>OY829515.1:4673724-5075719 GCA_963691665.1 Clepsis dumicolana
GGCGCGCCCGCTGGATACCACCACGGTGCAGGCTATGCGGTCGTACACCTGTAAAGCACAATACATTTTTTAATACAGTTGCTCAAAAAGTGGTACTTTTACGGAAAGTTACATTTTTCGCACTAGTGCTTTTTGCTTTTCCAAAGCGCCGGCGGCATTCCGCCGCCTTCCTCTCCGCGGCGCTATTGGACAGTGTTAGAGCAGCTCCTGCCGGCCCACCGCCTCATTGTCATTTCATGTTATTAAAAAACGTCGTTTGGTACACGTCGGGCCAAGACACCTCGGGGCTCGTGCAAAATCACACACTTCCCGCACTAAAGTACTATTATAAAAGTTATCAAGCGTTACCTCTAGCAGAGCCCGCAGCTGCAGATCGTCGAGCATGCTGTGGAACAGGTCAGGGTCCATGAACATCGGCCCGTCCTGCAGCACCGACACGTCGTCCAAAGACTCCACCACCAGGTTCACGGCTGAAACAAATACTTTAAATAAATAAACAATTGACCTAGTCCCAAACTAGGCAAAGCCTGTACTATGGGTACTAGACAACGGATAAACATACTTATATGCATATTAAACATCCAAGACCCGAGAACAAACATCCGTATTCATCATACAAACATTTGCCCCGACCGGAATTCGAACCCGGGACCTCAAGCTTCATAGTCAGGGTCGCAAACCACTAGGCCATCCGGTCGTCTAAATACGGCCATTACACGAGGCACTAGCAAACGCCATTATAAATTATATCGTTGGACAATCGACATAAAACAACTTATACTAAAAAAAACCGTATTTAGATCACAAAAAAGTTACCAAAGATGGCCGAACGTCACTGTCACAAGTGTCATAGTCATTGTGACGTTCCAGATGTAACCAACCTAAGATGCACATGAATAAAAAAATAGTCATATAATATTTTGTTGTTATTTAAGTTTGAAGAGTATCCCAAATGGCCGCCATGTTTACCATAAATTTTGCCATACGTGATTTGTTGTCAATATTTTTATGTGCATTTCAAAAATATTTATAAATAGTATACTCACACATTTTATCAAAAATCTGTGCATGTCGATTGTCATCACTTAAAAAGTTAGTAAAGGCGCGTAAAGGTCTCCTAAGAGCATTTTCGCGTAGCATCAAGGGATCTAGTAGCTGCCCTTACTGCCCCATCTCAACTGTTCCACCCTGTATACAACTCACCAGCAGCATTGGCCTCCTCCAGCATAACCTGCTTCCTGGTGTTCTGTTCGTCGTCCTCCTCGTCGTCCGCCGCGGCGGCGGCCAGCGTCGCGGCCCTGAGGCGCCGGCGGCTGTTGAACTTCTTCAGCTCGTCGACCGTGCTAGCCAGATGGACGCGGTTTTGCTTGTCGCGGTCCTGTTAAACAGATATTTGAGAAAAGGTGATATTGTGAAATAAACTACGATAACATGGCCCGTCCCTTAAAATTACTATTTTAATACAGTTGCTCAATAACAAACTTGGAAAAGATGAAAAACCCCCGACATTGTCATTTCAAAGCTTAGTATTTCAAAAACGGGTGAACCGATTTTAATGAAACTTGCTTAAGAACCATCTCGATTAAACTAGCTTTCGATTGAAAAAAAACCGCATCGAAATCGGTCCCCCGTTTGGGAGCTATGATGCCACAGACAAATACACAGATACACATGTCAAACTTATAACACCCCTCTTTACACACAAAACATGTAACTACCCCCATTTTGGAACCGACAAATTAAAAACTGGTCAAACACGTCACACATTATGCTGTTATCAGGAGTCATTGGCAGTAATGGTCGCTAACCTATAAAGCGACCGGTTGCCATAAACAAAAAAAAAGTTGAAGTTGAAATGTATTAAAAAATGTCGTTTGGTACACATGCGGAAGGGTCATTTTCATTCGTCCCGAGTCTCGACCCTTGCCTTGTGGCTCGGGCCTAGGCCTAGACACCTCGGGACTCGTGCATAATGACAATACATGTATTGATTTAAACTTTCGCGGTTTTCACACATTATCATGATACTCGGGACTTAAAAAGTTGCAAGTGCGGGTATAGCCTGGAAAATGAGTGCCCACAAGGGGGATGTGGATGGAATGGTCGAAAGCAGAAAGTTTGACTTACGGACTTTGTTTGGACTAGTTAGGAGACAAGCATACTAAAAGTCCCCACCCCTCCGAGGTGAGCCCTAGGAGGGGGGGGGGGATAAAGAAGGTCCCGTTTTTTGGTTTTTTGCTTACATCTCGAAAACGGTGCATCATAGGAAATTTTGTTGTACAACATAAAGAAAGGTAATAAAATTCTGTACAACTTTGTTTTTGAAAATTCCACCCAAAAAAAGTTGTAGAAATTTAAAGTGTCATTAAGAATATGTAAACATATACTGATATGTCATCTACCTAATTTATTGAATCAGGCGTTACTTTGCGGAGGTCCATATTTATGAACTAAAAGAAAAAAACAATTACTTTGCTTTGAGCAAAGTAATTGTTTTTTAGTTCATGTCATCTAGCGTTGAAAAGTTATATCAATTTTTAAATTATCGGAACTAGAGGGTTGGTCGACCCGCTTCCAGGAATGAACTGTGTGTGTTCGTTTAAATTTCAAATAATAGCAGTCTTAACGAGACATTTATCCACATAATTATACACGGACATACATACGTAGCTTTTAAAGACTCTTGCATTGAGGCTGGGAACGTAAGACGAGATGAATGGGGCGAAGTAGTTGGTCCAAGGATTTGGTTGCGATGGAAGCCTCATACCAAATTGAATGTCGCAAATATTTTGTCAGGCCACTGTACAAAGCCTAAACGGACTAAGACGATACTTCAGTAACATAACTAAAGCAATTAATTATTAAGTATTAGGTAATTACTGGCTGCAGTACCGTAGAAAAAATTGCAGATCGTATTTCAATATTGCCAGGAACTAAGCAACATAAAGTTTCTACTATAGGTATAATGATTTAGAGACACTGGGCTTAAACTATTGGGCGATTCTTGGTAGTTATGAGGCTAGGGATAGATAAAGATGGAAGTGATGAGAGACTGACGATTGTCAAGCAAGCGGCTGAGATCATCGGGCAGGACATACAGAGTCAATTATATGATGTTACATACAACATAGCCTACCAATGTTGATGAGTAAACTCTACAAACATTATTTGAGGAAGCTACGACACTGAAGTAATTCATGGCAATAATAATACACACCGTCATTTCCATTGTTCGGCCACATATATTCAATTCTTCCACTAGGAAGAGTATTCCTTCTTGTTTACAGAAAGTTCAGAAACGTTTGTGAACCTTCTCGCTAGTTTGGGATTTTCATCTTATTACGAGGCTCAAATATTATAATTTTTTACTATGGCCCATGAGCAGCCTACCGTTACATGTGGGTTGCCGACCATAACGTGTGTATCACTGACGAATAAAACACTTTCCATTCTATGGGAGGCATCAGTTGCGTAACTTCTAACTCCATCGAAAGAAGTGATCGAATACCCGGATTGACATACAGGCCTACATCAGTCGAGTGTGGGGAACTTGGAATCATTCTGCTGCAAACTTATCATGATCTATGGGGATGGACAAGGAATGAAAACTACCTTTTGGTTAGTTAACCAACCTTCTGGTTGGTTAAATTACCTTTTGGTTTGGGGTTTTGGTTTGGTAGTTTTGGATTTGGTTACCTTGTGGTTTTGGTAAATTGTCAGGTAAACAAGTCCGCTATTGCCGAACATTTACTGGAATCAGGACCAAACCACTGGATTGACCTTCATAACCCCACGATCCTCTCTACTGAGCGGCATTTTTATAGTAGAATTGTACGTGAAGCAGTTGAAATCAGAAAACATCGTAATTTTAACCGGGAGGATGGTTTCAAGCTTTCATCATGTGTAAGCGTCATCAAATATCGACTCATAAATCGCCGGATGTTGTGAGTGTTGTGTGTCGGACTGGTGGCAACCCTAGTGAAAAAACTAATAATAAAGACCAAGTGCGGGTAGTTCGAGGAACCCGTGCAGCCAGGTCCAGGCCAGGCCCTTCGAGACACAAAAGTAGTGCTAGATGTGGGTGTAGGAAGGCCTTCAAGCTGTGTTGAGCTATTTGCCACAATTACCACGGAAGTTGCATGAATGGCATCCCCATGTTGGAGGACAACCCCGACAACAATGACGACGGTGGCAGTGATGTAGGAGAAGTAGGAGCGGAGCGTTCGTTTCGTACCATCATCTGATCACGATTCAACAGATTAGAACTGTGCACTGTTGGACTGAAACTGGTATTACTTTTCAACGGTAGATGACATATTAGTACATATATGTTTACATATTCTTAATGATAATTTAACTCTCCACAATTTTCTTTTGGGTGGATTTTTTCTCAGATTAACTGTTTGCAAATTATGAAGCAATGTATGACAAAAAACGTGAGGTAAATGGGCAAAATTGACGGTTTATCGGAGCTCATATCTAGACAACGATTGGGAATAGGATGCACCGTTTTCGAGATGTAAGCAAAAAACCAAAAAACGGGACCTTCTTTGTCCCCCCCCTAGGGCTCACCTCGGAGGAGTGGGGACTTTTAGTATGTTTGTCTCTTAACTAGTCCAAACAAAGTCCCAAAGTCAAACTTTCTGCTTCCGACCATTCCATCCACAATCACTCATTGACCACACTAGTAGTTCGAGGAACCCGTGCAGCTAGGAGATGTTAATACCCGCCTCTTAGTCCCTTCGAGACCATGGACGCAACGTACAGGTTATTATTAACTCTAGTGAAAACACATGGTTCTAAGCAACTCTTTTTGAACCCTAATTCACACAAACACTGCTCTACTCTTTTTTTTTTTTTCTCTCTTAATCTTTTAATGACAGAGTGAGGTTTCTTTGTGTAGTTTGTCTGTGGTTGCGTATTGTAAGAGCTAATGTAACTTGTTTTTAGAAAAAATGACTTTGTGCCAAGTTTCTTGCGGCGCATTCTTCTTGGCAATCATGGTCTTTCCGAAAGCGCTGGTAGACTCAAAAAAAATGACGTGTAAAAGAGCATTCAACTGCCTATTTGCTGAATAAAATTTTGAATTTTGAATTTTGAATTTTGAACGTCGCGTCCAAAACATCGAGGTTCAAATTCAAATTTAAATATATGTTTTTTACGCGATTAAATCCCGAGTATCATGATAATTAATGACATGCATTTCGCATTTTCAAAAAGTACTATTTCAATGTGTTTAGTGAGACGACTAGTCGAACAACTAATCCGAGTATTTATTTTTGTTTCACATATGCATGAATTTTGGAGGAGTGAGACATAGTTTTATTTTTCCTGTATTCTTTACATAATGTAAGTCTGTTAAGTGTAATAATTTCAGATCTTTCTCTCTGCAAACTTCGGAGATAAAGAAGGGAACAGAATTTTTTTTTAACCCTATTATTCGAAAAACATGTAGCTTACATTACAACAACATACTTGGGTAAGCATCATTTAAAACTATTCAAAATTTCAAGTCGATAGCGTTAGTAGTTCCTGAGATAACGAGCTGTGATGGAGAGACAGACAGACCCTGAAATGTATTCGAATTTTGTTGGCGCTTGTAGACCTGTTTCGAAACTCAAATCCTAATCCTAACTAATATTATAAACGCGAAAGTAAATCTGTCTCTCTGTTTGTTGCCTTTTCACGGAAAAACCGCTGCACCAATCTAGATGAAATTTGGTAAGAAAATAGTTTGAATATTGAGGAATAACATAGGCTACTTTTTATTCGAGAAAATTGTTCCCGCGGGATACCCATAACCGAAATCTACGCGAACGAAGTCGCGGGCAACAGCTAGTACTTTTAACATGAAACTACCGTGAGATTCAATCATAGTGAAATAAACGGATCACTCACGTAAATCAGTGGAGTATAGCCCGACATGTTTCGGACTAATCCGTAGTCCTTCCACTAGGAGCATACGCCACGCCGGTGGCAAGACGTAAACTGTTCAGTTTACTCGACTAATATACGTGAGTGACCCGTTTATTTCACTATAGCTAGTACTTTATACAACTTTAGAAAAGTTGAGAAACTCACCCTTATCCATCTATGGTTGAGTACGTCCTGAATGGTTATTCTTTGCGTGTGGTCCACGGTCAACATGCGCTGGACCAGGTCTTTGGCCGCGTCGCTTACGTCATCCCAGAGGGGGGCGTCGAACTGAAACACACGACACTTTATCTATGATATTTATTACAGGGTAAAATTGCGTTTGAAATTAGAAAAGTTGAATAACCCCCCCACACTGTCATTTCAAACTTCAATATTTCAAAAACGGGTGAACCGATTTTAATGAAACTTAGCTGGAACCATCTCGATTAAACTAGCTTTCGATTTAAAAAAAAACGCATCGAAATCGGTACATCCGCTTGGGAGCTATGATACCAAAGACAGATACACAGGTCAAACTTATAACACCCCTATTTTTCGTCGGAGATTAAAAAGAACCGGTTGAGTTGTCGAGTTGAGAGTTGTTTGAACTGAACTGTCAGAAGAAAGAAAGAGTAAAGCGAATAAAATGTACTAACAGCAAAAAAACTTGTAATTTTTTTTGCGCTCGACTTTGCAGTTCTGGTGGACACGCAGTCTCAACAATTTAGCGATATTTCAAATAGCCACAAAAAAGAATTATTCACACAGTAGTTCACATGTTCCGACCATGCTATGTCTCAACCAAGAATACAGCTCGAGGTAATACACGCTTTACAGACGGACCGACCAAAAAGTCAAGAAAAGTTAGAGACAGACAGCCGGTGTAATTACGGGCACAAGAGGCATTTCATCTCAGCCCTCTAGGTTGGCAACGCATCTGCAAACCCTCCGGAGTTGCGGGTGTCTATGGACAGTGGTGATCACTTACCATCAGGTGACCCACTTGCTCGCTTGCCTTCCTCTTTGTATAAAAAAAAAAGATAAAAGGAACTAAAAATTCTCATACTGTCGCCAAATTTAAACAATTTACGTCAAAAACGTGACAGTTACGAAGAAAGTGGCGCCCTCATTTGACTTCTTGTCATTTTGGTCGCACTGTAGACCCTAGTATGCAAAGCAAATAAACTCCCTACTCACCCGCAACCGCCCCCGACAGATGGCCTCAAAGAGTCTCTCCCTCGTGCCAGTGAATGGCAAGTATCCGACCAACAGCACATGCAGCAAAATGCCGGCGGCCCACACGTCAACCGGTTTTCCGTAGAGTTGGGATGAGACCACTTCTGGTGCCATGTAATGGGGAGTTCCGATGCGACCTGTAATGTTGAAGTTAGGTTATGTCCCAAAGTTTGCTGATGTGCGGACATAATAATGGTGTTTGTTAGAATTACGCGTTTTCCTTTAGCATCCTATTGGCAAAAGGTTTTTTCGGTGTCACCATCACTTGTTCTACAGTCAGCGAACTATTTACTGGATGACAGTTATATGAACAATGTCATCAACATCGTCACTAGTCTCACACGTCACAGGCCTCCTCTTAGTATGGCCCAGTGCGGATTGGCAACTTCACACACGTGAAGAATATTGTGGTTTTGTAAACGAAAATCGGCTTTTTGTGTTTATGACAAAGACAAGGTTGTCAGGAAGAACAGATTTAGTAAAGTTCGAGATTTTACTACCAGCAATTATTATTGGCAATTAAATTTCTTGTAGGTACCTAATGCAATATCTTGATGTTCGCTGGTTACGTAGACGACATAATAAAGGACTATTTAAAACGAGTATTTTGTGGATTCAGTCGATTTAGTTTCGTTATTAAAATTAGTAGAATTATCATCACCATGCCTAGAACTGTGTGTTGTAATGAAAATGATTGCTTGTATATGATGAGAGATAATGAAAACAGGGGATTTTTTTTTAAATAAAGGGTTATTTTTGGGCACTTTAGGAAGAAATACAATATTTGTTATAGATGCTGGAGACTTTTTATTTGGCCTCACTTTTATAAGAACAGAAGAGAATTTTCACAGTATTCAAGGTCTAAACAGTTTATGTAAAATTTTCCTTGTTTTACTTTGAAATTGGAATTCGTACTTCCTGCTCATTAGATTTTCAAAGCGATCTTACTAATTCTGAGAAGCTTCCAACATATAAAAAAATTATCACTCGGATCTTAAACAGGTACTTATATAGATACCTAAAGATGAGCATCGTCTTACTTAAAAAGCGAATGAAAAAGGAAGATGAAATTTGGACAAACGACATACGAATTAGAAAAAAAACTACCACGCAGGAAGGGCCGTGTTAATGTGATAAAGTGCCAATTGGGTAAAGTCCAAGCGATTTATAAACTTATGTCTGGCGCATAAGACACATATCCGTAGCACACCAATTTTATGACATAAAACATTCATCCCTTTCTAACCAACGCCTGCTTTTTTACGATATATTCGTAAGGTAAAGAAGCAAGTGGGCCCTGTATTACAAGCGGAAGTCTCTTTCTAATAAAAGGAGTTGAAAAGAGGTTTCCACTTGTAATACAAGTTACAAGTCGTTATGAAACAGGCCTTTGATGGTAAATTATATAGACACCTTACACCTACAATACCGGAGGGATTGCAGATACGTTGCCAATCTAGATGGCTAAGATGGAATGCATCTCGTGCCAGTAATTTCCCAGCTTTTATAATTACGATACAACAATACAATACAAATATTCTTTATTGAAAACCACAAAACAGTACAAGGACCCTCCACACTGGAACATACCAGTGCTTAGCGGCCGTTATTATTATTATTCATCGTTTTTAAAGAACTATTTCTCTCCTTAGAGGTAAAATATTGCACGAGCCTAAGAAAAATGCTTTTAACTGATATCATGACAGGCTGATCCATGAATAAAAACTTGCAAACTAAGCGGCTCGTGTTGAGAACGACAGCTTTTTGTGATCTATACTTATAAAACAATACCGTGACTGACTGACTGACAGACAGACAACGCACAGCCTAAACCACTGGACCTAGAGACTTGAAATTTGACAAACATATACATTGATTATCTTAGAGGTGCACTAAGAAGGCATTTTTTGAAATTCCCACGGGATAGGGAACAAGCCTATTTTGAAATATTTCACGGGGGCAAAGTCGCGGGGCACAAGCTAGTAGCGTATAAGTGAATGGATGTATGTTGAGTGTCAGTAGTCTTGTATGGACCGTTTTAGGTAATGACGCCTGTATGGATTATTATTATTTATGATGAACAGACAGTTTATAGCTTTTAGCGATTGTTTTTAAAACCGTTTGTCGAGTCTATTTTAAAAAGTTCACTTTCCATATTTTCACTACGCGGTTGGCCAGGAATTAGTAAGACGGTAAAAGCAATGAAATGGTCCTACCACCGTGTGCGAAAGGAATAGATGCTTTATGTCTCAATAAACCAGTGTGCTAAGCTTTAGGTGTACCAGTGATATGAGTGACACTGTGCTGATGGGTAATTCACTTTTAGGCCTTTTTTACACGATGTGAGTAAAATCGTTGTACGCATTACACTGCGGCGCCCTGTCGGTCAGTTGGGAGCTCGAAGCCTCGCGGCCCCGCAATGTATTGATCCTATACCCAATCCAATCGCTTCCTTGTATTTACAGATCTTATACAACTTTCTTATGAATAACCTAACCAACTTAGAAAAGTTAAAAAACTTCAGACATTGTTATTTCAAAGTTCAGTATTTCAAAAACGGGTGAACTGATTTTAATGAAACTTAGCTAAGAACCATCTCGATTAAACTAGCTTTAAAAAACCGCATCGAAATTGGTCAATCTGTTTGGGAGCTATGATGCCACAGACAGATAGGTACACAGATACACTACACAGGTCAAACTTATAGCACCACTCTTTTTCGTCGGGGGTTGATGGAAACAATCGAATTACATCACAACATTTTTGATGCGTATCGACATTAGGTATGAAGACATTGATGCACCGGTATCACAATAATATGATAATTGTAATCCGCCCCTTTCAATACCTACTGATATGATGATCCCGAGAAGCGATTGGAAAAAGTATTAGACGATTTTGCTACCACCGAGCAAATCAGGTTTTATGTCCATGCAGTAACGGCACAATTTCGCACGGAGTCTTACCATACTCATCTGATTTGAGATAGGCTTGGCCCATGGGACCCATTAGTGGGCGACTGTCCCGCACGAGTTCTGTACAACACAACCCACTTTTAGACAGGGATTTCATTTAAGCTTAGGTAATTAATTCTGATTACGAATATTTTGACCTTTTGTCCAATGAGCTTTTCGTTGCTGAATAATATGTATGTACGCTTTGTATTTCAATTTTGTAACCCTGTGATATTATTATACAATTTTATACGCTTGCTATTTAATATTAACGATTTTTTTATATTACTCTAAGGACAACTTGCACTGACCTGAATTAAATACTAACCCAGGATTATCGTAACGTCAGACGACACATGTCCGTCGACCTAGCTCGGTACAAGTCGGCCTAAGTCTACTACATGTCACATTTATAATAGCATGAAAGGAAATTCCGGTATGTATTGTGTGGACTGAGCATTACCCTTAATTTTTTCCCAGAAACCATTACAATTTATACCCTGGACACTTTTGAATTTTCAACTTTCCTTTTAACCCTTTTCTAGGCAAAGGTCATATTATATCGACGACATACTGCCTGTCAAACATGTGTCTTAATTTCAATGACTAAAGACTGACATTCGATTAAAGGCTTAAATATCCATCGATCTCAACCTTTCTGACATATCATCACTAGACAAAAACAGACAGACGGCAGGCGCCTTTGGCTTATCTATGCTCTACAATTTTTCTGCCACTTTTCAAGGGGGACGAGGTACACACGTACAACACACGTCTACGCTCATATCAACTTGTTACGTTCTTACAAACTCATACTAAAACAAAACTGCCGCTTAAATACCAAAAACACGCACACAATCAACAGACCCTGTGCATTTTGCAAGGCTTAACGTCAAACTTTTGGCAGAGGGGAAATCGCGCGTTAATATCTCATTTCCTTTCCTGCTCTAACCCTATAAACCTATCTTAACTAAAATTCTGTTAAAGTTCGATTGTCCTTTTTTGTCACATTAACATTTCCGTTAGCAAGAAGAAGACAAAACCTATTTTAACTAATGGAGGCTTGAGTGACGTTTATGAATAATGGCGTAAGTCACTAGGTCTTACCAGGCGGCGCCCGATGCGAGGTCGGCGTAGGCAGTTGCGCTGCGACCCCGAAGCCCCCGAGTTTGACAGGGGCGCAGTTGTCCCTGCCAGCGAGCAGCACGCAATGTGGTCTCACGTCGCGATGGACTATGTCGTTCTCATGGCAGTAGCGAAGAGCCTCGAGTATTTGACGCATGTAGTGGCTGAAAGGACACAATAGAATAAGATTGCGTTTGCGTGTCGAGAATTGTATGTCTAACGCGCGATGTCACAATGGGTTGATGGCTGATTTCAGAATAATATCATTTTACACTACCACCACAAAAACTCTATCAAATCATTTGGGCCTAGCTTATAAGTGCAAAATAATTTTAATTATACAAAAACTAATTAAAGGACAGTTTGATCACTGAAATTATGACCATCGTTTTGACATTTCAAAAAAAGTTTCTGATTTGATCAATATTTCGATGGCGTTCCTTAGACAATGACACCAAAGTGTTCATTTGGAATATGGTTAAATCGACCCAATTTTTTTAATTTGTATCTTTTAAAGATCTAATGAAGATAAAACGTGAGTGTTTCAAAATACGTGAACATTTTTCGTATTTTTGTACGTGACATTTGGTTCTAAGTAGAGTTATTGTGGGATTCCGATGTCGTGGACGATAAGCTGTAATCGATAATGTACGTCCATCTAAAATGTATTTTGACGACTTAATGCCCCTTCATAGTCTTACCAAGCAACTGCCTCGCTGTAGACGAAGCCCGCGGTAGCCCTGCGGACCACTTCGAAGCAGAGATCAGATCCGTCCATACTGGAAGCAGACAAACTTGAATAAAGTAGTTTTTCCAGCTACAAGTACACTTACATCTACACTGGAACCTGAAGTTGGCAATAAGTGAAAAATAACTTATTGTTTTATAATGGTCACTTATTAAAAAAAAAAAAAAGTTTTTCCATAAAAACATATGTCAAGATTGCTACCTTCTTTATAATGTTTCTTTCTTTATAATATAAACGAAGTATAGGATATTCGGTCGTCATATTGAATTGATTACAGTAGGTATTTGCGCTTGTCCCCTTAAAAGCCCAAAAACTCAAATGTCAGTCAGTCAGTCAGTAAAATGTTTTTATTACTGACGATGTCGCTTAATCCACACTAATCTCATCAATCATGCATCGTTTTCAACCTTATAACTCAAAGATACCTTAATTAATTCATAAGACGAGAACGTTTTCCTTCAGTAATACAAAATTATGCTTCGCGCAACAGTATCATTTGGCAAGCGATATAGAAGCAACAAGTTTTAGACAATGAATTTATGGGACGATAGTAACACCATTTAAACGAGTTAATTTTATAATTTATTCTTCTTTTGTTCGCGTGAATACTCTTTGTTGTTCTTGTTACAAGATTTTTTATTGAAATATTCAAAAGAAGGAAACAGAATGATGCAGCCTCCGTTTTATTTAAATTGCGATATCCATTAAGAGATTGTGGCTCCAAAATAACAAATTACGAATCATTTAGCTGGCGCACATCAAAAAGCTCTTGGTATTGATTCGGTTAAGTACTCTTTGATTTGGTAACTGGAAATAATTTGTATTTCATAACTCTGTGAATACATTTGAATAAAATTTACATTTACAGACATTGGTTGATTGTTGTATGAAAAATGGGTCTCATGATTTCAAATTCGAACAAGAATTCATTTATTAAATTTAGATGAGTTCATAAAAAAGTGCCAGAGGTGGATTGAGTCTATTATAATATAGTTGTTTATGCAACTGCTACATAATGTGGGTCCTTAAAACACGAGTGTGTTTTTATCACACGAGTGTTTTAAGGCTTATTTATGTGGAGTTGCATACAATACTTTATCTACACACATATTATAAGTACTCTAAAATGGGTTCAGAAGCCGAAGGCATATATCATACCCATACCAGTCACGAATTTGATTGTTTTTTTTTAATCATAGACAAACATACCGAGTTAACGATTCGTAAACTGTTTTTTTTTGTAAAAAAAATAAAAAAATATCACATTATTATCGGACTGAACTCGACTTGTATACGTGAGCGATTCGTTTTATTTCACTATGATTGTAAATCACGTTGGTTGTCAAATTCGAAAAATCGAATCCGATATCGAAAAGTCATTACGACATCGAATTCGATGTCGTAATGACTATTACTTCACTGCTGGACCTGCTGGTCGTGGTGGTTGGCGGCGGAGGCGACGATGTACTGCAATGCTGGTCATTTTCTACGGTTTCTGAACGCATTATAGAGGACTTATGATATGTGTGTAGATAAATAATATATTATCAAATGAAAGTACGCATGTTTTAGTTACCTACGTGTGTAAAGTCAGCAGCAATAGTTGCTAACCGAAGCGCTCACAATGATCTAAGCACGGTTCTAGTGTTATAGACATAAGAGCTTGTGCAGATCATTGTGACCGCTTCGGTTGCTTAGCTACTTTTGCTGCCGATTGTACTTTTTACCCAAGTAGAACAAATTCAGGTTTCAGTTTAAAATAAAGTGTTAACAGACCGAACACCAATCTTGATAATGATAACATAATTAGTCCCTAGACGCACATTAGGCTCTGGACGGGTTGTTGCGAATATCAAGGGAAACTTTTAATAACTGTTTTATTTTTAAATACCGACTTCAAACTCTTCCAAGCTGAAATCTCTAGGACTTATGAACCTTACAACTTTCAAATGAGCATAATCAATTAGGTGCACAACACCCCCAATAAATAAAAACATGTGTGTTTCCTCATTGTACCTTAACTCTGTTTTACCAAAGGTGCATTTTAAAAGTAGATAAAAATGGCTTACTATTCGAAAACCATGTACAGCATTCCCTCGGAGCTGTAAGTTTCGAGGAGCTCCACAATATGCGGATGCTTTAGCATATGGCATATTGTAGCTTCGCGCTTCAAATCTGAAATTAAACATGGCAAATCAGAATAACAGATGATTAAAGTCACATAATTGTTTTCTTTTAGCATTGCATGTTAGATTTGGCCCACTTCTAGTATTCACTAATGTAATTTCTAAAAAAAAGCTATTTTCAATCCGCCCGGATTGACTTGAAATTTGGTATGGATATGTGGATTTGATGACCATACTAGTACAGTCAAAAAGCTTGTGACAAAAATGTAATTTTTAAGTAAAAACCTGTTTCTTTATTATTTAGCCACTGCAAAACTGTTTCACAGGAAATCAGAATCCAAAATATCTAAACTGCAATGTTAGAACTCAGGATTTGGTTTGTCACAGTAACATTTACTATTAAAAAGTTCCATAGCGCCTCAATATTTTAGTCATTGTTCATAGTAATCTTACTAATAGGTAAGTATTTCAAATGTCCAAAATTGTATCACAAACATTAATCATCATCATCAGCCTATTTACGTCCCACTGCTGGGCACAGGCCTCCTCTCATAATGTGAGGGCTTGGGCTATAGGGCTTGGGGGTCCGTTGTCTCATAGTAAGTCTGTTTCTGTCAAGCTGATTTAAATTGATGGACATTCCGATGACTTCTATTCTGATAAGAATGAAGTGAAACCAAACTCTTAAAGTGGTAACAATCACAAACATTAAATATTGGAATATTTACCAGCAGTACTAAGTCCAGGGCTCGCAGTGAACCTAGCCACATCCACAATCTTCACAGCAAACTGCTGCCCAGTTTGACGGTGCACACAGCGACGGACCAAGCTGAAGGGGCCCCTACAAGACAACCAAGTAGATTTAAAGTAGATTGTGGGTTTGTTTGCCAAACGACTTTTAAGATCTGCAAACTGAGTGAGAACCATTTTAATAGTTAGTATTATAAAAAAAAAACAAATTACCACATCATAGAAACTACTAAAAATATTTTTCTTTTATCTAAACTGCTTTACGTTACTATAGGTATGTGTTGAAAGTTAAAGCTACTTGGAATTTTAGCCCATAAAAGAGTCATCCGCCACAGGCTTCATCAAAACAATGTTAATATTTATACAAACAACAACACCGAATGTTTTTTTTAAAATGATTAAATGATTTGACATTTAACAAAAGTGAGCAAAAATGTATCAAATGATTGGCCACAAACTTAATACTTAACCGAAAAAGACATCATCTACAAAAATAGTGACATTACATAAAAAAAAATTGATTGCCATCGCTTAACGTTTCAATGTTGAATCATTTTAGCCTTCATTCACTCAATTACTAAATGAGATAAAACCGCTAATGAGACGTTGAACCTCTTTGCTTATTCTCCTGTTTGTATGTCAGTCACTGTAGAATGTACATGCAACTAGTACCTAAGTACAACTATTTCACCAATATGTTAAATATCAGGTGACAGTAGCAATTAATCGTAAATTGCTGTTTTTCTGTTAATTAATATTAATCTGTCAAATTTACATATTTTCTTTTTCTCTGGCCCCTATTTCACCAACTTTACAATTGTCAGTTTTCAATGACAATTTGGTGTCAACGGCTGACTTGAAGAGCTTTTGTTTTAGCGCGCTTCATATTGTCAAAGAAATGTAGTTCGAATTGTCATATAAAACTGACAATTGTAAAGATGGTGAAATAGGGCCCTGGAAGGACAGCTATAGCTACTTCAGTAACATGATCTAGCCTCCTTGCTTCAGTGGCAGTAACAGAAATGTCCTTGGTCGGGGAATGATTCTTGAGTAGGTAAAAGGAAAATTATTCATATTGTAAATATTAATAAGAAAATGTACTTAATAAAGTTTATTTTTAAACTAAGTATGTGCTTGTATGTGTGTATTTATCTATATAAGTATGTTTATCCGTTGTCTAGTACCCATAGTACAGGCTTTGCCTAGTTTGGGACTAGGTCAATTTGTGTCAAATTGTCCCATAATATTTATTTATTTATTTATTTATTTATAAACATTTATCATCAGTTTAAGTGTTGTGTTAGTAACTGTAGGAATACTATCTAAGTAAGTACTAAAGGAAAAAACTTTTTTTTACTTAGGTAAAAAAAAAATAGGGAAATTGGATTAAGAAAACCTAAACTCAAAATTCAAGGGTACCTACTTTAGTATGATGAACTGCTCAAGGCAGCCAAAAAAATTGGAAACCAAAAGATTCAAGTTTGCAGAACATTTTACACATTATAATAATGATAACTACAATTTAAAAATATGTTGTCATTGCTTTAAAAACCAATGTGATTGATAAATTGTTTTCGAAAATAGGCGAAGCAGGGAATTCAAAATTCTAATAAGATTTTTGTACTTACTTGCCAATAATTTCACAAAGTTCGTACACATCGTCGAAAAGTACCTCGTCCTCAGCCATTTTTCACTAAAACACGGTTCACTACGTTTCAGAAAAGGTTAAAAAATATCATTTTCACACAGCCTTCATCTCGCGAAACGGCAGGTTACGCCCAGGGACGAGAATTGCAATTTACAAGGACACTAAATATTAAATGAACACGACACGATATTTATATAGAAAGTCTTGTACATCAATAAGAAAAGAAACATGAAAACTTGTGTAAAAGCATAAATTGTGCATTATAAACCGTAAAATTTATGGTAAGACGTGAATATTCGCGCATTTTTCTAGCGCAATTTGCAACATGCCACCAGTGCTCATTAATATCAATGTGGAATTCGAAATATTCTTAAAATACACTAATTACGTGAAGTTTCGAATAATAACAAAATCGGTAGTTTATAGTAAAGTAATAAAAATAATTTCCTAATATTTTCTTATCGCGACTTTGACAATTCCGAGGGTTGTAAATATTCGGAATGAAGTTGGCTGCGGATGAAGTGTTGCCAGTACAATAGGGTGCGCAGGTTTTTTGTGTTTTGAGCTATGGTTCTTCATTTTAATTTTGGAAGTTGTACTTTTTATTTTGTAGTAGTAGGTAAGGTAAATGTGTATGTTTCCGCACTGTCCCAATAGTTGACACCTTTAATTCAATCTTAATACGTAGGAATAAAGGTGACAAGCAAAGTGTAAATTATTGAAATCAACATGTCGATAATTGGGACGTTTACCGTTTGCTTTGGTTGGTAGTTTAGATTGAATGTTTTTATTTAATATTAACATTTTTTTAAATAACGTCGTATTTTTTCGCCAAAATAATTCGTGTATATATTTGCTAATTTCACAAAAGTAATCCACAAATTTGTTTTAGTAGGTACTTGGTGCCTTTAATACTAGATATGCAAATGAAATCTAAAAAAAGAAAGTTACCATTACGGTTTTACGCACCTAGGCAGTGACATCAATTTTTTCAGATTTAAATTAATTGTTTTTGCAGATATGTGTTTTTATTAAATAATTCTGCTTTATTTAAAACTTTTGAGTTATAAGACCGACCAAAGAGTCAAGTAAACGGAGAATATTGACGTCAAAAATGTGACAGGTTCAAAGAAAGTGGCGCCCTCATTTAATTTCTTAACTTTATGGTCGATCTGTACAGTCATGTTCCTAGCTTTTAAAAAATATCTATGAAAAAATTCACAATACCCCGCGATGTGGGTATTATTAGGCAGGTCTCTCAAAATGCAATAGAATGTGTCTTACGAGTTTACGACCCATTCACCTTAATCGCTCTATTCTTAAGATTTTCCCACTCTTTCATATTGGCTAAAATAATTATTTAACCTATAGCACTTCTCCACATTAACTTCGCCACAACATTTAGCCGTTCAGGCTACAGACAGACACATAGAAATAACCCTTTCTGGCAGTAGTAGGTAAAAAAATACTAGCTGGTACTAGGTAATCGTTTTAGCAACTTTATTGTTTAGTTCAGCCAAGGAAACCATTATTATTCATCATTTTAAGGCTCGTCATCAGCAATTTTCGTTACATCTGGGCCGTGTTTTATAAAGCTACAAGTTACAATTTACGAGTAGAAGTCTCATTCCATCACCTTTTGTTAGAACGAGACTTCCGCTTGTAAATTATAATTTGCAGCTTTATAAAACACGGCCCTGCTTATAGTATGGTACATCAAAATTTTGTACATTTTCTGCTACTAGGCGTGAATAAAAAAAATACACGTTTTCATAAATCCTTTTACAAGGAAGAAAATACGTTTATTTTTGATTCTTTTTTATTTCTTATGCCTACAAATAAATAAATACAGCATAATCTAACTCACATTTAGTAATATCCTTATATAATAATAAGAACACTATTTAAAAATACAGATTGGACAAGGAACAACAATCTTGGTCATAATTGTAATACTAGGAAGGTCAAGATTTGCTTTTTAGTCTCGTATTTAATTGAAAACATCATTGATTTTAACATTCTGATCAGTGATGAAATCTATTCTACAATTACCATAAATTTAAACAATAAAATTATCGTCAGGTTTGACAATTTAAATTTGTGCTATTCATTCTTCTTTGAAAATATTCACAACCGGGAACTGTTACCGTTATCTCTGAGTCAGGGCTTTTATTTTTCCGTGATTTGTTGACATTAACTTTATAAGTGCAGTGGTAATCCAGCTCGTAGATTTCGAAAGACGATTGCTGCAAAAAGAAAAAAAACATGTACTTAAAAATTTTTAGCATGGCAACTTTTGCGTAGACAAAATTACTTAGAATCCCGGTCTTGAATCAACAATAAATTAAAAAAAAAAACAACTTTCGTGACCCGCAGCTAATTTCACTGTGAAGTTTTGAAAAAATCGAAAGGTCGAGGTCGGCTTTTCGCGGGCTTTCAACAGTGGGTAGACTGATAGGTAGGTAATTATCAGTGTTTTAATTACCTGTGTAATTACTGAAAATAAAATATGTCTTCAATATGTAAAGTTGAGATTCATAGGGAAAAAAATCCCTTGATATCACTCTCTTGATAACTAAACAAGTAGGTAGCTAGGTACCCACCGCGATTGCTTACTGCGACAAGGTTGACCAGGGACGGAGCGTCTCAATCAATTCAATTTTAATTTTCATCACAATTGATTATTGATCAATAAAATGATTAGGTACTTACCTCTGTTGTTGCCGAAAGAATCTTGTTTTCGTTTTGATGATTTTCGCATTTTACAGTTCTCCACTGTACGAAATATCTGAAAAAAAGCGACTTCTTATTTTGATGATTAGGTACCCACTTAAATAAATTTAAATATTGGCGTTTGAAACATAGGTAGACAGAAAGAAACTGAACCCTTATGAAGATCACTTTGTTGTCCGTCCGTCTATCCGTCTGACCGCCTGTAAATTGCAAGTTAAATCAAAAATTATAGGGTCCTTTTCATTGAACTAGAACTTAACGTTTCACAATACAATGTCAAGGAAAAAACCTATCACCCACCCATCAGACCCACTTGGCCGGTTATTCACATTAAGTACCTAGGCATAAAATCGTATCTACCTTCTAATTTGATCACCAGGGATCGGGCTCCAAGAGAGGCGGGCCTTCAGTTTGTTGTTTTGCCAAACAACTTTGTGTAATTTCAAACCTTTCACGACCTTTTTGTCGCGCCTTTGGAGAGATTGGGGCTGGTAATCTGAAAAACATTTAGTAAACTTATAATTATGAAATAGTACATTGTGTATTAAGGGCGGTAAGTAAGGAATTACGAACGAGACTCTAAGTAGTGCTAGTAGGTAAGTATAAAGTATTGTATTGATTCAGGCGTAACTTTGCGGAAGTCCATGTTACAAGTAACGGATTAAATTAATTTGCTCCTCCGCGAAGTAGTGCAGTATAGTCATGCAGAATAGCCTCGTCTGCGCTGAGTATTTATTTTCATGCACTAATTTTCCCGCCCTCCCTCCGCAAATTAAAAATAAAATAATCAACGCAAACGCTACTAAGCCCACAACCAAAACTACCACCAATTTTTAATTTGCGGAGGGAGGGCGGGAAAATTAGTGCATGAAAATAAATACTCGGCGCAGACGAGGCTATTCTGCATGACTATACTTCACTACTTCGCGGAGGAGCAAATTAATTTAATCCGTTACTTGTAAGTATAAAGTATTCGTTACTTTCTAACAAATATGCAACTGCGAGAGGGACAAATGCTATATATGTCGTCTATAGACGTTATTAGTTAGTATGCTAGGTCGCTAGTATGGTCGATAAGTGGCTAGATGACAGTCTGTGGGATTGGTCGAATGATTTAAAAGACTGTTCTCTTGCTTTGTGGTGTTATTTAGCGCAGCCAGCGACCCATAAATATCCGACCCAAGGGTGTAGTTTTAATGTACGACCTAATAATGCGCGACCATGACAAATATTGCACGACCTGATCATCGGAAGCCAAAATGAACTCCGATCAGGTCATCATTATTGACCGTACTTTCTGGATCGTACATTATTGGTTCCCCGACCCAACATCGGATGCTTTCTAAATTAAAAAAAAAAAAAACATAATTTCATTCAGCAAATAGGCAGTTGAATGGTCTTTTACAGTTGAATGCTCTAGGTGACGACGTTAATGATAGCGTTGAATATATTTCCCTGCTCTTACCATGGCCACTGGTAGTATTATAAAAGATGGCTGCTTTTTCGCTCCGGAGTTTCCCCACGCCATAGTGGCTGATAGTTTGAACTTGCAGGAAATACATAGAGTTCGGCTTCAGGTCTGTTATTTCGGCGTATGTTTGATCCTAGACGAAATAATTAATGCATTTAGATTACAGTACAGGCTTTGCCTAGTTTGGGACTAGGTCAATTGGTGTCAATATGTCCCATGACATTTATTTATTTATTTTATTTTTGGGTACGCTATCTACCTACTTATTACTTGAAGAAAAACCAAAAATTGAAATTTCAACTGTACTAGGTATACTTGCACTGGTAGGTACATACTCGCTATATCTACCACAGGTCGAAATTTTCGAGTTTTTTTAAAACCCGTCTACAGTGTACAGAACATGTACAGTCCGTGAGCATTTAAAATAGAATTAGGGTTCAGGTGAAATCGTATTAACGTAATTTATTGAATCAGGCGTTACTTTGCGGAGGTCCATATTTATGAACTAAAAAACAATTAAGATATAACTATTTGTATATAACTATTTGTCATTAGTGGTCGCGGGTGAGCAAAGTAATTGTTTTTTAGTTCGTATTAACGTCTTTTTCTTTGATATAAGAAGTGCAATTGACAGCTGAAGCACTTTTTAATTAAACTCCGAATCTTATTCTAAAGTGAATGCTCACAAACTGTTCTAGGTTTATTTTCCACCTTTTGTACAGCTTTGGATACCCAATTAGCCATGAATACCGATGGCGCAGATAAGTAGACTACGACTTTGATTGTGAAATTATTTGGGGAAAACCTAGCTATTATAGGTACCCTCGCGTCGCGTGATAGATTTCTGGTACTTCGATTCTATGTATTGTACCTAATGAGATTCAAGATCATTGGTATTAATTTTATTACAAGTCTCTGGGCTTCTGACTGTTTAAACTTGCCTTAGGTACTGACTGATGATTAACAAGGACCGAATCCAAGTCTCCTGTTACACCTCGGACGCGTCGGCTCCAGAACACTTTATATCTCATAACTGGAAGATCAGAGTTAGGCTCTTTCCACTCCAAACGTACTGTCACTGTTCCTGGAACGGATAATACCTAATTAAAGATAAAGTTTTAATAGCATGTTGGGTTGCAATTTCTTGGAATTTCCTAAAGCTTTAAGAGTTATCATTCTTAAAAAAATAACAACTAACTTGTTGCCTTGACAATTATTTCGGTTTCAATAAAATGGAGTACTTACTACCTTTTCGTATTTTTACCCCTAATTTTTATTTTTACGGCTTTCCCGTGAACATCAATTATGCTTTTTAAATACTCACTGAAACATAGGTAGCTACATACACAGAAAAAAAAAACAGAAAATGCTAACCCCGGGAACCGAACCCGGATCCTCGACATTCCGTGTCGCGTGCTATCACCCCTACACTACGGTTAGCATATAGGAATCATGTTCTGTGTATTCATGCTTCAGTGAGTAAGTATTTAAAAAGTATTACTCAAGTAATGTTGATTTGAAAATGCAATTTGCTACTTCAGATACGATCTGATGTTCTATATATAACCTGTTTGGGTTAGTTACCGTTAGGTACTAAAAATAAATGACTTCAAGACATTCTTCGACACTACGGAATGTAAATAAGGTACGCACAAAGCAAGGAGGATAGTATACGGAGTGTCAAAGCCCATACTTCCAATCGTTCCGCAGTCATGTTAAAATTCAGGCAATTTCTAGATGGCGCCAAGGTCGTAGCCAGCGGGTCAAATAAACAAAACAGCAGTACGAATGTGTCACTCAAGCAAGGTAGATGGCGCTGAATGTAAATAAGACGATTCAAAGTATGGGCTTTGTCAATCCGTTTACTTTCCATGATCCTTGGCGCAAAGTAACACCATAGTAACACCATTATGTACGTGTGTGCACCAAATCGTCACGTCGCCACGCACCGAGAATCACGTAGGTATTATGTGAATTAGTGTATGTACGTGAGTAGAAACTTTTAAGTTTACCATCATCGTGCGTCAGTAGTTGAAACACTTCGAAGCAAGTATAAGTAGCTATACCTCTGTTTCTATGAGGATTTTGAGTTATACATACAATGACAATGCAAAGAAAAATTCGTTAAGCAGCTGGACTTGAACCAGCAACCTCGGTAATCCGTACCACAAACGTTAAGTATAGCTTAATTGGTGGAGCGTGGTACGGATTACCGAGGTTGCTGGTTCAAGTCCAGCTGCTTAACGAATTTTTCTTTGCATTGTCATTGTATGTTGAATTTCATTCTATGAATGTTTCATAAAAATAAAAACAAAAATAATCAATAAATCGATTATTTTCATTGATTTTGAGTTATGTAAAGCAGGACCTTGACCCTTGATCTTCTAGGAGAGGATACATTTTATTCATCAACAAACATCGTGTGTGTGTGCTTACCATCAACGTTGTTGATAAAATAAAGTAATCAAGGTGCGTCATCATATTTTATTATCATCATAACAGCCGAAACACGTCCACTGCTGGACATAGGCCTCCCCCAAGGCTCTCCACTCAGACCGGTCTTGTGCTTTCCGCATCCACCGCGATCCCGCGATCTTTACCAGGGTCGTGTTTCATAAAGCTACAAGTTGTAATTTACAAGCGGAAGTCTCTAACAAAAGGTGATAGAATGAGACTTCCGCTTGTAAATTGTAACTTGTAGCTTTATAAAACACGGTACAGGTCGTCGCTCCATCTTGTTGGAGGCCTACCGACAGCTCGTCTCCCGGTCGGTATCAAGATGCATAATATTATTCAAATCTGAAGCCACCTGTTGTCTAACGCGATCGGCTTCGCTTTGGCATTCGCCATCTCTTTCTCTCACGATCTTATACCGTTCGACAGACAAAGATAGTGGAGGACAAACAAACAACTCACTGGTTGTATCTAAACTCCAAACTCGAGGATGTAGGAAAAGGAATCTTGATTCTTCGGACGCTGAAGATTCTCACATTCTTAGTTACCTATTCAGTACTTACCTACTTGAAAATAGTGTGGTATCTTACCATTATCAGCTCGTATCGGACGGACCTTCAATCTTTTCGGGGGAGGGGGAGGTCTGGGCCCTTTCCTGGGGTTGAAAGGTGCACTTGGTTCAGAAAAACCCCTACTGCCTGTTGAGCTGACAGCGGCGGCTCGGAAGCGGTAGAAACGACCCGGCTTCAATAAGTTTCGGAGGGAAACCTTGGTCCTGTGAAAGAAAAGGTTGCTTGTAGGACATTTCATTATAAATCTTGTACCTACGAAATTAAATTAGTACTTTTTGATATAAGTGCGGAAAGTATGTAATTATGCACGAGTCCCGAGGTGTCTAGGCCCGAGCCGCAAGGTGAGGGTCGAGACTCGGGACGAGTGAAAATGACACTTCCGCACGTGTACCAAACGACGTTTTTTAATACATTTGCGAAAAAATTACAAAGAGGCGGTGGGGCGCCCCACCACCACCACCACCGAGCAGAGCCGCCAGCGCCTTAGAAAAGTAAAAAGCACTAGTACGAAAAATACAACTTTCCGCATGAAACGTAGCTCAAAAAGGTAGCTTTTAGGCAATTTAAAATTCTGTCAGTGCCTACCCGAAATTTATTATTGGCAGTAACCATACCGGGACCGGGAGACGAGCTGTCGGTAAGCCTCCAACCCAACAAGATGGAACGACAACCTGGTGAAGATCGCGGGACCGCGGTGGAAGCGGAAAGCAAAAGACCGGTCAGAGTGGAGAACCGCGGGGGAGGTCTATATCCAGCAGTGGACGTCTTTCGGCTGACATGATGATAATGATTAACCATTTTGGCAGTTGTGTTTTATGAAATTCCCTACGTAATGTTAGGTATATAATAATACTACCAAGGACCATAAAACCAAGAAGAGCAGCTGCCAGTGTCTATACGATGCCGCGTTCCTTTGAAATAATAAGCCTGCTGTAGCTAGTCTTACTACGGAGGGGTCTCTGTACCATTCATTTGGTATGACATTTAGACCTCTGGCTAACACCATAGCGCCATCTAAATTCGCTTTTTTCTTTCAGTTCATAGTGGGCGCTATTATTCTGTTAGCTAGAGGTCTAAGTGTCTTACACAATTAATGGTACAGAGACCTCTCTATAGTGAAACTAGCTACAGCAAGTTCATTATTTTACAGGAACGCGACATTGTTTAGCCATTGGCAGTCCTCTTGGTTTTATCGTCCTTGATACTACTCATAATATTATACAGACACGTTAAAATATAATAATGACAAAGCAAAAAGCCGACGCACTGTGTGCATGCAAAGACAGTCGCTTCGTCATTATGATTATGATAATCGGTCTTCTCGGAACCACGCTCGCTGGTCACGGCAACACGGAATACATCTATTAACACTATCGATATTCACAATACAATAGTTTTTACCGATCGATTCCGACAGTGATAGCGTTTTTTATTCATTGCCAATCTCGGGTCTTTAACCGACGTTTTAGATGTTTACATCCTTGTTCTGCACGTGGACTTACACTACACATCAACAGTGTGTACTTACGGCTCCACCTTTGTAAATTGTTTTGAAATGATTAGTTTTGTAACCAATTTATACGTGTGTGTAATCTTCGTAGGTATCAGAAAAAATACTATTAAGTATCATAATCTGCTAGACATGAGAATGAGAAGTAGGTAGGTACTTGAATTGGTTTTCCTAGAAATCAATTTGAAGGAAGGGAAAGTGTAGAAAAAGTCACCCGTCTTTTTCCGCTTGTAACTATGGTACTGATGCATTTATCATCCAAAAAATTTTTTTTTTTTTATAATCTTCCACAGCTGTAGGTACGACGTAATGATCAATAACTTGGTCTTCTTACTTTTATTTCTTTAAAAAATTTGGTACCTCATTTCGTACAAACTCCTCCACTTTCGTCCATCATAAATAAACTTCAACGTGATTTATTGACTTAAGTATGTACACACAGTTTTGTTTGGCACCTTTTACTTAGCACTTCGTCGTTACGTAATTTTCCTGAGCAATACGTCATTGGTCCACCTACGTATGTATAATAATGCTTAGATGTATACTCGTACTGACGTAAAAATATAAAGGTTACTTCTGTACCTTCTTGCAAAAAAGGTAAAAGTACTCTTTTACCAATCTTTTGTCAGCAAAATATTGAGGGATTTTTAAAGTACAGGAAAAGAGGGATGAACATAAAACAGGTCAAGTGGCTTTTTTTTCTAACGATAAGGTTAGGGGAATATTTACAATGATGTTGTATGTGATAAACACGAAGCGAATTGTCACATGATCGAGTCCGAACCAATTTTGATAGTTCAGCTTTTGTAGAAATGCAAACATATGGGAGCGTCTGTCACTTGTTTAGGCGCAAAGAACGTCCATCTTTCTTTTTGTAAGACAACGATAAAAGCTCATTATCATCATTACCATCAGCCTATTCTTGTCCACTGCATGGACATAGGCCTCCCCTAATGAGCGCCATAATAATAGCGCCCTGTCTTCAGCTAGCCATCTGCCTGCAGTCTATCGCTGATCGTCATTCCACTTGGCCGGAGGGCGTCCTACACTAGGTTTGCCGAGTCGTGGTCTTCACTCAAGAACACGTTTACCCCAACGGTTGTCGGTTCTTCGCAAGATACTTAAACGGTAATTGCTAAAATAGAAATAAATTTACTTATTAGTCCTCAACAAGAGGGTCCATCCTCCAAGCCTGGCTTCTTCATACTTCGGTCCAATGTGGTGCTGTTCCTCAAGCAAGTACAGAATGCGACCAGGAACAGCTCTGGCCAAGTCTCCAACTCCGTCGGACCATCGAATTAGAACCGATTTTCTTTTTTCTTTTACTTCTTCTATCCTCGGTAAAGCTGGAAGACCTGAGGAGCAAAACGAGAGGTTACGTTTACCAATTAACCATAGAAAATGACCGATGAATAATGAATGAAGTATTGGCAGAAGTAAATTAAGTACTAGAATGTCGTAAGTGACGCTCTATTGACACTTAACCTTCATTGAACCCAAATGATGAAACGATACACGTGTGCATCGAATATTTTTTTGAGCTTGATTGTATTTCAAACATTTCCAACAAAACCCTTGAGAAAATTTATGTATCGAGTGAATGAAAACACTTTTTTACAACATGCATTGTAACATTTGTGACTAACTTTCCATTGAGGTTGATAACACCAGTTAACGGGTAAATAAACTGAATGAAGCCGTAATAGCCTAGTGGTTTGACCTATCGCCTCTCGAGCAGAGGGTCGTGGGTTCAAACCCCGGCTCGCACCCATTTTTTCGGAATTTATGTGCGAAATTACATTTGTAATTTATCATGAGCTTTTCGGTGAAGGAAAAACTCCGTGAGGAAACCTGCACACTCCTGCGAAGCAGTTCAATGGTGTGTGTGAAGTTCCCAATCCGCACTGGGCCCGCGTGGGAACTGTATAGCCCAAACCCTCTCATTGTGAGAGGAGGCCTGTGCTCAGCAGTGGGACGTAAATAGGCTGATGATGATGATGATGAAACTGTGTTACCGTTCTGTCTGATCTACTTACGACAAAAGTTAAGGGTCCAGATATCTACGACGTCTAGCTATGTTTTATGCCGTTTAAATAAAACTCCAACCATGCAAAAGACTCACAACAAAAACAAGAACAACAACAACAACTCTTTATTCAACACAAAGTTACAAGGTAGTAATGGGTGGCCTTATCGCTACGGAGCGATCTCTACCTGGCAACCATATTTAGACAGTTTTACGTGATTTATTTATAGGTAACTAACGAAAATATCATTTTAAACATAATAAGCATGAAATACACATAATTACAATGAATAACGGTTATTAGCAATAAGTCCATCAGCATAGTTATAAATGTACGTATCTATACAAAGATTTGGCACGCCTTAAGGTAAAGGAGTTTCCCAACCGTATACATAGCCTACTTACTGTTCCTTACTGTTACTTTGTGTTGTTGCTGTTGTTTGTGTTGTGTTGTGTTACTGTTGCTGTTGTGTTGTGTACTTTTTTTTAACTAATTTATTTACATATTAATAAAAGCAATTTACAATGACATTAAATCTAAGCTAAAATAAAAGTAAATAAACTAAAACTTAAAAACCAAATTAAATCTAAATAAGTCCCCCGTGACATGTTGCCCAAAAGGCTGGCGTTGCCTAGCTGAATAGCAATGCTGATTCTTTGAGAGAAAACTGCCAGTGACTGTGACCAAAGAGCTAGCAGGTTTCTCTGTGTACTTTTGTTTCTTGATCTGTGCTCATACCTGACAAGGTTAACAAGTCCACAGGTTCGCTGCAAGTGGAACCGCAGCCGTGGTGGCAGCATCGCTGAGTGCCGTCGCACTGAGAGTCCAGGTTGCAGGCCTCCACGCAAGCAGCCGCCCATAGCGGACTATCACTGCTTGGACATGTACCCGGCTTCTGCTGCTGGAGACGGCACTGGCTGCGACACTGCAGGGCAAATGGGAATATAATCCCTTCCTGTCCCGGTAGACTAATGGGTCGAAAAAATCCGGATTTTCTGCACCATTTTCTATGAGAAAGATAATGACGCGGAACGTCTGGAATATTTTTGACCCATGAGAGGTTAACAGAGCTCAGTGGTTATATTTTGACCTGTAGGTCTAGCACAACAGACTCACAGTGCGACTTCTATCTAGCGCGAGAACAACTGCCCGTCCTTTTCTGTCACTCAGAATGCAATGGGACGGGTAATATAATCTCGCGCGACAAGCAGATCGCGGCCAGTCGTGCTAGCCCTACTGTTAGAAATGCGTATTCATGATTGGTTAGTGCGGATCGGGAGAGAGTCTATAAAGGTGAACATCCCTACTGTAGAGTATTTTTTCAAATACTTTCTGTTATATTGAAATAAACGTATCACTCACGTATATCAGTCGAGTATAGCCCGACTTGTTTCGGACTATGCGTAGGTGTTCCTTCCTCTGGGAGCACACGCTTCGCCGG
Source organism: Clepsis dumicolana (assembly GCA_963691665.1). Taxonomy (NCBI): domain Eukaryota; kingdom Metazoa; phylum Arthropoda; class Insecta; order Lepidoptera; family Tortricidae; genus Clepsis; species Clepsis dumicolana. The sequence continues at coordinate 4,702,436 of OY829515.1, forward strand.
TAGCGAAACGCATGTCGGGTTATCTTTATATACTTAGGTACTTGACTGAGATTTATTTCACCATGATTGAGTCTCACCTCGCGGTGGTTTCATGTTAAAAGTAGGTTCTTACTTCCTGTTATTCTAGCGAAAACAATATTTTTATTTTTCTTACTATTTTTTCCCGAATAAACTTCATAGGGGTGTTTACCTAGATTTTCTCAATTACTTGCTGTAATATTCAGTTCATTATCTGAAACCCTGTACCGTATTATTTTACTTACTTAGGTATATCAAATGTACAAGTAAAAATCTTAGTAAGACCAGACTCCGGCAAAGCAGTAATGTTTCACCGACAGTTCATTACATCAGTTACAGTTAATTACCGTTGTAAATCCTGTTCATTACATTAATGAAACTCGAAACGGAGGCTAAAATTAACAGTTTGAAAACAACGATTCCTTTGAACTTGTATGATTCATGTAGTGCGTGATTCATTTGCGTTTGTAGTGCATTTGCGGAGCAACAGACTACTCATACTCTTTTAGTTCTGATATACTGTTACGAGATACCCGGTCCAGTGAATCTATTAGTGATTTTAAAGATCTTAGCTCGCTCTTACAAGTCAGTATATGTACTTTTATACATGGGTAAATTAAAGGCTGAAGTCGGTCAGTATTTTATTGCTGTATTCCACTGTCAGTAGTATCATCTTCGAAATTAGTCAGCTCCAGGTATTTTTACTGGCAGACTGAACTCGATACTATTATCCGTATGGTTTTGTCTAGGGTAAAAGAAAAACGACTTAATCCGTCAGTTTATAAGCAAGTACTTATTGTCATAAAAAAATTGACGCTTATTCTTTGTTTTATCAAAGCAATAAAAAAATTGTAAAGATAAAGCGCGTCAAAGTTCGGAAGTTGGTGCACATGATGACTGTTACTATTCTTAAGTGTGTGTATATTTTTAAAAGGTGTAGCTCAACGTGACATTAACGCAGTTATTATCTTCATAATTAATTTTCCTCAATTAACAGAAAAGGTGTTATAAAATACTTTTTTATAATGTGAATGACGGATCAAATATTTTTTTTCAGGACACTAGTCGACTGTTCTACGCGGTGCGCTTGAAACACAAACCGCTCTCAGATTGATAATTATTAAGCGTAGGCATGTGGCTCGGGATTTTTCTTGTTTTTAGGAATTTTTATTGGCCCTGTATCTATTATTAGAGCAATTAAATACATATAAACAGGAAGTAGGTTAGATGTTACTACACCCGTACGGCTAAGAAGTGGAATTCCCTGCCTGCGTCTGTGTTCCCTGAACGCTATAATCTGGCCGTTCTCAAGTCTAGGGTGAATGGGAATATGCTAGGCAAGCGTGCTCATCTTCGCTTATCATCAGGCGTGATTGTGGTCAAACGCAAGCCTATAGTGTGTAAAAAAATGTCAAACAGGTGATCTAAACTAAGCAACTTACCTGGGCTTTGATGTCCTTGCTAACATCGAAGCACATCAGGTCACATCTAGCCTTTGCCAGTGGGTCAGTCTGTTGTTTTGAGAGTCTCCTTGACCTTGATAATACTATAGGAGTCAAGAACACTATAACTATTAACGTTAATCCAATTATCCTCTGCATTCTGAATCCCATCTTCATTTTCATAGACGTAAAACTCCACGTCGATTTGTCATAACTTGCCCTGCAAAAAATATTCAGTGGTAATAAAAAAGTATAAGGGTGAATAACATTTTGTTGTTATACTATTCATGCGTGCCTTAATTTAATTAGTTAATTATGTTGTACTTAAGTTAAAATAAACTGTCCTCACCTTTAGGTGTAGGGGGATTACCAAACCTAAATAAAAAATCGACCACTTTGTCGGCGTGATTAATATAGGTACCAAGAGTCCCTGAGTTTAGCCGTAGATGGACAAAAGGAGAAACGGAATACGGCGAAACTGTTAAGGCTTTATTCATAAACGTCACTCAAGCCTCCATTAGCTAAAAAAAAAGGTTTTGTCTTCTTCTTACTAACGGAAATGTGAATGTGACAAAAAAGGACAAATTAACTCTAACGGCATTTTAGTTAAAATAGAGTAATGAATAACAGGGTTAGGGTTCTTTGTTGAATACGGAACCTCAATAAAAAGGCTTACTATACTATCTGCTCTACTCTTTTGTACATACCCAGGCTAAAATGTCACGAACGAGAGTTATTACTAGGACTTTGCCGCTTCGTTGAAGACTTGATGAGACTAATTTTAGACGTGAAGGGTGCAGTAACATTTATTTCATACCACAGAACTATATCGAGATAGTAGGAAATTGCTATCGATTTGTACGGGAACCGAGCGTGTAACTTTTTTCTACACATTAACAAACTTAACGTCACACGCGAAATGACAGACAGACAGACAGACGGATAGACAGACAGACAGATGGACAGACAGACAGATGGACAACAAATTGATCCTATAAGGGTTCCGTTTTCTCCTTTTAAGGTACGGAACCCTAAAGATGTGGTAACTAGAAGAATGTGAGGCTCATTTCCGCAAAGTCAGTTTCAAATATCTATCTATTTAGCTCAATGTTTATCATTTTGCGACGGCCGAAGGTCCTCCCCTTCGATCTCCACATAAAATTCCCATGAGATTGTTATTGTGAACTAAGTACCTTCTCAAAAATGTCAATGGGAGTCCGAACATAATTGATCCCTAGACATTTTGAACAGTGTATTTAGGTACATAAGTGTCATAATAGTGTGCCGTAATAAATTTCCGTTTCGTTCTGTTCGTGGGTATCAGATGGAATTTAAACATGCAATGATTGCTTATTTTCTGATCGACTTTAAAAAAATTGCTTTGAATTAAGGCAGGTCAGTACATAAATATTAATAAGGCACAGAGAAAAGAGAAAAAAAAACTTTCAAAACATTGTCAATGATTATGGTTTTAAGCAGGTCAATTGTTTTAGTCTAATCACAAGAAAATCTCAAGATATTTTAAAAACTGTAACTACGGTGGCAGTTTTGGGTAATTGTGTTTATTTTGATACGAAGTTTTATCTCAGATAAAGTAGCGGATAGGTACGCTGAATACTGTAGATGTAGACGAAAAGTTTGTATAGTAATCTGCGTCATTATGCGGTATCCATTAATTTAAAAAGAAAAGAAAAACTTGCACTTAATACAATACAGTATCTTCTTAGTAAAAAAACTAAGTTCGCATGTTACTTTGTTAATAATCAGGAACCCTCACAAGTACACTTTATAACATTTTCCCATTCGAGCATACTCTTTGGAGGTACCTACCACACATAGTAAGTATTTATTTACTTTGGTATTTTTTTTTATTACTTACTTAATGAAGTGTAAATTCAACGAAGTGCAAATAAAAAAATACCAACCCAAAAAAAGCAATCCAAAAAATCACTGTCCAAAAATCACGAACTCCAAAGAGCGGTCAATGAACTTTTGACAGCTGTGACGGCGTAGCTGCTGCGCCCGCGACGTGGTTGCGACTGAGGCGCGCGCGCAGTTAGCGAGTCCGTTCGTGCACCAACTTCATTAATACACATCGATGATGCTTTCCTGCATGGCGATGACGGAAGGCTTTTACTGGGCCGGCTTCCTAATTAAAAAATGCCGGTGAAGTTTGATTGTTTATTGTTATTGATGGTTCCGTACATGTTTTTATTAAAAGTAGTGATTTAGCGAGTAATGGACTTCCACAGTCCCGGCTATAGACTAACCCTGTTATTCATAAACCTATATTAACTAAAATGCCGTTAAAGTTCGTTTGTCCTTTTTTGTCACATTGACATTTCCGCTAGTAAGAAGAAGACAAAACCTATTTTAGCTAATAGAGGCTTGAGTGACGTTTATGGGTGAATTTTCAGAGCCACTTTTTTGGACGTCCCAGGTCAATAAAAATGAAACCACTTTAAAAACACTACCACGCTATTTTTTATGCATTGTACACAATAAAATACAGTGAGGCTTAACATTACCATCATTGTTAACTTCATTATAAGCTAAGTAAAAAATATCGAAATTTTAGAAACCCTAACTGCAGTAAGTCTGAGGCCTGTCAGAGGCCTGTCACACTCGCGGATTTGTTGAAACAATTGACCATAACATTGTGTCTAGGTGACAGATTTCCAATAAACATACGTCATTTTAAAGCTACTTAAACAACGCTTACTATGATATTATATGATATTATACCAAATGAGTTATTATTTTAAAGCAGTTTAGCCTTTTTGTGTTTGTCCCACATCTAGCTATATACCAATATCACTTCCCGCAAATACTTGCTAATATAATATCTCATTAATGGAGGATCGTATGGCCATATCGCATTTCAGTGACAAAGTACGTTAGTTGTGCTCCGGTTGACAAGCATAGTTTACGTACTATTACGGAATTTTGTGTGCCTACCATGAAAAGTAATTCGCGCGATGCATTTTAGTTATCTTAAAAATAATTTCCGTGGATTCGTGTTTTAAAGACAAACGATGATTATGATTCAGTTTTTCTTTTTCTATTTATTAGTTAACTTTGTTCTTATTTCATGGTATACAGCTTACATTAATCATGTATATAGTTTACCAGTAATCTTAAAAATACTTCATTGTCGCAAGTGTCGTAATCCTCGGTGCCGTAATTTCGGTGGCATTTTGCCCACCGAAATTACAGATACGACAACGAAATTACTAATAACTAGCTGTTACCCGCAATGTCACTCACGTAAACATTATCATTTGACGGAAGCAAGCACTCAAGCATGCAAGCAATCGAGCAAGCATGCAAGCAAGCAATTCAGCAATTAAGTAAGCAAGTAAGCCAGCAAGCATTCAAGCAACCCTGCAAGCAAGCAACCCAACCCAACCAGCAAGCAATCAATCAAGCAAGTAAGCAAGCATGAAAGAAAGTAATCAAGCAACCAAGCATGCAAGCAAGCATGCAAACAAGCAAGCATGTAAGCATGTAAAGCAAGCACTCAGCGAGCATGCAAAGGAAGGACGCAAGCAAGCAAGCATACCTGCAGTAGGCTAGGTAGGTTATACCTACTTGTCTATCCCACCGGAACCACTTGAGTATGTCCTTTTCTGTTCCATATGATATGTTTATTTTACTACTTTTAATGTTTTGAAAAGCTATTGTTAAGTTAATTTAATTAATTAATTAATTTAAAGTTAAGTACAATACGTCAGCTACCAGCCCGACAGCTACCGCTCAGCTGACATCCACGTTGGTGTGCCGTAGTAACATTCGAAATTTAAACGTTAACCATGTGTGAGTGCCAAACCTTGAAAAGTGCAAGGAACCGTAGTTTCTTCTTCCAAATAATTTCCAACAAAGTGCGTGATTTGATTTTGCGTTTTTCGTTGGAGGTTTTCGGCGGATAACCCCACGCAGGTATTGTTGCTCCACAATCCAGCGCCTTATTGTAGTTTTCTGGCGTATTTATAATATTTTGTAAATTTTAAAACAACAAAACTCCGTTTACTTGTTTACCTGGCCAGGGTTGCCAGGGCAGATTAAATTGGTGCCTCTTGCATCATTGAAATCCTAATTCAAAAGAATATCCCAAAGAGTGATCATTTTCCCCAAAAGTAGAAAAAAAAATTTGCCCACCGAAATTACATAAAAAAATAATTTCAAAAATACACCCTTATGAATAAAGGCATAAGTGACTTGTTGTAAACTTGCAATTAGTCTTTTTGTAGGGTTCCGTACCACAAAAGGAAAAACAAACTAAACCTTTATAGGATTACTTCGAACTAATTTGGATTACTATTATTTTTCCCCGGACTTTGCCCGGACCCACCCCCAATGTTGTGTTTTGGCATAGCAGATAACATTGCCGGAGAAATAAAAGACACTAGAGGCAGTCCGATTTTACCTTTTGGGTTGCTAGGAAACTAATCACTCATGCACACGATTTGTTTGTATTGTCAAACATTAAGAAATTTATAACGATATTCATTTATTACCTACTCAAAATTCCTTGAACTGACAAAAAGTCAAAGGCGTCGAATCTCGCAGTAATCGTTATGGAATTTCATGTGACGTTGCATGGTTAATCGAATATATACTCGTAGGTAGGTACTTTGATTGAATTTCAAAATCAAGATAATACTATCTCGATGACCACCAGGATTCTCAGGATACCTTTATTAATCACAAAAATAACGCTCTCACTACCAGACCTCACAAAATATTGCTTCAGCTTTTATAAATGAAATGCAACTCCGTCTGAATTATTATAATTATACCACTATAACGGTTACAATACACAGTAATTAATAATTATTATACAATTTTAATTTAATCTTCAGAACCACGTTCTCGCTCGGTGTCCAGTCAAAAAAGTGTTAGTGGCCGGGCTCCGTCTCTCTCATCGCCTCGGTTGCTTGAAGACCCCGCGCCAGTGCCCACCACTGCTCGGATGTGACGTCAGCCAGTGTTGCCCTCTCGGGCGACAACACTTTTTACTTCGATATTTGAAACTGAAGAAAATTTGTTTTACTTACCTATATCGTTAATAAACTTGTGCAACTTTTACGATTAAAATTGACAGAAAATGTTGAAAAACAAATGCGAAAGAATGATGCGTGCACTTTTCGCGTAAAATCATCTTTTACACGTATTGGCGATGGCGTGGTAAAATTAATTGACTAAAAGCCAAAACAAACATAACGAACCCTGAAAATTAACGGCGTCTTCCTGATAGTTCGTTGGCGACTCCTCGGCCACTGTCATTAGACTGTCTTATTCATGAACCGATAATTAAATGCACGATCGTGCTGCACGGGTACGAACCGTGTGTTGTGATCACAAAGGTTTTTATTTTGGGTACACTAAGCTTGAAATTCTGACATGGTTTCCGAATTTCGGACAAATCTTAAATTATTGCCAATTATTCTTCTGTGCCACAATACGTCTATTTAATGACGAAACGACAAACACAGTCAGGTAAGTTAGGTATTATGATTATGACTAGGCGGGTAAGAAGCTACCTTGGGCTGTCCAAGCTTGTTTTAGATTCTAAATATCTCGTTCAATATTTGAAATAAAAGTTTAATATTTCAACCCATAATTAGGTCTTAAGTAATCCAATGATGAAAATATTATTGTAAGCAAAGTCCTCAATTGAAATACGTTTTAAAGTTAGACTTGCATCGGCACATTTATCGACAATAACACTGTTAATAAAATTGGGGCAGTGTCGGGCAATGCAATTAACCTTACCGCAAAATCAGATACCTACGAGCATGAAACTAGGTACTGTGAGCTGCAATCATAGTGAAATAACCGAATCACAACAAACGAACTGGAGGACTAATGGGCGTATGTCACAAGTTTATTCCACTATCTTTACAAATTTAATAAACAAATCTACTTACTATTACGAACAATTGCGACTGCAGCAAGCTATCCATCACAACCAGACCGCCAACCAGTAGAAAACTTGACCTCTTGGTCATCCCGGTTAGATCCCGGTGATCGCTATCTTCTCGCACAAGTGACTCTTAAGTGATCGAAGCTAGGGTTCATAACGAGGAAGCTTTTGACCGCCATTAAAGAGTGCATCGTTTAAAAACATTAATTAAACTTAAGGGCATCCGGTCCATGCCTCAAGAGCAATCAAGCGGTCGTTCCTCTTCTTTGTGACGATGCACCCGCCATTTTGTTTTATTTTTAGACGAGAAAACATTTAATTAGACGAATTAATTGAGTGCGTTTCGGCGAACGGTTGTGGTATCAACACTGGACACGTTTAGGCCAACGATGTTGGATTAAAGCTACTGTCAGTTAGACATTGCTCATTAGTATCACAAAAGCATGCTTTTTATTTGCACGTGTGTACCACCGTATTACTGTGCTAGAAATAAGTCTTTAGCTTTGTTCATGTATTCTTTGAGCATGCATTCATGTTTAAAACGAGCCTGATTTCTCAAGAAAATCAAACAGCTAAAGGTATGTTCGTGTGATGCTAAAGATATGCCTTTTTGTGGTTTTTGTATATCTGTCTTAAAATTGTCGTCGAAGCTTGATGTTAGCTTATAGCAGAGTTTAAACCGTATTCTTTGATACCAAGTGCTGTTTAATTTGGCTCCTTGGGTCCTAGCGCTTTCAAGCTTATTTCAGAGTTGAAAAAGCGCTTAGTCGATGCAACTTGTGACCAAAGGGCTGGCAGTTTTCTCTTTCAAAGAATCAGCGTTGCTATTCAGCTTTAGTTTTAAGTTTAGTTTATTTAGTTTTAGTTTAGATTTAATGTCATTGTAAATTGCTTTTATTATGTAAATAAATATAAATATTTAGCTTTGATTTCTGCAGATCTCGTGGAAGCGGAGCAATGTAACAAACAAACTAACACACTTTCCCAAATACAGTAGGTATTAGCTATTTTCTATTTATTTATTGAATTGTCTGAACTCTCCCTTCGCTCCGGAAAAAGACATCTGACCGGGACCGTTGAAGTGTAATTAACTTAATTAATTTTCAATGAGTACCTAAGCCCCGAAGTAGAGCTGTTTCAATAGGGCTGTTATGCGCAAAGCTTATAAGCAGCTAAGTAGATTTACTCAACAGAGAGGTTTTTAAAAGGTTTTTGCTCGGAAACACGTTATCATTGAGCCGGATTTCTGGGTGGTATTTTTTGTTGCACCACCTTATCATACAATACAAAGTGATAGATTATGTTTATACACCGTAGTGACTTCGTGATGGCATCATGCTATTGTGTGCTTTATCGTATTTGAAGTTCCATAATAAAAAAGGACAAGTAAGTGCGAGTACGGCTCGCGTGGAGAGGGTTCCGTACATTATTTATCTATGTCACTTTTAATACCATTGATTTCTTATAGGTTTTCCTATAATCTGTGGGTAAAGAACCATTTTAGTAAATTTTTTTCAAAAATTTCGATTGATTTTAGCCTATTTTCTTAAATAACTTCCAAACTATTAATCTTAAACTCATAAAAAATTATCGCGTAACGCGATCGAGAAATCTCATATTCATTTTAGTTAGGGCGGGCGCTGTTCCAAACGTCATACAAACTCGACAACGTTTACTATTCGATTTTACGTGACGCAGGATTCGAAAAGTCGTGCTCGACCCTCTGTATCAAGCCGCGTGCAATACGATATTTTCGTCACGGTTTGTTGCGAAGGCGAACCGGTCAGATGATCTAGTTAAGTGTTTGATGTAAGACCTTTAAGGCATAATAATTGTGTGTATAGGTCAAGCAGTAGTTGCAATTAAGTTTAACAATTAAGTGTGGCCGTTATTCTGTCGATGAATACAAAAGGCTTATTACAATTTTTAGCTTATTTTCATGTTCATGGTGGTCAGATTATTGACTCATGGCATCTGTATCGCGCGACAACAACTGCCCGTCCTTTTCTGTCACTCAGACTCAGAATGCAACGGGACGGGTAGTATAATCTCGCGCGACAAAGTCGCGGCCAGTCGTGCTAGCCCTGCAGATCGACAGAGAAGAAAGTACGGGGCCAACATTGTCGAACAGTGTGACGAAAAGGAAGTTAATGAAAAAACAGTGTTTTTGTGATATTATTATCAAACGTTAACCCAGTTAAATTAATTGTACTTTTAAAAATAATGTTAATTCACATCTCTCAAAACCTAATACTAACTAACTTCTTGTTACAATTACAATCACACTTACTTACTCAACATTTTAAACACATTGCAGATTAATATTTATTTGAATGATTTTTTGAACACTCGGTTAGTCGCGATTCGCGATCTATACAAAATTGTATTTGTTTTTTAATCAAGAAAACGTCTCAATCGCATTCGCGTTTTAACGTTTCTATTATTACTACGAGTATGGTATGGGCAGAGCGTCTAGTGTAACCAACGATAAAAAAAGTCTCGATCGCGTTACCTTAGAGTATTGATTAGTGTGAGAATTGTTTGTTGTCGATACGTCCCACTAGTGGCGCTGCTAATTTGCCCATAACAATTCAGACGTAAACGCGAACGCGATTACATTAGACGGTCTGATTGGCAGCGCCTCTAGTGGCACGTATTGGCAATGTACTTCTCTCATAGTAGACATACTCAACAAGGGATATTGATCTTTTGGTTTCATGAGCTCCCTATATTTCGACGCAGTTACATGCATCCATGATCTCGGGTAGACTGACGAAATGCAATCAAATAATCGTAATCAAGTTCAATTCCCGTGTTGGATATGTCAAATGTATTTAACCGCGATCCATTTGATAGTATTTTATGCAACTGTTACATAATGAAGGTCCTTAAAATACGAGTTTGTTTTTATAAAACGAGGTGAAGCTGAGTTTCATAATAGGATCACACCTGTGTTTTAAGGCCTAATTATGTAGAGTTGCATACATGACTTGTCTTTATCTACACTCATATTATAGGTACTCTAAGGTGGTTCCAGTCAGAAGCCAAAGGCATACCTAATAAACCTGTCACGAATTTGACTTTTTTTAAATCAGAGACAAACATAATCGAGCTGACGTTTCGTATCAACTTTTTTTTACACTGAGGCCTATTTTTAAATTGTGTTCGTTTTTACCCATGAAAATTTACTGTCGTAATGAGGCATAGTAGAGGACTTTTATGACATGTGTGCAGATAAAACTGTTATTCTCATAGCATTTGACACGTTAACTTTTGAAAGCAGTAAGCGTTCAGTTTAAGTTCCTAAGTTTTAGCAGTAGTAGTTTCAGCTGTGGTGCCTTCGGCGGCGGTGGTGCCAGCGGTGGTGGTGCCAGGGGCGGCGGTGGTCGTCACCGCGGTCGTCGCCGTAGTCGGCGAAGCTGCCCACGGGACGAAGTTCATCATCCAAGACATGCCGGTGTTGGTCATTGTCAGGTTCATGCCGTTGGACGGCGCTGGAAAGTTTTTTGGATGTTACTTGGGTTACCTAGAGAGGTCGCGGTCGAGACGGCTGGGTCCTGGGGCACTGAGGCTCGCGAGTTGTTCAGGGAGCTAGGCCGTCGATTGCGAGACAGGGGCTGTGACCCTCGCTCTGGGTCGTATTTGGTGCAACAGGTCTCTATTATCATTCAGCGGGGTAATGCTGCTGGTATTATGGGGACCATTGAGCCGGGTACATACGATGCGGGGTGGGGGGGTTTTAGGTTAGGGTTTTTTGACGAAGCATGTTGCTGATGATGTTTTGTAATTTAGGTTAAGCTAGTTGACGAGGCCTGTTGCTGATGTATTTCAATGTAAATGCCCGTTACTTGACATTGTACCTAATATTAATGATGTAGTTTTATATGTATTAATAAATGAATAATTTATCCTAGAGACCTACTTGCAAGTTGAAAATAAACTGGAGAATAACTGGCCCTTTTGTCACCAACTTTACAAATAAATGAATACCGTGGGACAATTGACATCGATTGACCCGGTCCTAGGTACTAGACAACAACGGATAAACATACTTATAATATAGTTAAAAATACATACATACGTTTTAAACATCCAAGACTCGAGAACAAACACTTATATTCATCATGCAGACATCTGCCCCGACTGGGGACTGCCCAGGGCCTCAAGCTTCGTAGTCAGGTTTTCTAACCACTAATGTCAGTTTTCAATGACAATTCGATGTCAATTGCTGACTTGAAGTGCTTTTGTTTTAGGGCTCATTATACAGGATGTTCGGCACATGGGCAGTATAACTTTTTTGGAATATTGTTATGGTTATTTGCTATCTTTTCACCCTTGGACCTTGGATCCTCGGGGTCACGGTTTGGGAGATATGATTTTTTAAATGTTGTTTCTCAAATTTCCTGAAAACCTACCTTTAAACGTTCGTAACTTTTATTTGTAATTATTAATTATTTTTGTGGATGGAATGTCACTGATTCCGTGGAGGTTTGGACGTGTGCTAGTGTGGGACGCCACCTGTGTAGACCCACTGGCCCCGTCCCACCTCCGCGGAACAGCCAACAGAGCGGCCGAAAAATGAAAGTTACAGAAATACAGAGGTCTCGGCTCCGAATACAACTTTGTACCATTCGGAGTCGAGACCTTAGGTCCGCGGGGTCAATTAATTTCTACTTAACTCTTTTATGTCGGGCTATACCTACTAAAAAGAGATGTATACTTACGTATCATAATATTAACCGGCTGTTGCATTTCGGGTGCTGCCGTCGTTGTCTTGCTATTTGCTGGTTTTTTGGTGGGCGTACAAAAAGTACAGATATTGAAGATGTCAAAAATGTCTTCGCCGCTTGACGAGTCCGACGAGTCGTCGTCATAGTCATCGTCGTCGTCGTCGTCGCAAAACAAGTCGCACCAGATCTTCGTGCCAAATATTGGCTGTGAATGGAAAGAAGACACGACTTTGTAAGTACTTAGTTGATTTTGCTTGACTAGTGATATGGGCAGTGGTGATCACTTGTCTTATCATCAGGTGACCCACTTGCTCGTTTGCCTTCTTCGTCGTATAAAGAAAAACTACTCCAAAATACGCTCAGTTTTAAAGAGGGTTGTTATAAATTTTAAGTATGTATTTAGTGTATCTGTGGATTGTGATTTAGACGCGTTTTTTTTTAATTCGAAAGCAATTTTAATCGAGATGGTTCTTAGCTAAGTTTCATAAAAATCGGTATTCATAAGCCGTTTTTAAGATATTCAACTTCAATTAAAAACATCAGGGTTTTCAACTTTCCTAAGTTGTTTAGGTTAGGTTAGTTTATTACATAATTTCATTGTTGCAACGTAAAAATGAGGAAAAATGCTTTGCTTGGAAAAACTGAACAGCTGACTGGCAAAGCCTTCGACACTAAACTCAAAATACAATAATGAACGAAAAGAAACACAACTTTTGAAAAACTTTTGAGAAATAATAAATATACTTTGACTTTGATCCTGACTGATCCTTAACGCAATAAATGATTGAATACTGAATACTGGATCGCGGTTTATTATGAAACTAACTTATGCCCCGCAGCTTTGCCCCCTTTCATTCTATGAATGTTTCATAAAAATAAAAACAAAAATAATCAATAAATCGATTATTTTCATTGAGTCATGGTACTGTTTTATAGGTATAGATAGATAGTTTCCAGTTTCTTGTGAAATGTTTACCCACCTCAAGAAGTATTTAAATGTAGAGCTTGTGCAGAAATTCTATTGTTTCGTTGTTCCGTTGATTAGTTTTAGAAAATTAGAGACAAAACTGTCGAGAAGGTCGTCGTCTCGTCAATTTAAGAGTTAGGTATGTTATCTTTATACTTAATTTTATTTATGAACTAAAAACAATTACTTTGCTCACCCGCGACCACAAGTTAAAAATAGTTATATCTATACGGCAAATGTATATTTCCGTGCAACACCTCCGCCTCCACTGCTACACGAATCAACACATGCCACACAGACCCAACTATCACCACCACCACTAAACTGCGTTGCCAGCTTGTTCTTATGAACTAATGAAATGAAATTATTTTAAGCATTCCAGAACAAATTCTACAGAAATCGTTATCTTTCTTATATATTTTTTTTTAATACAGTAGTATCATGCCGAAACTTGGATTTTTCGTACTAGTGCTTTTTACTTTTCCAAGGCGTCGGTGGAGGAAGGCGGGGCACCTCCTGCCGGCCCACCCCATCTTTGTCATGTTTTCGCAAATGTATTAAAAAACGTCGATTGGTACACGTGCGGAAGGGTCATTTTCACTATTCCCGAGTCTCGACTTGTGACTCGTGCAAAATGACATATCTTTCGCACTTCTATTAAAAAGTACTATTTTGTTCGAATAAAATAGGAAGTTAAAAACGCCGATTAGGCAAGGCCCTATGTTAATAACGTTATTTGCTCCTGAGGGCAACAGGAACGCGTAGTTTAGTTAAACTACAACTCCCAGGCATCCTGTGTACTCTAAGGCGAAAACCAAAATAAGAAAAGTAAATTCAATAATGCCAGGCTGAGAGAAAAACGACCTGTGTAAAGAATTAAATGAAAATTGAGGGACGAGAATAAAGATGATTGACAATCGCTATTATTCAAATATTAGGGATGAGATTTTTAATCAAAGCTGGAGTAGGGACCTGTTGGCTATTCGGGAACAATATTTGACATAATGTAATGTTTGATCTAATGATTGTTTGACATAATAGAAATTGTACTGAAAATATCTACCTACTTTTAAGAAAATTTATAAAATAAACCTAACCTAATTAAAATCTACCTTACATTGCAGTAAAATATTTCGAAGCTATTATTCGAATTAACATTAGACATTAAGACTGAAAACTGAAAATTCTAAGGGACAAAGAGACGCGGAAAACCTCCCGCCACCTGGTTGAAGACGGTTCAAAAGGACGTGAATGACACCGATTTAAATGTATGTATATGTATGATGGACGCCCAAACCGCACAAAATTGCCTCGAGTAGAAAAGAGGTCCAACCACGAATATTCGAATCCTGCCTGACGTAATCGTGTAGTAACGTTATCGAGCAAATTTGTATAGTTTGGAACAGCGCCCGCCCGTGAGTGTATTTGTTACTAAAGTTTAATACGAATTTTCTCGATGGCGATACGATAATACTTTACTCAGTATTAGAATATACGTACTCGGGCCTAAGGACCCCAGATAATGGGAAACGGGCTTTGGTAATATGATGACAATATTAGTACATTTCATTTCAAAGTACAATGTTTCAAAAACGGGTGAACCGATTTTAATGGACTTTTAACATGAAACTACCGTGAGATTCAATCATAGTGAAATGAACGGGTCACTCACGTATCACGTACGTAGAGGAAGGACTACGGATTAGTCCGAAACATGTCGGGCTATACTCGAATGACATACGTGAGTGATCCGTTTATTTCACTACGGTTTTAATCAAACTTAGCCAAGAACCATCTCGATTAAATTAGCTTTCGATTAAAAAAACCCGCAACGAAATCGGTCCATCCGTGTGGGAGGATGCCACAGACAGATACACAGATACACGAACACCCCTCTTTTTCGTCGGGAGTTAAAATATACTTTAAAGCGCTCATTCTTTATTAGAAGAGCACCTACTATTTATGATCATAATTATGAGACCAGATTTCATATTTTCCAAAAAAAGTAAATGGTAATGAGCAGTTGTAACTAGTACATAGTTGGAAAAATAAAATTGAATTCTGTACAGACCTGGGCTGCCATCATTTTCACACTCACTAAGACAGTCAAGAAAATACACAGACGCGTAGCACCCATGTTTGTGTTGTCATGAAAAACACCTAAACGTACCCTGCCATACTTTATAACCGAGGCTTTGCGCAAGACGCCTGAAATGCCGATGCGTTGCCAAAGATTATTTTACACAAGATGAAGACGCGACTGCAAACTGCAGCGATAGAAATTTTCGCCGGACCGAGTCCGTAAACAGCAGAAATTAAATAGGTAATGACGCTGCAATTTTCTTAGATAGGCAACAGAATTTTAACAAGAAGTCGTGCTTACATGGATAATTTCTTATTTTTCAACTTTTTCTTGTTTGTCAATTTGTACATAAAGAGAAAGAAAGAAAGAAGACATTTAAATTTACTTTCACAAGAACACACAATACAAAAATACACACAATTACACACATTTCATTCTCAAGGAAGTGTGATTGGAAGAGCATTAAAATAAGAGAGACAGCAGAGGTTAAGAAGGAGAAGTCAATATCTCTGAATTGGAGCGTGAGAGTACTCATGGATTCCGTCTTAGTTGGAATAATTGCGTACCATCAGAAGACGATGTCTCCTCTTCACTGAGGCATGGCTTAAAAAGAGATGTCACATTACTATTCATATTATGCACCTGTTGGAGTTACAAAAGACATAACTTACGTTTGTTAGTAGCTTGAGCCATGAAGGATGGTGGTGATATGTGGTTGTCGGCATTAAGGGATCGGGAATAGATGTTAATCAACCACTTTTACCAAGATTTTTATACCTGAGGCCTTATTCTCTAAGGGGGTTTTTTAAGCGATCTGACGATGCGCACGTTAAAACTAGTCGATCCTGCACGCTTGCATCGCCATCTCTTTCCCCTACGCTGCAGCCCCCATGTTATGTTGTGCTCTGTAAACGCGCGTTTGTGAAACGCCGTGTGAATAGGCCCTAACGCGCTAGGCTTTATTTCTTGCACGATCTTGTACTTATCGTTTGACAGAAAAAGATGGGAATATCAACTACTATTGTCTAAGCGCTTAGTTGATGCAACTTGTGACCAAAGGGCTGGCAGTTTTCTCTCTCAAAGAATCAGCATCGCTATTCAGCGAGGCAACGCTGCCAGCCTTTTGGGCACTATGCCACGGGGGCCTTATTTAGATTTAATTTAGTTTTAAGTTGTAGTTTATTTAGTTTAAGCTTAGATTTAATGTCATTGTAAATTGCTTTTATTATGTAAATAAAGTAGATATTTACTATTGTCTATAATTCTATCAATATTGAGACTATGACTTATTAGCCCACAGGACTGTAAATATAATAGTATAGGTATCTCTTAATTTTTTTATTCTTTGCCGTCGCCTTCGGGTATTGTGAAAATTGTAAATTTATTGGCGCTATACAAAGATGTTGTACAGCAACGACTGATTTGATTATGCCCGGTTATTGTCGTCCAAAGTAGTTTGGACACGGTCAAGTTTGAATGTCATAACAATCGCATGTGAGTCTTAGGGTTACCAGATCAAACTGTCAAATTTCCTGACAGTGCCAGACTTTGGGTAGTTTGCCATCATTTTGTCTGGATTTTATTTCTATATAGTGCTTACTATATATATATAAATATATATAGAATTCATTTATTGCTACTCTTACGCGCGAACTATGAGATATTTTTTGGAGTAAAAAGTAGTCTGTCTTTTTCTGAGTTCCGTATAAGCTACATTACTGATAAGTTTGATTGAAATCCGTCCACCAGTTTTAGAGTGAAAGTGTAACAAACGTCTTTACAACCATCCTGACAAACTTTCGCGTTTATAATATTAGTAGGATTTGAACTGTGAGTACTGTGACATTTTTGAAATATTTGTGCACAATATTTGATTTAAACACATATTTTTCAGGAGCCGTATTATATCTGTTTTACTGAAAAAACTTAATCTTTAAGTATAATCATCGCATAAAAAAGAAAAATAACGAACCTTATTATAGCACTGTGCTCAATATAATTGCTTGACTGCATGCTGAGTAGAACTTCCACTTCCACACCATACTTACATGGTACTTATACATGTCAGAATCACCTTTCCTTACCTTAGTTTTCCCTATCAGGTAGCAAATGTTGACAGTTCCTGTATTTTCCTATTTCCCAGACAGAGTAATAAAATTTCCCATAAATCAGGTAAATTACCATCATCTGGCAACCCCAGCCGAACGTGCCTATGCTTTGTGTTTGCAGACGGGACCTCCGTGGCATACTAATAATGGCAAAGAACAATGTTCGTGCCCTATCGATTCTTCGAAAGTAGCACCTACGCGTATAGACATATTGTAATGGCTCAGTGCCCTAAGCACGACTTGTCGAATCCTGCGTTACGTTACGGTTATCGTATCGAGATCGAGAAATCTCATACTAAATTTTAGTTCCAAATACGCTCACGGGCGGGCGCTGTTCCAAACGTCATACAAACTCGTTATAGTTTACTATTCGATTTTACGTGACGCAGGATTCGACAAGTCGTGCTTAGGGCACAGGTCTGCCACACAAGGTCTGTTAAATTTATTTAACGATGCACTTTAGTGGCGCCATCTAGTGTAACCGGATGGTACTACTTGCATTTATCATATATCTTAATGACTGTCAATACTAGTCAGAAAGCTGTAACTAGAATTAATTTACGTATCATCCAAGAGATGGCGCTGTTCAACTAGTATATAAGGATTGTTATAAAGAAATAAAGCCCTCTTTTTCACTACCACCGACGGCAACGGTCGGCCCACTAATCTGGTCTTTTATTTTTCCCAGCATACTCCATTTGCAATTTAACAAGGTCGCTGTGGAGGTTTAAATGAACCTTAGTCGTATGACCTTCATATAATTTTAGTAGTTTTAGTAAGTATGAAAGTGATTGTTACTGGACCATTAGAGAGAGAGAGAGAGAGAGAGAAATATTTATTCGTCCACATTTACACAAAAAACAGTAGGTACATTTGAAAAAAAAAATACTTAGGCAGAAAATTTACTTCATGGTGAAATAAACGGATCAGACAAGCACTGTATAAGTCGAATTTATACAGTCATGCTTAGGAGTAGTTCGTAGTCTTTCTCTCTAATCGCACGATTCACCGAAAGGGAGCCGCACACTGTATGCCAAGGCTCTGCTCGCACTAGGTGCAGCTGACAGCGGCAAAAAATTTCCACCTGATTTCACACTATTCGACATTCATCGTACTTTTAAATAATTGAATGTGTAATAATTCTGATTTGATTAGTATTAGGTTTAGTTAGTTTTAGCGTGGATTTAAGGACATAGTAAATTGCTTTTGTTATTACAATAAATATTCTTGGTGGCTTTAAATACTTGGTAAAATTTCTCTTTTAATATGAAACTACCAGTGAAACTTAATCATAGTGAAATAAACGGATCACTCACGTATATAAGTATACTTATGTCGAGTTTAGCACGACATGATTCAGACAGTTTGTAAAAAAGTGGTGTGATTCATACCCACTCGGCAATAAGGTTTGATTTTGGTCGTTTCGCGAAAATATTTCCTTTAGGGGTCGTATCGTAATTTAGTAAATGTTCAAGTACAGGGATCCCAAATGTTTGCGTTTGAAATATGTTTACGTTTTTAAACGCTTTTCTATGAAAGTCAGATTTCTTATGGCCAAATTCATGGGATTCCATTATATCTAAGTCTTAATTTAGATGATCAATAAAAAAAACAGAAACTTACCGTAATCAGCGTGTAATCAATTCTTGAGTAAATAGTAATACCTACCTACTTATCTAATAATCCTATCTTTAATTAAGATGTAACATTATTGACAGAGTAAACATAAAGTACATAACACATTTTTACATTTTAACATACACTATATTGTAACAATTTACAGAGACACAGTGGCAAAGAATAGGGTCCACTTAATGGGCGGTCCCCTTTCTCTCGTATAATATTGTTAGTTATAATGTAGTTTGGTAGATTGATTGTTTGTCATAATTCATAATTTTTCTGCAGCTTAAATTGAAAATATAAGTAAGTACCTAACTAAGTAAGTAAACACTTTGCAGTACAAAAAACATGGGATAAAAACACAAGTTACCCCTTTAAGGGATCTCTGCAAGTCAACCTTTGTGGGTGGGAAATATTTCGGAAAACCCAAGACATAGGGCAACGTAGACATACTTAGGTAGGGTCAGGATTCCCTGTAAAATGGCTGTTCGCGGTGAAAAATTAAATAAATAATAAATAAATATCATGAGACAAATTGACACCAATTGACCTAGTCCCAAACTAGGCAAAGCCTGTACTATGGGTACTAGACAACGGATAAACATACTTATATAGTGAAATACATACTTATATACATATAAAACATCCAAGACCCGAGAACAAACATTCGTATTCATCAAACAAAAATCTGCCGCGACCGGGATTCGAACCCGGGACCTCAAGCTTCATAGTCAGGGTCTCTAACCACTAGGCTATTCGGTCAAATATGACGTATAGTTACAATGAAATATAGTTAAAAATATGACGAACAATCACGAATGATCAAACATTACAACGAGAACTATCGCGAGTCAAAAATCCGCTAGGAAAGGACCCTTCGGTACTCCTTGTTTTTTGCCAATTTTGTGAGGCTACAAGTAGTCTCAATGATATTGAGCCGCGAGTACAACCGCACGGACGCCGCCGGCGGGCTCGGCAACACCCAACACCGCGTTCCTATTTCAAAATGTTCCAAAGGGCATATCCTGATGTTTATTTATATCAATGGGTCTATCCCTCAATTTCCACCAATCATAGGCCAGTAGCTTGTCGCCCATTGGTGGAGACAGATGAACCTCGTTCGACACCGATTCTAGCGGATTTTTGACTCGCGATAGCCCACATCAGGACAATAACCCTGTTATTCATAAACCTATATTAACTAATATGCCGTTAAAGTTCGTTTGTCCCTTTTTGTCACATTCACATTTTCTCCAGTAAGAAGAAGACAGACTATTTTAGCTAATAGAGGCTTTAGTGACGTTTATGAATAAGGGCATTAGAGTATAACTTTATTGGAAACAATAATCCACTTATTGGTTATTGGCCATCGACGTTGTAGCTGACGCCAGGTTTCTGCGGTATTTTGCTGTTAACTTCCACAAGGACTGGCGAGTAGTCCGCACGGGCAGGCTTGTCCTGACAGTTATCATGTGGGATGGGAAACACGTATTTCATGTCGATGTCGTACCTGGGAATTAAGAGGTAACATAATATTAGCTGAGCCCTTTTTAGCCCCAGACGAAAAAGAGGGGTGTTATAAGTTTGACCTGTGTATCTGTGTATCTGTTTGTGGCATCATAGCTCCCAAACGGATGGTCCGATTTCGATGCGGTTATTTTAACCGAAAGATAGTTTAATCGAGATAGTTCTTAGCTAAGTTTCATTAAAATCGGTTAACCCGTTTTCGAAATATTGAACTTTGAAATGACAATGTCGGGGGCTTTTCAACTTTTCTAAGTTGGTTAGGTTTATGAATTCTAAATAAATATTTCTGTCGCGCAGACGTAGGTGGGACCAGAATTAGTGCAATAAATACAACTGCAGCTCCGACTAAAAATCCTAAGTAAGATATTCAAGAATCGAGGTTTCGTTCTCGATTTTGCCTTCCAAAACTTGATCAATCGAAACCGCCGACGCAAAAAAGGGGTGTTATAAGTTTGACTGTGTATGGCGTGGTATGAGCGTATCTGTGTACCTGTCTGTGGCATCGTAGTTCTTAAACGGACGAACGGATTTGGACTCGGCTTTTTTAAATCGAAAGCTAGTTTAATCGAAATGGTTCTTAGCTAAGTCTCATAAAAATCGGTTCAGCCGTTTTTGAGATATTGGACTTGGAAATGAAAATGTCGGCGGTTTTTCAACTTTTCTGAGTTGGTTTAGGTTAGTGGATAGGATTAA
Organism: Clepsis dumicolana; assembly: GCA_963691665.1. Taxonomy (NCBI): domain Eukaryota; kingdom Metazoa; phylum Arthropoda; class Insecta; order Lepidoptera; family Tortricidae; genus Clepsis; species Clepsis dumicolana. The sequence goes on from OY829515.1 coordinate 4,723,550, forward strand.
CACAGACAGTCACAAGGACAAGAATTTGGACATGTTAAACAAAATGTAGTAAATTCGAACTAATCCTCGAATTTCCGAATTAACTGGACACTATCATCCAATTTATTAGATCCAAATCTGCACCCAGGGATCACTAATTTGCACAATAGAGTTAAGCTAAGAATTACTCCCTAATCCTATCCCTGTTCTACCTAAAATTTAACTTTAGCACTAACTGTCTAATAGTGGTCATTTGGCCCTGCACCCTGCACAATGGTGCATAGACTGAAATCTTGACTCTTGCTCATGTGGTAGTAATTCCACCAAAACTTAAATGTGAAAAAAGCTAGCCAAGTACGATATTAAACAGTGTGTCGTCTTTTTAACCCTGACGTAAAAAAAGAGTGAACTTGTCTCGACACACTTTTGTGTGTTTATACTCTAGATAGCGCGTAGTAATTATAGTGACCACCATCCATGCTCATGGTTACTACAATACGAACCTCGGCAACTTGTCCCTCAGATACGCCATGACATTCTTCGGTAAGGTGGTCTTCCGTGATAGCACGAAGGCGCTCAAGTATCTTGCTCCTTCCCTCTGCTCAGCACAGTGCAGAAGCAACGCCCATGTCTTGTACTCTGTATCCAGCACATAAGTGTTGTAGACGCCATCGTCTGCAATAGCATTTTGGAATTAACCACACCACAATTGTACAAAAACTGACCAGTCATTTACCTCTAGCCCTAGATGAGAGGTCAAAGGCGTAACTCACTGGTTCAGTAACAACCCATTCTCTGAGTTGCAGAGACCTACATTATATTTGTGCGGAAATGCAGATGAGGGACCGAATTCCATTCCTTGGCAGATCGTATTAGGAAAGATGAAGCGAACCGTTTCATGCGAGCCAGTGGAATTGTTTAAATGTTAACAACGTATTATGGGCGAAGACGCTTCTTCTGCGCCTGGACGGTCCGTTGTATGAAAGGAGAAGTAAGAATCACGTCGTGTATTTCCTGCGCACAATTTTTTGCTCTGACACTCAAAGAAGTCCTTGGAATTTGATATCATAAAAATACTAGAGACCATTTGAGCCACATATTTTTGACATCGGGGCTATGGACTTGACATGATACAAAATTTCTAACTAAGTGGAGCAATCTGATTTTATCATTTAATCAAAAGACGTCCAATGATCCCAACCACTGCTAATGCATGTGGAACAAGAGTTTTCCTCAATTCACAATAAAATTGTTAAAGAACAATCTCGTCCAATTTCTCAATACTTATATTATAATTTTGTTCCTCTTTACCAAGAAATTGGGAAGTTGAGGAAAATTAAAGTGTTTGGTGTTCCTTATTCCCCGAAACGCTAAAGATAGAAAATATGAGTAGGTAGGTATGGATGAAACGGTATTTATACCTACTAAGATACTAGTATTCCCACTAAGTACTCTTTTATCGCCAGATAGCAAGCAGAGATTGGATTAACTACCGATACCGAGAGTAAGTTTGTTGAGACGGCAAAATTAAAGATACATGTTTTTATCGTCAGCAAATAGATGAAAACAAGAAATAGCGGTTGTTTATGATACTACTGAATTGATTTTTAAAATCCAATAATTTTTATTACTTCAATATACAAATATGAAGAGGAAGTCAATAATGTCTTCCACATGGTAAATGTGTGGCTAGAGAGAAACCATCTTCAGGTTAATCTAAGGAAAACCAAGTGTATGGAATTCTATGCTCCCAAAGGAAAACCAGCTCAAGTAAAAATATTGTACAAGGGATACCAATTGGAGAATGTAAACTCTCTCAGATTCTTGGGCATGATCATTGATTCACACACCAATTGGGTTAACCATTCACAATATATAGTGACAAAATTAAGTAGATTTGCCTATGCACTGAAACGGCTCAGAGAGGTTTCATCTGAAAAAACAGCTCTTCTAGCGTTTCACTCCTATGTCATGTCAAATTTACGGTATGGTGTTATTTTGTGGGGCAACGTTAACAGTAAAGACCAAATTTTCAGAATACAGAAAAAATGCGTCCGTGCAGTATATGGACTAAATAGAACTGAATCATGCCGCCCACTATTTGTCGATAATAAGATACTCACTTTTCCTGCTCTATACATATATGAACTCAGCCTATTTGTAAAAAATTATTTGAATATGTTCACTCTAAGAAATCCAAGACCAAGACTACATTCTAAATATGGGTATGATGTTGTCTGTCCGACATCAAAATCAGCGTTCTTCTCAAAGGGTGTCATGTGTATGAGTGCAAAAATATATAACAAACTATCTGTCGACCTAAAAAAACTGCCACCAGTTCAATTTAAGAAAAAACTTTTTAACTGGCTAGTCAACGAATGTACTTATAGTGTATCCGATTTCTTATCCAAATAATGTTATTACTTGTATGTGTCTAAATTTAATTTTAATTGCAATTCCAATCAATTAGCTAATTTAATTAATAATATGTAGTAATGTATAAGTCGTGTTTATTTTTTATTGACAGTGTAATATGGTGACTTAAAAATGACATTGTAGTGATTATAATAATTGTTATTCAGATCCATATTTTATATAGAATTAAGCTTAAATATTGTACGCCTCACTGAGGCAGGACATGACGAAATGTAAACAAAACTTATTAAGATCTGTATTACTCATGACCATGCAATAAATATATTTGATTTGATTTGATTTGAATGTTATTGGCCAAAAGTGAACTTTTAGGTTGAAATCGTTTTCACTTCTTTTTATGTTGTTTTGCTCTTTTAATTGACATTGTTTTCTGGCTGTTAACATATTTTAGGCACGTGAGTACTTAATCGCAATGTTAAAACAAAGACAGTACCTACAGTGTGTATAAAATAATGGAATAATAACTTCGTTTTACAGTAGGTAGTGAAAGCGAACGGTTTCTGCCCGTCATATTGAAGTTGCATGCAGAGTGCACGCGGAAATAGATAAAATGCGAGTACCTTCACGTTTTACATTTTTAAATTATTATTATGATGTGCTTGAAATCAACTATTTATCAGTTATCGTTTATCACTGAAAAATATTTGTATATATAAAAAAGGAGTTGCCCAAGAGACAGACTATTGTCCAGCTGTGAGAAACAAACAGAATCACAAGTACATGCTAACTGTAAATGCTTGAATTGTAGGTCTGTTAAAACTTTTCCAATCGTTAGAAACGAGTTTGCATCCACAAGCAATCATCTTAGTTACTATGACAACGTTCCGTGTAAAGTCAAGGGCAGTTATGGTCCTGTGTAAAGTTGCAGAAACACATTTTTGTATTTTTGTATCAAATTTTGATTATCCCTTTGAAGTGTATTATTATTAAACACTAAGCGTGAATTGCACTAATAAACAAGTTACTATATCAATAGCAATTACCGTTACCGACGATTCTGGCAAATATTTCATAAGTTTTCTGCCAAATTAGTGTCAAAATCGTTTGTTACGGTAATTTTGCTATTGTTATAGTAACTTGGTGCAACTCACGCTAAGTTAGTACTTAATAACTTTGGTGTAATGGACACGTGACACGGAATGTCAAGGATCCGGGTTCAATCCCCGGGGTTAGACATATTTTTCCGTGTCTTCGTATTCATTGCGTACCTAAAGCATAAGAATAATTCTAGAAATAACAGTATTAAATGATTCGCGGTTAATTACATTACACATAATATTATTATTCGTTTCGTCAGTCTACCCGTGATCATGATGCCTGCAACTGCGTCGAAATATCGGGAGCTCTTCCAAACCTAGTAAGGCAATCGCGGTCAGTACCCCGTTAATAATAAATGTCTCATTTTAGAAATGACAAAATTGATAATACGTCATCTCCATCCACCAAAGAGTTTCTCTCATCCATCTCTTCAATGCTAATTGCTAAGTAAGACTTGGATCTTACAAGTGCTTTCAGCGTGCATCCAGTGTTCCGGTTGGCTCAAATCCACTCGCCAAGTGATGTTGCCGAAGAGATTCTCTCCCACAGGGTCGTCGGCGAAACGGTAGGTGAAGTTCATCGTCACCCCCGGCGTCCATTCTACTGAGCCATCTGTAAATAGAAAAGTTTTTGCAACAACAGAATCTTCAGCTTTTGTACGGAGGAAACTTCGTTAAGGGACGGGAATTTAAACTTGCAATCTTGCGCACATTTTCAAAAGTTTTTACTTACTTAACTAAAGTAAAAAGTTAACTTAAGTTTTAACTTGCGCTGTTCGTGTGTATGTAAGTATGTTTGTAAATTGTCCATAAATCTTGCAATTGAATTTTATAGCAATTATTCTCAACTGATTGAGACAAATTTGGCATAACTTTATGTCAGTTCGGTGAAAACAATTAATGCCTAATCCTGGTAGTGAAATTCTGGTGGTGGGGCCAGAATCGTCATCACGGGAGGGAACTCTTCAACGATTAATGGCATCAACTTGAAATTTGGTATGTATTACGTAAGTTGGGTGACAATATACGTACAGACAACAGAAATTACAGTCGGCAAAAAAACCTTGTTTTAAAAATAAAGTTTTCATGGTAAGCTTATTAAAAATAACATTACCAGCATAGAAATGTTGAAAATCCGCCGATATTTTTATTTCGAAGTCCAGCCAGGTGGTATGAGTGTCTGTAAAAGACTGCAGGCTGATGCCGGATGCAGAAAGCTGAAGACAGGGCGCTATGGCGCTCATTAGGGGAGGCCTATGTCCAGCAGCGAACTAATATAGGCTGCTGATTACGATGGTGGTGGTGATGAGTTATTAAGGAGTTTTTACCGGCAGCCTGCACATGATCGTCCTGTGCGAAGACTGACTTCATACAGCTGTAGGACAGGGCTTCCTCGGCGCTAGCGTAGTACTCCACAACAAACCAGCTACCTAGCATCTGAAATCACGATCAAAGTATTTCAGAAATGGTTGAATTTCTTGAATTGTACTATACCTGTCAAGCAAAGGGTGGTGGGTTTGAGCTCCGGCTCGTACCTCTGAGTTTTTCATAATTCTTGGTGAAGGAAAACATCGTGAGGAAACCTGTGCAGGCGATGTAATTCATTGGTGCGTGTGAAGTTCTGAATCGGCACTGGGCTTGCGTGGGAACTATACATAATTATATTCTGATAGGATTGAGCAGTTGGACGTAAAACATGGTGATGATGATATGATGACTATACCTACCTACAATTGTATTGTATTTGTATGTGTTGAAAAAGCGCCTTAGATAAAGTAAAGTCGTAAGTATTTAAAAATCTTTTGCCAACACTGTTATAACAGGCGCTTAAAAATTCAAACCAGAAATAACACCAACCCAGTTAATGTTTTTAGCCCCCGACGAAAAAGAGGGGTGTTATAAGTTTGACCTGTGTATCTGTGTATCTGCGTATCTGTCTGTGGCATCTTAGCTAAACCTAATCAGTTAGTAGAGTTCTAGTCTAGATTAATAACCTAACCAGCTTAGAAAAGTTGAAAAACCCCCGACATCGTCATTTCAAAGTTCAATATTTCAAAAACGGGTGAACCGATTTTAATGGACCTTAGCTAAGAACCATCTCGATTAAGCTAGCTTTCGATGAAAAAAAAACCGGATCGAAATCGGTCCCTCCGTTTGGGAGCTATAGATACACAGACACACAGATACACAGGTCAAACTTATAACACCCCTGTTTTTCGTCGGGGGTTAAAAATAATGAGTCTGAATGCCTTGCAGCTTGGCTAACTGTACAAGCTGTTCATAATCTATAAAAGCGCACAATTTAGCGTGTTGTGAAATAAAGATAGTATTACCTAACTAAATAAATACAACTATCTAACCTACCACAATATGTTTCTAGAATAATATTGTATCTTATTTAAAAACTTTCAAGTTCAGAGTAACAGTAACTTGAAAATTGTAATAAGACTAATAAGCTCCCGCAGCCTCTTTCTGTTAAAAAATAAACATCTAAACAATGTAAGAAGTATCATAAAACGTAGAATTAGCAAAACACAAATAAATTATGATAATGAATCAGTCACCGTTAGATCGTCGGAAAATTTTGAATAATGAATAAGTTTGTTTGCATTTCTGTCAAATATAATAATGTCATTCAGTCTTCGGTTTCTAAGGTATTTGCATACAAAACGCATTCTTGTGCACAGGTTGACAAGTTTTGCTTCTTCATTATAGTTTATTCTGTCACGGTTCAAATCAGCGATTGTACAAGAAATCAGATACCTAATTGTGGATATTGTCCGCAATTCGTTTTGCCGCTGTTATGCGGCAACATACATAAGATAAAACAAGATACATAAGGTAAACGGTCCACTGATCGACACCTTAAATCCAATCATTGACACCCTGAGTGTCACTTTTATTGCTACATTATTAAGATTGAAGGTGCCGACCATTGGGACAGCGTCGGCCATCAGAGACATTTTAGTAACTTGGTTTGTTTAAATTTCGAACCATTTCACTCCGTTCACCAAACTCATTAGAGTGATTAATGAGGAAACAGCATGTACGCGCATACTTATATCCCATGCACAGCTATGAAGTTTCTGATTATTGACAATGTTAACCACAGCAGAAAAATGCTAGTCTTGCTTGTTGCGTGTGGCAATATTATGTATAGTGAATACCGATTTGGTTTGTCAGCGCTGACACAGTAATAAATACCTAACGTAAGGCTTAAAGCCAGTGCATCTTACCAGTCCTTACCTAAGGAGCGGAAACTTGGGTGACAACGAAAGCTATCCTTCAAAGGTTAATAGTCACTCAGAGGGCAATGGAACGTAGGCTGGTAGGAGTAACGTTACGAGATCGGAAGACTAACAAGTGGTTGAGAAAGCAAAGCAAAGTCTCGGATATTATAAAGCGTATAGCCAAACTGAAATGGCAATGGGCTGGTCATATTGCCCGAAACTCGTGGTGCAGGGATTTACTGGAATGGAGACCGTGGGAACATAAGAGACCGGTTGGAAGACCTCAGATGCGCTGGAAGGACGACATCGGAAAAGTGGCAGGGAAGAACTGGATGCAGACAGCCCAAAACAGAGCGAAATGGAGGAAGTTGAAGGAGGCCTACACCAAATTGGTTGCGGAAGGCTTGAGATGATGATGATGAAGGCTTAAAGACAGTGTCAACCTAGCTGTCATAATAGTGTTGAAAATTTGACGCTTCGACCCTGAAATAGCCGTTAAATGCGACGCTGTCATCTTAGAGAATAACGCGGTTCCTTTGTTTCGTCGAAATCTTTCAGTCATAACATAACAATTATAATGTTTACTTTGTCAATAACACCTCAGGTTATTGTATAGATTGGACAGTGAGCTTGTTGGGTCGAAGACGCAAAATAACCATTTCTTTCTTGTAACTCTAATTCTCAGCGACTAATGCCATACATAAGCCACCGATGTAATGTCTAATATGTCAATTTTTATCACGTTTCTTAAAATTATTTCAATATACAAGTAAAATTTACGTAGCATTGTAACAAATAACCAGCGGCGAATTTTATCAGTGTGACGTCCGGTGCCCACGTATCGTACGCTCGGCTACACAGCTTTGACTGATGTTCCTTCTAATTATGATGATAACGAGGTCTGCACATTTTTGTAATCAGGATATTGGTATAATTGTAACGTAACATTACTTGACGATTCCGGAAACATACGGAGATTTACATACCTACGTGTGGTCTGTTTCATACATGATAATATGATATGTCTCAAGCAGTTTTTTTGTTTGATTTGATAATTACAATTAGGTATGTCCAAAATTATACACAAATTAATTTTACCCAATATAGATGGGCACTTATTCAGACTTCCTAATTAAGCTAGTTTTAGATTGAACTGGAACTATAAATCTACTCAGTGATGACATCAATAATTTAAAACACACACATGTTAATCTAAACTAAACAAACTTCTTTAACAAATTAATCATCTCGTTGTGTGTTTAACATTTTAACGTTATTTGAAATTGTGTTGGAAAATTTTATCGTATCCTTAATTTTAATGGCTACAAAACAATAGACTGGGCGATTCGTTTACGGCAGTAAAATTTTATTTATGATCAAAAATAAAACCAATTAATGGTATCATCTACAATAAATAATTGGTTAACGTTGCTTTGAACAAACCGTAACGCGAAAAGCAAGCGGAAGCTCAAATTTCTTGTTCAAGTCTACAGTCTATCAATTAGGGGAGTGGAGTCAATTCAATCAATTCCGTTACCTATTCTTATAAATGATATCTAGTAGCTGCCTTTAAAATATAAACATCAGTAAATTATCATTAATCATAATTAGGTCTGAGTCTAAATGTGCAGAAAAAAATAGCTTTACTTACTGCCAAAATTAAATTTGGTGCTTAAAAAACCTGTTTCTTGCCAAGGACGAATAAATGGGAAAAGGTTTGAAAAACAAGGAAAGCCATTTTGTCCAGGAAGAATACACACAAAATTTAGAAAAAAAACGCACCTGTTCCAAATCAAAATGCGGCACAGCCCTGACTTCAGGGCATTTGAACTTATTTACAATCCTGGCTGAAACACCACTTATGACCACAAACACTGCCACGAAAAACAACCCTTTAGCCATGACTGGCCACTAACAATTCCACCCACCACGAAAGAAAAACAAAAAGTTAAACTGTTCCAATTTTTAAATTCAAAGGTCCTCGAACGTATTTGTTATACGACGGTTAATGTCGAACTAACAATAAGGGAATTGTTATCATTTTGTATGGGACATTTGTTAATGTGGTCGCACGGAACGCTTGTAGAATGCTATTATCTGACAATGTGACTCATTTGTGTAGGTAGGGATTTTTAATGGGTTATTGTAAACTTGTAGCTACTAGATTAAGGGTAGGTCCGAAGTTTTGTTAAATAGTAAGTAATTGTTAGTAATCTAAGTTTGAAGGTAGTTTCGAGGTATATGCATAGTTTGCGTTGATGATGTTTATTTAAATTTCAAAAATGTACCTGGTCATGAAGGTATAAAAAGCAGGTTCTGTTCTCGACGAAATACATACTGAACATTTTTTTGTCCTAAAAGTTGCCTACTCCTACTTTATAGTATAAAGTAGGAGTAGGCAACTTTTAGGCAAAGTTTATACAGCAAAATAATATTTTCTGTAGTTTGGCAATTAAGAAACTCGCGTCCATACTGTACTTCCTTAATCACAATCACAAATGCTGGGTAAACAAATAATTATTTATTATGAGTCCTCAGTTAGGTAGGCAATCTTCGAAAATCAAATTATCACCACTGCAAACCGTTCGAAATTCGACTTTTCTGTTATACCCGTTAGGCCTAAATTTCAACTTTTACCAGAATATTCTTACGGCCTTTGACAAACCCGTGTCATCATAAAATTTCGTCTTATTAATACACCCCATTATCTTAACTGCTTTCTTATCTTATGTCTGTCCAAACACATACTAAATCACAAATTCGGATCCCCTAATGATGGATAATTATGACGATAGTCAGACAATAGTGAAATAAACGGATCACAAGCCGAGTTCAGTTAGTCCAACATGTTTCGGAATAATCCGAAGTCCTTCTTCCAGAAGCTCTCACTCAATGCGATGCGAGTCGAACACACGAAACATGAATAATACTTATGCTTATTTATGAAACATTTAAATTGGTATTTGCCAACCAGATGGAATTGATGATACGGGAATGTGTTTTTTTCTTCAAAAATACACCTACTTCAGAGACGCGTTCATCTTAGGCTCACTTACTAGTTTGTATGACATCGTGTATAAGTACGTGAATCATTCATTTATTTCACTATACATACATTCGGACTCATCTAAAGGATGAGGAATATTAACGTATCTCCAAATCACGATATCGACGTTTATCTTTAAAGTACTCACACATTTTTTATTCCGCCAGAGAAGCTAATTTCCGCTCCCAAAATGTTAAACGAAGTAAAAATGGATAAAACGTGTGCCTTTCGAATAAGCTAACGCCGAATCGGGACCCGTGGGAATAAAATGTTAGTAAGACATCATCACCAGCCTTTTTTTATCCTCCTCTCAAAATGAGAGGGCTTGGGCTATAGTTCCCACGCGGGCCTAGTGCGGATTGGGAACTTCACACACATCTTTGAATTGCTTCGCAGGTATGTGCCGGTTTCCTCACGATGTTTTCCTCCACCGAAAAGCTCATGGTAAATTACCAAAAATTTAATTCTTTCTTTCTTCTTCTTTTCCCTTGCCATTTCCCATTATTTGGGGTCGGCTCTCCTCGTTCGTGTGCGCCAGGACGGTCTGTCCTGGGTTGTCGTTTCAGTGAGTTGGGCTCGTTCCAAGTCGCGGGCTACAGTAGCCCACCAGGTGGCTTGAGGTCTTCCTCTGGCTTTCCTCGAATTTGGCAGAGCCAAAGCTAGTCGCACTACGTGGTCTTCGGGGCGTCTCATCACGTGGCCGTACCAACGGAGGCGGCTTTCCGTAAGTTTGTCTGTGATAGTTGCGACTTTGTAACTACCTCTGATGTATTCATTTTGTACTTTATCGAGTCTTGTTACGCCGGCTGCCCATCTCAACATTTTCATATCTGCCACGTGTAATTTCTGCTCATGCGCTTTTCTGATTGCCCAGCATTCAGCACCATACATCATTGCAGGTCTGACAGCTGTTTTGTAGACCTTGCCTTTAGTTTTTATCGGCATTCTCGTGTCACAGAGAACTCCGGTAAGAGCCCTCCATTTTTGCCAGGCAACATTGACCCTGTGGGAGACATCAGCTTCAATATTAGCATCGGTCGTCAGCATCGATCCAAGATATTTGAATTGCGATACCTTGGGAAGTGGTTCTCCTTCAATGTAAATTGTGTTTAGTATGGAGGTATCACCGCTAAATTTGCATTCGAGATGCTCAGTCTTACTTCTGCTGATACGGAGTCCGCGACTTTCCAAAGTATGCCTCCAACGCTCGAGTGTCTCTTGCAAATGTTGTACGTTATTATCAATGAGGACAATGTCGTCAGCGTACAATATACACCATGGCAGGGGGGTCTGGATATCTTTAGTCAGGTGGTCCATTACTAAGTTGAAGAGAAGTGGGCTGAGAGCCGAACCCTGGTGAACACCAACGCTAACTTCGAAAGGTTTGCTTACGCCTGTCAAACTTCTCACTTTGGTATTACTCCGCGTGTACATGTCTTGGACTAAGGCCACGTAATATTGTGGCAAACCCTGCGCTCTCATTGATTGCCAGACGAGTTTCCGCGGCACTCGGTCAAAAGCCTTTTCAAGGTCTATGAAGATGAGATGTAAATCCTCTCGGTTTGACCGGTGCTTTTCCATAACGATTCGGACTGTCTGGATAGCGTCGATAGTAGATCTTGATGGGGTAAAGCCGTACTGGTTTTCAGATATGACAACGTGTTTTAGAAAGCGGTTGTTTATTATTCTTTCCCATATTTTGAGGGTGTGAGAGGTTAGTTTTATCCCTCTATAGTTTCCACAAGTACTTATGTCTCCTTTGTTCTTATAGAAGGGCACTATTAAACTCTGTCGCCATGAGTCTGGAATGGTTTTGGAGATGAGGATTTATGGTTTTTCATCCTGGAGACCGCGGCTTTCACTTCGGTTACGTCGATTTCCGGGACTGGTCCAACCGTGGATGGTATGGAATCTTGCTGCTGATTTGGGAATTCTTCGTTTAGAAGGTGTTCTTAGTATTGACGCCATCTATGATTTATGTCCTCAGTGGATGTTAGAAGCCGGCCGTTTTCATCGCGGATATATTTATTGCCTCTGATGCCCAATGTTGATTGGTGTCGTTGTTTTGTGATTTTGAAGATCTCTTTATCGTTCTTTGCATCTTCTAGCCTGCTGTAAAAACATTCTCTAGACTGCGCCATACTTTGTGCTACCTTGCGCTTTGCCTGTTGTTTTGCCTTTTTATATTGAACTCGGTCTTCTTCTAGCTGGGTTTTTTGCCATAATTTAAAAAGATTCCTTTTTGTACTTATCGCATCTTTGACTTCGTCATTCCACCATCCTGGGTCTTTTTCGTGGCTCAGTTTTCCCTTTGACACTCCCAGGATTTTTGATGCTTGCAATTTGCAAATATTTTCGAAGTTTGACCACATGCGTTCGGCGTTGTTGTTGTATTCGTTGGTCATACCCTCACCCAAATACGTCTTAAGAGTGGTAATCAGCTCTTCTCCTTTCGGGCTGTACAATTGTCCCCATTTGATTCTTGGAGTCTTATCTGTAGAGGTTCTGATGTGCTTGGGTAACCTTATGCATGCCACTAAGATTCTATGTTGGTTGGTTAGTGCCTCTCCAGGTATCACTTTACAGTCCCTAATGTTGCTTAATATTTTTCTATCTGCCAAAATGTAATCTATCTGCGTTGCATGTCCTGAGCCTTTATATGTGATGAGGTGTTCTGGTTTCTTCTGAAAAAATGTACTAACGATAGCGAAGTCATGTCTCACACAAAAGTCCAAGATCTCTTCCCCCTGTTTGTTAGTAGTCCCATAGCCCCACCCCCCATGGACACCCGGATGCGCACGATTTGATGCTCCCACGTGCTTATTAAGGTCTCCACCAATATATTTGTTTTCTGTGGGTGATATTTGATTAGTCATATCATCAAAGTCTTCCCAGAATTGAATCCTTTCGGTTTCCGAGCAGCCTCCTTGGGGGGCATAAGCTGATATAAGATTAAGGGGTGGTTGGTTATCCATGGCCAATTTAACTGCAATCAAGCGGTCACTTTTTCTTTCAATTTGGATGATTCGTTGTTTTAGGTTCGCATCTAATGCAATGGCTACACCATTTCGCCTGTTACAGACGCCATGGTAGATCAGTTGATATCCCATTCCTATGTCCCTCGACTTGGAACCCTTCCACTTCATCTCTTGTATACAGCATGCATTGATGTTTCTTCTATCGAGAGCCTTGCTGAGCTCTTGGCTTTTACCGGTTAGGGAGCCCAAATTCCACGTAGCAAGTCTGATGGTATGTCTTTTATCACTATGCGAATACTTATCTTTGTCATTTTGTTCGTCGCTTCGGGTGTACGCCCTAGCATTTCCAGACATTGACATTTCACTCTTCTGCGCATTCGCGTCGTCGCTTACGGGGGACGCCCTAGCATTTGTCTTGTATCTTTTTCTTGCACTATTCATATTTTGAACGAGGAGAAGTTGTTTTGACTGTGGGTTTTTACGGCCGGCTGCCGCCTGACGCCAAGACTGTGACCCTGCTCGGGTGCGAGCGCTGCCGTTGACCCTGACGGGTTCATCCGCCACCATCTCTTCTGAATGATCCTGCCCAAACATTCAGAACTGTTGCCGACCTCGCCTCCGAAGACGTCGAAGAAGCTCGTAACAAGGGTTTGTTGACGGAGTGTCCTTCTCCGGCCTGTTGGCCCGCGGGAGCTATTTTATTTCGCCCCTACCCTCCATATCTGACGGGCATTCCCCTATCCGCCACCTGGGGACGCGTTCTCTAGGGGTGAGGCTCCCCCGAGAATTACCAAAAAAATTTTTTTTTTTACCAAAAATGTAATTCCGCACATAAATTCCGAAACGAAAATATCACGGCTTTTTTAATGGTGTAGTAAGTACTTTAATTGTATTTGAAAATTATTAAATTCTAAGAAACATTGTAAATGTGAAAGAGTGCTATTGCTCTTTAAAAAAGCTAGTGGCATTTTTTCTAATAAACCCTACACAAATTCAGTGCGGATATTATTTCTTCTTTGCGATTTTGACATAGTCCTAGAACTTGTAAATCACTGGTTACTTTCATTCGATTTGTACGGAGATACGATGTATTGGGACCATATCGTTTGTGACCGGAATCACAATGAACCGTGCTACTGAGACAGAACACTATTGGAATCTTGACAAGTTCCTAGTAAGCATGTTAGTAAGCCAATGCCGAAAACGATTTGATTTGATTCAGTTTAACCTTGTTTGGCAAAAAGTGACTTCGTAATCGAAATTCGTAACTTCGTGGTCGTTTGAGCGTATTATTTGCAGATCGATTAGGTTCACTTCGACTACTAGTACCTACATTCAAAATTCGTCCACATTCCCAATTCGTCCCATTCCCAAGTCGTCCACATTGCCAATTCTTCTCATTTGCTTCGGTACTAAGTTATTCAGGCCCCTATTTCACCATCTTTGCAATTGTCAGTTTTATATGACAATTCGAACTACATTTCTTTGACAATACGAAGCGCAACAAAACAAAACCTGTTCAGGTCAGCAGTTGACACCGAACTGTCATTGAAAACTGACAATTGTAAAGTTGGTCCATGTGGCTTCGCCTAGGTCGACCTCTTCCTCTCTTTCCTTCAATTTTTCCTTCTAAAATGGTCCAAGTTGTCGTGTCGTATCAAATGTCCAATCATTTTCCCGCATCTAATCTCTATACATACTAATGTCGAATCTCTTTGCTTCAATCTAACAGAGATCGCTGTTACATATTTCATCAAGTAGCTTATTTACTGAAATGAGAAACAAATAACGGTCTGCGTATAAATAAACAACCTTAATTGGCATAATCCATCAGTACGCCGCCCAATTAACAAACTAAATCAATTACAACTTATTTGTTACACTTGGGGCTGACTATGAACTTGAATACAGTTTTGATAGATTGTGTTTCTTAGTCACATTTATTGTCAATTTATTAGGTATGAATCGGATCATGAGTGTAGTTTAGTTTGTTTAGTATCTATAAACCGAAAACTACCAGTTATGTCAGCTAGTAGCGCAAAATCACAGCTGATTAAATAGTCTCCCCAACAACATGTCCCTACAAATTTAACGGGTGGCACTGACATTTCAAAATTTCATCTTGGACACTTGGAGTATCTTAACGCATATACTAACTCTATATTAACGTGCGATAAGGCAATTCCTTTTAAAATACAACTAAAGAGGCTTTCATATCCAACAATCTTTAAATAGTTACTTTTATTTATTGATTCTTTAATCTCATCACTCAAAATTTAACATTCGTCTCCGATAAAAATACCGATAGGCCGCAGGGCTTGTATGTTGATGATATCACATGCTAAATTTCACCTTTTCTAGGTTGAATAGTTTAAGTCTGCGAGTCAAAGCGATGAGTCAGACGATAGGGAATCTTCTTGTAATAAAATAGCTAGATAATAGTTTTTAGATAAGTGGAAGACAGTGCCTAGTTGAAAGGTTAACCTATTGAGATATATATAGAACAAAATGCGGTTTTTGGTTAATACGAATGACCGAGCGACCTTGTTTACTAATCATCGGGATCCTTTAACACCCCATTATAATGTCATAGTGCTGGGTATCATTACGTCGACTCTACGTGGTGCTCTAGTGGTACTCTGGGTGGTACTCTAGGTGCAGAAATACTAGTTGTATCTCTGCAAAAGAAAAAACTGAACTAAAAGACAAAAACACAAAAGCAAAAACATAACAGACTATAAACAGGACTCATTGCAGGTATACAGCTAAGTAATAATTCAGTTACATCTCGCTGACGCCATTTTGCAAAAACTAGGTACCGGGAGTTCAAGCATAAGGATGAGAGAGAGAGCCTCGCCCCATAATGTTTTACAAAGCCTCATTAATAACCTTAAGCAGAAAAAATCTGTCATTTGATCTAACTTTGATAAAACCCGGGCCAAGTTTACTTAACGTATTTATGTTACGGAAGAAAATTCTTGCCGAAAGTTGCTCGGAAGGAAATATAAAACTGGGTGAGTTGACTTTGACGCAATGCTGTGTCGTTGAGACGAAACGTATAAAACTTTAGTGTACACAAAATCAAGAAAAATACTATGCAGTTACGCTGTAATTTTTTTTAATGATCTATGTGGAGACCCACTACCAGGTGAAGGTTTGCCCTTTCTTTTTCCACTCGTTTCTGTATCTCGCCAATCTGTCTGGGAATGATCTAAAACGTACTGCCATTTCTTTTTTTGTCCGCATGAAAATGAAATTATATCTGTCTAATTAACTTGATGTTGACAGTTAAAATTTATACAAATTTCGAAATATTTCAATTAAGTCATGTGAAGATAGATGACATGTGTAATAGTAAGAGATAATTGTGGTTCTGCTTTCGGAAGGCTATAAATTCTACCATTCGTCGGTTCTTAATGAAGTCAAAGATCTGTATAATAAAATTTTGTGATTGGTGGAATTTAGAATTTAAAGCTTCGTTCACAATAAATTTGATTTTAATTATGTTTGCAGTACGACTTAATCTAAAGTGAGAATGTCTAAACAGAATGAACAATCTGTAAAAGTCATTTTGCCTATTTTTTATATTATGTTTGTTTACTGTAGTGTTTGAGTCTTACGTGGACACGTTTTTGATGAATTGGCTGTAGATTTTGGCGGCATATCTGAGTTAGTTGGTGGCGGTCCCGTACTACTACCAAATAACCGAAAACGACATCAACATCTTTGTCCACTTCAACAAAATAGTGACCACGAATGTGTTTTGGTACAAACGCGAAAACAATGACGAGTTCCCGGCAGAAGAACCTAAAATAAATATACACATTATCTAAAAACCGGACAAGGGCGAGTCGGACTCGCGCACGAGGGTTCCGCACAAAGATTTCCCTGCTTTTCCCCAGTGTTTTAAGATGTCCAGTGTTAGCAGAGCCCTGCTCCTAAGCAAAATATACGCAGGGTGGGGTCATCTTATAATGGTCTGCGTAATCTACAGACAAAAATTTAAGATTTTGAGAATTTTCTGAATGATTATGCTATAAGAGCTACCGTTATACCACATTTAGAGTTTCTAGGACAACTGGAAGTACCCTTAGGTTTTCAGGGTACGGCAATTTATATGAAAACAACCTTTTTACACGGCTGCCCAAAGAATAAAGAGTGTTTAATGACTGCATCTTTTGATTGCGTTGGCTTAGAAGTTTGATTTTTTTACAGCTTCAAGGGACTGCAGACTTGAGTATTTGATATTAATTTCAGCATGCTACTTTCACGCGTTTCAGAGAAAAAGGGTCTTGACAGACAGACAGACAACAAAGTGATCCTATAAGGGTTCCGTTGTTCCTTTTGAGGTACGGAACCCTAAAAATGATATATTCAATAAAACGGTATATCAGGTTATGACTGTGTCAACTTTAAGCATTGAACCTCTGCATTGCTGACTTTCAGAAGTGATTTTGGTCAACAAGATGGAGCGACGACCTACTAAAGATCGCGGGACCGCGGTGGAGGCGGAAAGCACAAGACCGTTCTGAGTGGAGAGCCTTGTGGGAGGCCTATGTCCAGCAGTGGACGTCTTTCGGCTGACATGATGATGGTGATTGCTGACTTTATAAAATATTAATTCATGGCTACACCGATAGTGTAGGCGCGACTTAATCCAATATATCCAAAGGTCAAAGATTAATCCCTCGTATATTGGATATAGAAGTGAAACACTTTCTAATAAGGATTAGACTGTATCTCTGAGCCAATGCTATTAATAAAAGCAAAAGTTGAGTTATTGGTTCAGAGTTCTAACGTCACGTCACAAATTACGATATGCTTGAATAATGACAGAATTAAACTGACATTTCGGTCTGTTAGTTGTTAAGTGAGAGAGAAAGGTAAAATTGGAAAAAGGCCTCAATATAAATTTAATTAGAGATAGTGAAATAATGAGAATTTATGATTAAGACCTTATGTGATTGTGACAAAGAACAACCATTTCAATCTTTGTACATTGTTTTAAATGTTCAAGTGTAACACCATGGAGAAATTTAAAAAATACTGCATCCTTCTGAAATAAATGGACCACTTACGTATAATTATAACCCGACATGTTTCTGACAAATTCGTTGTCTTCCCTCTGGGAGCGGACGACTCGGCGGCAGCGAAACGCACACTACCCAACAGCAGCAGTGTCTAAACTTGACTATATAGAGAGATCCGTATATTTCACTATGATTGAGTCTTAAGCGTTTACGGTAGTTTCATGTTAAAAATACTTAAGGCCTAAACGTCACTCAAGCCTCCATTAGCTAAAATAGGTTTTGTATTCTTCTTACTAACTAAAATGCCTGACAAAAAAACACAAACAAACGAACTTTAACGGAATTTTAGTTAACATAGGTTTATGAATTCAGGTATAACATAGGTTAGGGTTACATACGGAACCGTAATAAAAAGGTTTACTATACTGCATTGGTGCATCGATTTGCATCTTTTATAATATTTGCGTCTTTCCTTTATAAGTAAATCCTTTCGATCTTTAAAAATCAATGATGTAAAGCATTCAACTTCTACTTTAATAGTATGCTAATTAACCTAATGAGGACACTGAATAATTAAATTTCCTTGAAGAAAGGTAATTTAAACTTGACCTTCAATACAGGTTACTGACACATTTACCTCGGTACACTCCCCTCGAATTGCTTGTCTTCGTACTAATAAGTCGAGAATGAAATATGAGGCCCAATAAAACATGTTTTAATTATTTATTTGAGCCACATACTACAGGTGTGACTGGAGACAGGTTTCTATGTGTAGGTATTAGCAAAAATCGGGCCGTTACTTCGTAACTAGTTTTTATAACCCACTTTTTATTGTGGATGCGTGTAGACTTCATATTATTACGCTTAGATTAGTTTTAAAACTTCCTTACTTATTCATAAACGTCTTGAGCTCATTAATAAGAGTATCACTTACTTTTCCTTTTTTTTAATAAGTATGACGAGGAAGGCAAACGAGCAAGTGGGTCATCTGATGATAAGTGACCACCACTGCCGGGGTTGCGGGTGTCTATACCCGCATCTCCGGAGGGTTTGCAGATGCGTTGCCAACCTAGAGAGCTAAGATGAAATGCCTCTTGTGCCCGTAATTACAATGGCTGTCTTACTCTCCACACCGAAACACAACAGTGCAAGCAGCGCTGCTGCTTAGCGGCAGGATTCGCGAGTATGATGGTGGTAGCGATCCGGACGGACCTCGCACAAGGTCCTATCATCCGCTATGCCACCCTATGCCAGACTCAGACAAAACATAAATGAAGTTACAAGATATCTGTATCTTTAAAATTAAGTGGTGTAAGCTCAATTTTAACATCTTCAAAAGAAACTTAACCCGCAACGCGAGCAGCAGATTCAATTGTTTTTTCTTCTCCACGCTGCGAGCTGTCAAATTTAACTCGTGGCCAGTTTGAAAATTGTATAATCGTGCATAATCCGTGAGGGTTGATGAATCAAAGTAAAATTTGGTTAAATCTTTGGAAATATGAGGCAATAAGCAATCAACATAAGCAATGTTCCCGGAGCGAAACAATTTAGAGATCTTTAAAAACGAGCCTAGAAGGGCTAGCAACACTGTTTTTCCTCGTATTGGGGATGTCCCTCTGTGGTGAATGCTTTCCATTTATTGACCCAGTCTCCTCGTCCCCCCTCTAATTAAAAAAAAATCATCCAGGTTATGGTTCTACCAGTGTAACGTATTGAAAGAATACCACCTGTACACGGCACTGTAGCGATAACGCTACAGGAAGCTCTACCAGGCAACCATAATGCAATAAATGTTATAACAGATTATAGCAGGTTGTTATTTAGAATTTTAATTTAAGACCATTAAGGTAGCTGGATAAAGAACTTAGAATGTACTATTGAACCAACTGAATCGTGACCCACCTTTTCGTAGAAAATGTCATGGTGATATCGCATTGCCGCATCGCAAAAAAGCCGTGATAGCCTAGTGGTTTGACCTATGGCCTCTCAAGCGGAGTGTCGTGGGTTCAAATCCCGGCTCGCACCTCTGAGTTTTTCGGAATTTATGTGCGGAATTACATTTGTAATTTATCATGAGCTTTTCGGTGAAGGAAAACATCGTGAGCAATTCAATGATGTGTGTGAAGTTCTCTATGCGCACTGGACCCGCTTGGGAACTATAGCCCAAACCCTCTCATTCTGAAATGAGGCCTGTGCCCAGCAGTGGGACGTAAAAAGGCTGGTGATGATGATATCGCATTGCCTCACAAGAAAAATCATTATGACACTTACTGCGAGAACGTTCTACGGTGAGTCAGGAATCAAATTAATGGTTCGACTGTACGTCGCTGAAACTTCATTCCAGGCTCCCCGTTTCTTCTCTCTTCCAAGCCAACTGAGTTTCCCGACTTAACCGTTAATTGAGAATTTTAATGAGCCCCTAGAAGCTTTGGCAAGGAATGCTAGGAAAGTGCGAACGTGCCCCGTTTGCGTCGGCCACAAAAACGCACCGATTGTAATTCCTTGCGCGTAAACTAATTTAGATTCGACTGAGATTTTGCTGGATAGTGTTACGCTTGGCTTAAGAATGTGCTAGATATGCTTCGGAGTATGCGAAAAATGGAAGATGGAGCGACGACCTGGTGAGGATCGCGGGATCGCAGTGGATGCGGAAAGCACAAGACCGGTCTGAGTGGAGAGCCTTGGGGGAGGCCTATGTCCAGCAGTGGACGTCTTTTGGCTGACATTTCTATGATGATGATGATATGAAAATTTAAGGGTTTGACAGGAGAAGTGTCAGGTTGTATTAAGGTACCTTGGAATTTCGGCACCTAAGCACAGAATAACTAACAGTACTAACGTACCTAAGTCTTTGAACCATGTTCATGTGTCTTGGAGTATGATCTTTGCTCATTGTTTGACTTCTAAATTCTCCTTTTTCACAACATTTGCCTGTTATGCTTTAAATAAAACATTCGGACCTTTTCTGTTTTCATAATGCCCAAGAGCTGTGATGACGTGCAAGGGTGTCCCCACCATCACTGTGCGCTACATTTTCTCGCAATCACTTGCGAAACATGATGAAAAACATTGTACATATTTTTCACGGGCGGTACGGGAATTACGAACTTCGGTTCAGAAAGCCCGCAGTAGTCTTTACCGGAGCCTCGCTCGTAATTCCTTACCTGCCACTCTTAAGACACAATGTACTATTAAACATCGACTATTTCAAACTCTATTCTATCTCTTGACACTGCTTATACAGTCTACAATATACTATAAAATCAATGACGACGACTTGCACAAAACCACACACAGCTATGTATGGTGGTTCAACTTTTAGGTAGGTAGCTATTAGATTTTTAAACCCGCTTGAGCAAAAGGTCACGTTGGGTTTTATATTTGCTTTATTTTCTCCTTCACTAAGCCAAGAGAGAAAATGCACGTGATCCTATCTGAATTTTAATAGTAGGGTACTGACCAACTTAACAGAACCGCGAGTTTGCGGGAGACGCCTTTATGTGTACATTTGGTTCGCAAAGTTGTTCGGTTAGTGGGTACGCGACTACTGGTCAGCCAGGCTAGTTATTTTTACAAAGCCCAGTGCTTCTGTTATTCATTTTCATGCCCACAAGATCTGTTAAGAGAATAGGCGCGAAGTGGAAATTTCAAGCACTCCTAGCCTGTAAAAGAACGTGTTCAAGCAGTGCGTTTTAAAACGGAAAGTTTAATTACTATTTGTACAGTACCTTACCCATTGCCACTTCTACCTTCTTCATACATCTCACAAGTCCAGCACAAAGAACCAAATGTGCATAGCGAAGTGCACGCGTGCATAACAAGCGGCCCCGAGATTGCCGCTAACAAATCGGTGAAACTACATTAAACAGCAAAAGTAAAAACACTTTCCGGAGTAGTTTAGTATTCAGTACGCGAGAGGAGATACGTCTGTATGGATGATAGTGCTAGAAGTAAAGTAGATTACGGTTAAATCTGATAATACCGATTTCTATGTAACTAAAATGGCTAATATGCATGCAGGTACAGATATTTCGTATCGATATAAATTTATTTCGAATTGTAACGAATAAACTTGAAACGATGCGTTTATTGCACGACATTTTACATCAGATAATCTAATTACCTACATTGTTTTACGCAGAATTGAACAAACAAGGCAAAAATTTATCGCATACGTCTAACGCTGCGATTTCCACACAAAACAACCGCGCGCTTTGTCCAGTAGTAGCATTTCAAGAGCGGTTCCACGAAAAATCACAAAAGCCGCGTCCAAATATAAAGTCAGAATCGCCTTTGATGATGACCGGATTAATTTAAGGAATGGCATTTCCATGTCACTGGAGTTACAAAAGTCGGAATGTTTAAGGCCCAATGTAAATCTTGATTAAGCTTCCTCAATAAATACTTATGGTTCAATTATTTACTCGTCTGTTCACTTTCTAACATTAACAACCATTGCTTCTATTGAATTAATTCGTGTCATACAAATATACGGAAGTAGACGAACATTGACTTACATTTTCTTGATAATATGTTAGGCGAGCGTGTGAGATTTTTTATTTAATTAACCATGTCAATGGTATGCACAAATGGACTTGTATGAAATGAAGTGAGCATGCAGCCTAAAAGATGCACATACACACTGATTTATTGATAGTTAAAGGAAAGCAAAATTTTCAAAGCAAACTAAAACTACTGTAATTGTAATTCAACATAAGTTTAGTTAAATTAAAACCACGCAGAAAAACTTTGCCTATAAGAATAGCGCTACAAAGACGTAACCAATGAAACTTTGAATCATTTTAAATTCATATCATCACATCAGCACTCTTGTCGGTGGAGTTTCTTCCAATCATCTCTCCTATAAGCCAGCTCCTTGACTTCCCGATACAAAAACGACACCGGCCTTCTTCTTTATCTGGTCCATGTAGCTTCTCCTTCCTCTGTTAGGTCTCTTCTTCCTCTCTTTCCTTCAATTTTTGCTTCTAACATGTTCTCAAAGAAGTTGTCGTGTCATATCAAATGTCCAATCATTTTCCCGCGTCTCTCTATAGTATTCAGGATCGCTCTCTTCTCATTAAATTGATAGAACTATAAAAAAATCAACTCTCCTTTAAGGTTCCACCAAAGCCGAACAGAAATAGACTTAACAAGCCACGCGCTGACCAATTCGTTCCTCATTACAATAACGTCGCCGTAAATCAAGCCAATCTTCTTCTGTAGCCCAGTTTCTTTTCAATTTCATTTGTCCCACTGTATACAAAGCGATAAATAAGTCCGAATGACACTCGACGCCTGTTTGGCTCTTTCGATCTTACCTCGGATTTACACTAGTAAGATTTTTTTTTGTAAGCTGTATTACATTGCCACGCCACGGAGCAAAGGAGGTAGAAGCAGTCGATCTAGTGCTGCAATGTAAAACAACTTATGCAATTTTTCCTAATAGCGGGCGTGTACCTTCGTATCCGTAATTAACACGGCAGCCGTGTGGGCGGGCCCTTCATCTTCATGGACGCGTTATGACCTCTTTCAATTAAATTTTGATATTTCGGTGATAATTCGGAGAATTTGCTTACAAAGATGGTGGATGAATAGCCGTTGATTTGTTCAATTAAAAATCTGGGAATGTGGTCTTGCAATGGGATGATTTAAGCAAGAATTTTTGATTTAGGCCATTTTTACTTCAAATTTATACATCACTCATGCTGTATTCATTTAACATCACATCACACACATCACCAGCCTTTTTTTTTACGTCTCACTGCTGGGCACAGGCCTCCTCTCACAATGAAAGGGCCATCTCGTTTAATTTATTTCTCGCTGACTGATTTAATATTAAGTATATTAATGCCTTTTGTTTCTGTTATCATGAATCCGCTCTAAGATATTTATGAACGGAAAGAGGCAGCCTTATGGTCACCTATGGATTGAGCTAGTTTCTTATTTTTATTTTTAAAAAGGTTTTTTGTTTCAGGTTCCCAGAGACCTAAAGTCGCCACATCAAACTGCTGTTTCGACCGTTTCAGCTGCTACACCCGCCCTTAATAACGTCGCTGCGAAGTGGAAAGTTATCGGCCAAGTCAAGACTCTATAGTAAAATGATAAAAAAAAAATATGTATTCAAATAAACATAAAAAAGTGGGAAACTTCATAGTTTCCTGCCTATTGGCACTTACCGACTGCACTCGACTCATTAAGAAGAAAACTTGACTTATCACTCCGGGCATGCGTGACACCACCACTCTTCTTGCATTAGTAATAAATAACAAAGTCGTGAAGCAATAGCTTTCCTGCACGTACAAATTGTTTTCTAAGTAAACTTTGTTCTGGAGAGTGGCTTACTTGATTGTTTTTAGTATTTGTTGTTAGAAATTGAGATAGACGTGAGTACGTAGAAAGTGTTTGTACGGTACATTTTTAATTGGCGGTTAAGTAGCCGCGAATATCGGGATTCGGCAGCTTTTGAAGATAATTGTAATTAGCAAATACTGACTACATAAGTAGTGAGTAGTTATACATCAATTAAGGTTAGTAAAAAGTCGCTGTGGCCTTGTGGTTTGATGTAAGACCTCTTAAGCAACAGGTCCTGGATTCGAGGGCAGGCTCAAACATCTGAGTTTTTCAGAATTTATGTGTACATTTCGGTGAAGGGAAACTTGACACAGATGTGAGACGCTTTAATGGTGTATGACTATTTTTCTATTCACTCTGATCACAAATTGAATGAGTATTTTAAGTGAAAATGGAAAACTGTCAAGAGTTAAATACCGTACAGAAATAAATGGTACAGGCTGCCAGTTGATTCATTTCAAGTTTCGAGAAAACGCCAGATAACAACACGACCGTTCGATAAATCTAAATAATTTGAGCCCAATTTTTGAGTAACGCGTATGGGCCGCATTAAGGCGAGGTTTTCTAAGAGAAAGTAAATTATTTTATTGCAAATACCAGTAATAAACAGGTTCCATCTAATATAATGGCTTTGCAATTTTTATGGCAGCAACATTTAATGATTTATCGATCACTATCATTTACTAGTGCGAGGCAAGATGGTCGCGTTTATGGCGATGACGTGAAAAATGATTTGGGAGTGAAGCCTGTAATCAAGTAGATTGCTCTTAAGTGGTTGTGTGATGAGAAAATATTAATTCCTTGTCCATTGACAGTTTAAAATATCGTTAAATATTTCTCAAAGATAACTCAAAAACAACCCAAAATTTGGGGTTAAACTTGTAACTGAATTATTTCTAACGATTTTGCTCTCTTTTGCAGAGGTTCCCGTGAATATTTTCTATTCATTCTTGCTCTATGTTATCAAATGTTTTATCATCAGGAATTCAACAACTCTACGTGGATGATCTAACGTTTTATTTGGCTATCAATTAACAGTTTCAACCGCAATATATAAATATAACACAACGGCACAAGCCTTCGACGATTTCGAGTTATAAAAATGTCTTCTCACTAACTTACGAGCATACACGGCAACCTGTGAACCGTATTGATGCTATATCAAACTTTATGAGCAATATATCACCTACGGTTTGAAGTAGCCACTCTTACCCGCGACGCCAACTTTCCCCATAAAGGATTATAAGGGTAGGTACATCTTCATTGTCGTCATCTCCATCTAGATAGTTGTCAAATTTAAATATTATGGGGCAACTATTGGCGAATCAACCAATCACATATTAGTCTCCACGTCACGGTAATTTACAAGGCGGAGCAGGTCGGAAGTATAGATTTATTTTAAAGTGTTTAGTTAGATTCTTCGCAACTCCCCACAAATTAAGCAGAGCGTTGTGATATATATTTAATACATAATTATGTACTTCATTAAATACTTAAGTCGCCCAGTATACGAGTATAAACATTCATGTTCATCGTCACCCAGGACACGAGTATAAACATTCATGTTCATCATCACCCAGGTCACGAGTATAAACATCATCATATCAGCCGGAAGATGTCCACTGCTCCAAGGATCTCTACGACGATCGGTCTTGTGTAATGTTACCCGCAGCCAATGGCTTCCCGTGGTCTTTACCAGATCGTCTGTCCACCTTGCGGGAGGCTTACCAACTCTTCGCCTTCCGATACACGGTCGCCATCTCTGGAACCCTCCGGCCCTAACGGCCATCAGCTCAGCGAGCATTCTTTGAGTTTGACCGCCCGAGCCTTGAGTAGCTTCCATAATAAAGGTAGTTAACTACTAGGCTATCCGGTGGTCCGATTTGATTTAAAACTATGTTAATGCCAAGTCTGGACAGAACTAGTAACCGACACTTGACTGCTAATCGAGAGGCGACGAGCCTCGCATGCTTAACGTGGTTAAATAAAATAAAAATGTGTGTTAGTGTGTTGAGCATGCCGCTTAGCCTGTCGATAGGGACGGAATGGTAAACTTGTTTTAAAAAAGGTTTAAGCAAACTTGTAAGGTCTTTTGAAGTTCCGTCAGTCAGTAAAATTTACATTTGAGGTTACCACTTAACAAACCTTTTGTGTAGATATGCGTTTTACACACAATCAACACAAAATACGAGGTGCTTTTAAAACTAGATGTGACTACTGTGATAACGTTATTCAAGCTAAATACCATATTATGATATTTAGCTTGAATAACGAAGATGTGGTATAATATCGAGTACTATAATAATAAAAAACTCAAAGATCATCTCGCAAGAAACTTAATTCGCTTTGAAAAAAATATATAATGAAACTTTAATTAAATTAAAATGTGTTCTCTTCCCAGCCATTAGCATTTTACGTAGACAAAATAATGGTACCCAATCCCAATTTTCAATGTGAATTTTCCAATAAAACTAAACATTTGCCTTATTTTAACGCTAACTAAGACAGAAAAATTATGGAAATACTAAATAAGATTTATAAAATTTAAGTACATCCTGCAACTTGCTTCATTACAAAAAAACATAACGCTGCTCATTTTAAAATTCTTGCTGTAGCTTTGTAGCTTGCTGTGCTGCAGTTCCATCTCGCAGAATAATCAAACTATTCGTCAAAAGCAATTAGCGAAACTAAAATGCTTTTTTATAACTTCTATTTATGACTATTACTCGTTTTATTACTATAATCCCAACATTAGAGCAACAGCCTGCATCTTCTAACAAGAAATGTATTTTTTTACTTTGAATAAAAATCAAGTCAAATGTCAGACTTTTCTCAAGTAAAATATGCGTTTAGAAAGTCATGTCGTAACACTGTATAGGGATTATAAAGGGAACCGAGAAATGTTTGGCTTGTGATTGATTTACATGTACTAATAAAACGTAAGAGTACTACTAAAATCATGGTAAGAAGAGATCACTTATTTCTTGGTTTTGATTTTTTATAACAACTCTTAAATTATTAAATTGGTAGAACGATTGTTTGTCATAATTGAAATTACTCTTTTGTTGAAAATTATAGAATGAACCTAACCTAACCTAACCCATACCCCAAACGTAGCCCATGTAAAAGTTATGAACTAAAAACAATAACTTAGCTCACCCGCGAGTATAAGTGAAAAATAGTTATATCTGTGCGGCAAATGTATGTTTCCATGCAACACCTCCATATGCCACGCAGACCGAACCATCACCACCACCACTACACTAAACGCTGACGCGTTTCGGCACTCCATTCAACATGCCACCATTTACACTTCTCAAGCGGATTAAGTAGTGGTAGTGGTGATAGTTGAGTCTGTGTGGCATGTGTTGATTCGTGTAGCAGTGGAGGCGCAGGTGTTACATGGAAACATACATTTGTCGCACAGATACAACTCTTTTTTACTTGTGGTCGCGGGTACAGTTTTTCATTTTTTCTTTACTTGTATTTAATGGCTTAAAGCGGACCGTTGTAAAATGAAACTCTTCGAAATACTATTTATACTTACCGCATTTTGGAACGTATTTGGAACAAAAATGTAGAAAACACGAAGTGTCTCGATTTCGATACGATAACGTTACGTTACGCCAGGATTCGAATTTTCGTATTCGGGCCCCAGATTATTACAGTCAGCGTCAAAATGTAGCTTGTCACCGTTGTATTTGTCACAATAAAACTTACTTATCGTCAATCATGTATGTATTCATTCATGTGTTATGATTATGACGTTTTTATCAGTCTTTAGATAGAACAAAAGATGAGTTTTATTTCAGAATGGTCCATGTAAAGCCTGTAAAATACAAGTAAAAAGTAGTTTGGACCCGAGAAGAACTGAAATCTCTCCTTTATTAATTTGTGTACTGTTTTGATTCTTCTTATGACTTTAAGCCTTCCTTTCAAAGACTGCGTGTCTGCTGTGCTCCCGTAAGCAAGCTGAATAGAACCATCCAACTAGCAAAATGAATAGGAACGATACACAATACCTACTCACATATCGACGGTTCGACAACATGTCGACTTCACGTCACCTAGCTCGTATCAATAGGGGCTCAAAAATGAATGTTCAAATAAATAAAACAAACAAAGCGAGCCTCGGTCACAGATAGCGAAAGCTCTTATTGACACGTTGGAAAGTAGTTGTAAGAGTAAGACCTTTTTTATAACAACTCAGTAATACGACTCTGACCTCTATGCAAAGCGGTGGAGAGATTCGCCGCTCGTAATCGTTAATTGGTCGGTCGCTGAGCAGAACGTAGGCGGACCTTATCGCCTATTCGACATATTTGGGTTGAGTGTTGGTCAGTAACATTCTTGGGAAAAAATTTCGTTGCATTTTGGAGCTGGCACAATTTGTCTACTTATCACATGGCAATAGAACCTTAATCGCTGTCTACGCTGGCTACGTTAATTTGAATAACAACCTCATTGGAAATATCAGTCGTTAATGTAAATAGATAAGTAGCGAAATGTACTTCTTCCTTGTTGTTCTTAAGTGTAACTTGTTGTCTAGACACTATAGCTTATCTAATCTACGAGTACAGCTGCAGTGCAATGCCTTTGTGCAAAGTTGAGACCATATTCTTGCCAAGTTTCCGCAACTTAGGAGTTTCATCTGTTTCCGTCCCCTTTAGAATTTAACTAAAAGTTTATTTCTACAGTTTAGCTTTGAGATGCTAAAGGAATAAGAACTGAACCAGACACGTTTTGCGAAAGTAGTTTCACAAAATGCTACCAGAGAGAAAATGTCCCTAATTTTCCAATTAGCTGCCGCATGCACAGCAGGCATTACAGATACCCATATTATGAATAACCATGCGGAGATAGACAATAATCTCTGCTCATCCACAAACCGGCATTATAAGGTTTACTATCTTGTTTCCTTTCGTAGTAGCCTCAAACAGCAACACGTTTTAAAAGCCACTGTAAACTCTACTTCAATTCTCTCCACTTTCGATGCAATATCCATTGCAACATCAATTTCATTTTAGACTTTCTTAAGTTGATGCGTTAACAGCATTGTTTAAAAAACATTGAGCTTTATGTGAACTTTGTTAAGGTTGCAAAACTCTCGATACTTCATGGTGCTTACACCGTTGATGTTAGGTGCGGTGATTTTATATCGGCCACGAGGTTCGTACTGAAACAAAAGTTGGTCGAGGCGGCATCGTTTAACAAACCGGATCCTAAACATAGAGAGACGGGGATTCATTGACGGTTTTCCTAGGCCAAACAGGCTGGTACCAGCATAAGGTGACCTACCAAACCCTCCGAAGCCAGTTCAAAGACAGGGTAATGCGAGGTCTTTGGAGGTGCCCCTCGGGGTCTTTGTAGCATTGTCATAAGCAATACAGGGTGTCGTTAACATGGACGCGTCCGATAAAGTGTGTACTGTCGCTAGTACCAAACGTTGTGTAGTTGACTATATTGTACGCGAACGAGATTTCAGCCGTTGAAAATTTCAGCGGCCCTTTTACGATCGGAACAAACTGCTTTCGTTTCCAGATTTTACGTTTTGCCAACACGCTTGCCGTTCGACAACGTGCATTGCTTGAAAGGTTGTGTTCAAACTCGACAAAAGCGCCAGGAACACTTTGCATGTTCCTCCCAAGTTCAAGCCTTAGAATTAAGTTTTTCAGTAGACTACGCCTGAATTTTTAAAACCAATTTGTCGCGCTCGTGCGAATTATTCAGGCCCGCCCATGTTCGGGTTCCGCGGGGAAAACAATGAAAACCGTCGTCGTTTTTTTACGTCGTCAAATACTCCGCTGAGACTTTCTTGTGTAAATCCGAGCAAGTACTTATAGTTAAATTGAGAAATATTTTTACATTGACTTAGGAGATTGAAATAAAATTGATTTTTGTCTAACCAGTGGGATTTTTGTTTCACTAGACCTTTCAACAAGCTTGTTTTAGAAAAAACTTGGTATAATTATTCACTAAAACTGCTACCAAAGCCTTTATTCGGTTCTAAAAGATATTTAATTATATAATTAATAAATAAATACCACGGGACAATTTGACACCAATTGACCTAGTCCCAAACTAGGCAAAGCCTGTACTATGGGTACTAGACAACGGATAAACGACGGACATACTTATATAGATAAATACATATTTATATACATATTAAACATCCAAGACCCGAGAACAAACATTCATATTCATCATACAAACATCTGCCCCGACCGGGATTTGAACCCGGGACCTCAAGCTTCATAGTCAGGGTCTCTAACCACTAGGCTATTCGGTCGTCCCATTAAAACTAATTACAAATTTAATAAAAATAAATACAAAAAGCTAGTATAATATTGTATACTTAATTAGTCGTATACATAAGTCTAGTTTAGCCCGACATGATTTCGGACTAATCCGTAATTTTACTTACCCGAGAGGAGCGCAAGCCTCTGACAGCGAAACGAACACTGGACGTCTAGCACGCTCGCGGTTTTCTCGCTTGTAGCTCACTACGTCCCATTCTTAGTGACTAAGTCAGTAAAGGATGTTCCGGTTTGTTCTGTATTCTGAGGCCCTATGTTATCTTTATAATTTTTAACAGACTTCAAAAAAAGGAGGAGGTTCCCAATTCGTCGGAATGTTTTTTTTTTACTTTAGCCATGCCTGTAGCCCTGTAAGCCGAGCACGAAGTTTTTGAATCCTGCGTAAGGTTACGATATCGTATCGAAATCGAGAAACCTCATACTAAATTTTAGTTTCAAATACTCTCACAGGCGTCGGGCTGGCGCTGTTCCAAACGGCTCTGAGGGCCGAGCACGACTTTTCGAATCCTGCGTCACGTAAAATCGAATAGTAAACGTTATCGAGTTTGTATGACGTTTGGAACAGCGCCCGCCCGTGAGCGTATTTGGAACTAAAATTTAGTATGAGGTTTCTCGATCTCGATACGATAACCGTAACGTTACGCAGGATTCGAAAAGTCGTGCTCGACCCTCTGCACAACCTAACGTGTTAATCATAATCACACCAGCGCGCACGCACTTGGGCGTGTCGGAAATGCAATAATTTACAGCAAATGCTGATAAATTGCTGAACCATTTCGGTATACTGTAGTAATGTGAGCGGTAATTGCTGCCTAGCTAACCTGTCTCAGAGTCAAGGTGTTCGAGAAATTCACTTTTTAATCCTATCTACATTTCATTAACTTTGTCGTTTGTATCTGTGCATGTGTGCCTGTCTGTGGTATCGTAGCTCCAAAACGGATGGAACAGATGTTCAATAAAAATCGGTTTTGCCTGTTTTCGTGATATTTGGACTTTGAAATGAAAATGTCAAGGGATTTTTAACTTTTCCAAGTTGTAGTTATTGTATATTTTTAAAACTAACAGTAAAGTAGAGACAGCGTAGACAAACAGCGAGAGTAGACAAAATCACGAAATCAGCACAAAAGACATAATGCAAGGATTTATTTTGACCGGCGTAAGTAGTTACAATAATATGGGTACTTACTACACGTTGGTACTTAACAAAACGCACCTTCCGATTTTAGGTTTCATTAAGCGCAATAATTAAAAAATTAACTCAATACTTTGTTCTTTTTAATCGGAGGAGAACCGGAGGAGAACCGGAGGAGAACCGGAGGAGAACCGGTGGAGAACCTTCTCCATTCGACGCGTAGGTACCTCTTTAATTACAATTTTAATTAAATTTTCTTATAGTGTGTCAGCATTTTCAGTAGGTAAGTTAAAAAAGTACATACTTGTAAATATCTTCTAGGAAATAAATTAAGTAGTAGTAGTAAATTTTTAGTCCGTCCTAGTTCATTGAAAAAGGTCACTCTTTATATCGTTAAAACTATTCCACTGCCACAGTTCCAGTTTCAAAGTGGATTTAAGTCTTAACGACCTCGTTAGAAGCTAAACTTCATCGCCAATCTAAGGGTAGCCTGATTGATGTCGGCTGGCATACAAAGTTTCTGATTTAATCATTTTGCGCAATCACGCAATCAAACTGTCGACTTGCTAAATGGAAAATTGTGATCTTCTTAATGTCTTTGTAATTATCTTAGAGGACAACACAGGCGGGAGCAGCCTTTGGCTTATCGTTGCACTAAAAGTGGTAGATATGGTTGAATTGATGTTTTTATATGTCAAATTATGATTTTAACATAACATTTTACCTGATGTGTGGTTTTTATTCACTACACCTAATTACAGCACACGTCTACTGCGCTAATGTAATTTGTTACGTTCCTACAAACTCTTACCGAAACAGAACTCTCACCCAAATGCCAAAAACACGCTCACAATCTACAGACCCAGTGCAAAATGCACATCATCATCAACTTATTTAAGAGTGCTACTCTTGTCGATGCAGTTGTCTCCAGTCCGTTCTTTCCAATGCAAGTTCTTTCACCTCCCGATACGACACAGCGTCTATCTTCTTTTTTATTTGATCTAAATACTCCATCCTCGGCCTTCCCCTTCCTTAGGGAAGAAGTATTTTGAATGTGGTAGAGACTAGGAGAGGAAAAATGGTGGGCCATTTGATACGACACGACGATCTGATACTGAAAATTATAGAAGGAAAATACGCATGGTTAAGGTAAAATTTCTGGCAGAGGGGAAATCGGACGTTAACATATCTTCTCTTGACTATACTCTGTGGTCATTGATTGTACTTTTAATGGCTGATATATTTTATGTCTCAATTTTTACTCCTCAAGGACACGAGGGAAGCGTACTATGAGTACTACGAGGTACTTTATTAATCAATTTAAACCAGGTACTTATGTACGATGGTCTACCTGCGCTATGCTCTCTATCCATGATCAATAGGAACCTGCTGAATAGCGAATATTACATCAAGGCATTATTTGATCCTCAAAAAAATATTCAGGCATAAGAACAAATGAAAAGAAGATATTCAGAAATATCAAGTTGAATCGATCAATTAAATACCTATTTTAAACATCATAATTTTCGTTTCCCAGGAAAGCTGCAGCATTAAACATCTGAAATTATGTTTGTTTTATAAGTTTCTTATAATCTTCTGTGTATTTTTTTACGGACCCGTTTTATTTAATATCCTGCGCCTGCAATAAAAGTAAGTACTTATACCTATTTCCATTTGTATGATAGTACGGCTGTTACAAATGGAGGTCTAAATAAAGTTAGATTGGTTAGGTTTGAGCAAAGTGGATGCATGTTCAATTTGTTCTTGATCACTGTCCGTCTAACCAGAAGGTGTTTAGATGCAATGGGGCCCTCTTCGACAGCTATTTAGTATGGCCGTTTTATAAAACGCGTTAGAAGTAATTACTTGGGTGTGGATTTTAAGTATTTCATCACTGAAGCCCAAACAATCGAATGCTACGTTATGAAACCGAGTGGATTGTTATCGGGAAAAATTGTATGACGTTTGGAACAGCGCCGCTCGTGAGCGTATTTGGTACAAAAATTTACGATGATACGGCAACGATTATGTTACGCAATATTCGAATATTCGTGCTTGGGCCTCTGTTGGTTTATTGTTGATAATGAAAACGCCTAAATGAAGGGACATACCTATTAAGCTGAGCCCTTAGTCATTAGGTACAAAATAAACGGATCACTCACGTACACCTACTATAAAAGTCGAGTTTAGCCCGACTAGTTTCAGACTAATTCGATCAGAGCCTAGTGTAATCGCCGACCAGGCTAAGAAATACGTCTCGATCGCGTTCGCGTTTAATAATTCTCATACTATTTGACACTTTAACGCAAATGCGATCGAGACGTATTTTGTGCTTTTTGATTACACTAAGGGCACTGATCATTCAATGAACTCTTTAAGATATCTTTATGTATGGCAGAAGAAACTTAGAATCCCTACTCTCATGCCCCACATTGGTTATAAGGAATGTGAAAGACCTGTATAATGTTAAGTACTTACTTATAAATTTAACACCAATCCAAAAAAAATTTTTTAGTAAATACTACTTTTTTTTTTCAAATGTATCTTTAAGGCAGAACCGAGAACTAAACGGCAGCAAAGTGAGACCCAGGATAAATAGTGGAATCTCCTAGAAACGCATCCGGGGCGGCCGGCACGCGACGTGCGTGTACGCAGGCCGTTCCCTAAATGCAAGGGCGGTTTTAAAATGCAGCTGCAACCTGTTCAAGTGTTACTGGCTAGCAATAACGTTAAGGCGTATAGTTAAAGTGAGAAAAGCTTTCTCCTGTCAAAATGTTTATGACATTGTCATAAGATTGATTTTTGCCTGGCCCGTGGGTCAGGTTTTACAGCTATGTATAGACCTACTTATACTTGGCATAGGCATGGAGTTGGCTGCTAGGGTGACATAAATGGTCCGTAAGGTAAAAAAAGTTTTTATAAAAAATCGTAAATTCATGATTTTCTCAGAAACGGTAAACTTTTCGACTAAGGTAAGTTTATTTTAACATGAAACTTCCGTGAGACTCGATTATAATGAAATAAAACGGATCACTCACGTAAATAAGTCGAGTTTCGCCCGACATGTTTCGGACTAATTCGTAGTACTTCCTCTGGGACCGCACGACCCAGTGGCAGCGAGACGCACACTGCGCGCCGCATATCAATTATACTTTTAAAATACTCACAGAAAAATGCCAACACTGGGAATCGAACCCGGATCCTCGACATTCCGTGTCGCGTGCCTACCCTTTCACCAAGAATGGGGTGGCATTTTTCTTACAATAACTGCGCACTTTACTGTTCATTGTAAAAGCGTAGCACGACCGAAATAAGGAAATCGCAGGGCTCTAACCGACGCACCGTTCTCAAGTGAACGAGTGGACAACGCGTGCGCAGTGACAACAGCCCACTTGCGCGCATCCTACTCGCGACCTTGCCGACCGACATCGCCCCACGTTTCACTTCCTCTTAGAAAAAAAATAGCTTAAACACGCCGTAGATTTCGATGCGGATGTCGGTGGCTTTGAGCCGCGTAAATCTGCCAGCATGTCAGATAAGTTTATCATAGTGGACACTTTTAGTTATGTGCTGCAGTTTATTTGTTAACACTTGGTATGAATGAACAAGTCTTGTGAATAAGCGCTGGCTTTTTAACAGGCTTGACTCCAGGTTTTGTATTTGCGGACCCATTCCGACAATGGATAACTTTCTTACTCTATTGGTTGACTACCTGCGCTATGAAATATGGTTGAGGCCAAGGCTATCGATGTGGCGGCTGTAATCAGGTCTGGAAAAATAAAGCTAGTCCCTTGAACTTGTAGGTACTCATTTTGTTGTAAATTTTGTGGCACTAAGTGCCAGCGATATAAGTCGCGTGCACGCTGCGCACGGATGACGATGTTCCAAAGGGCATTCTGATGTTTATATCAATGGTTAGTCATCATTGAAACTTAAAGAAGATGAACTTACCTAGAGTCTGACCAGCCAGTCGGATCACAAAATACCAACTAACAAATTATAACTATCTCTTTCTTATGGTGAAAAGTGTTAAGCGTAAAAAAGAGATGGGTGTACTTCCCCAGCTACGAATGCTAGTGACACGACTCTAAAGTCACCCATGATTTTTATGCGCGAAGTGTGACTCTGGTTTCTATCATAGAAACCAGAGTAACACTTCGCGCTTCGTCATAATGACGTCATTTCGAATGGTAAGTCTGAATAGCTACCACCAAGTCCCTAATAAGAACGGGCTATATAAGCGCAATACACATTAAACAAGATAATAAGTACAATTTCCTACAATGTGGAGTTAAACGTTTGATTGCAAACCGTTCGAGTTAAAATGAAATCTCCACTCGCGTCTACAAACAGCACCGGCTGCCTTCAACTATTCTAATTGCTGTTTGATCGCAATTAAGAGGCAGTGGACTGCTGATACCGCGAAAGTAGCGTAAACAAGAGGCAAACCCAGCTCTGTGCGTACCAATACGACTGTAATCAGAGCGCGTAGTGTAATCAACAGCCAAAAAAACTTCTCGATCGCGTTCGCGTTCGCGTTTACGTCTGAATTACTGCACATTAGGAGAGCCATTACTGGCATGTATCGACAACAAACAATTCTCATACTATTTGACATTTTAATGCAATTTTTTTGGCCGACGAATACACTAGAGGTTCTGAGCGCCTAGTTTACACTAGCGGCTACCAAAAAATAATACGTCTCTATCGCGCTTAAGGTGTTAAATATTATGATGTGAGAACAGTTTACGTTGCCGACACGAGCTTACCAATTTGCCTACAGTAATCGAGACGTTAAGGCGAACGGCTATCGAGACGTTTTCTTGTGTAAAAAAAGTACACAACAGCCTCTGAATAGTGAGCTACCCTTAGGTACTCTTGCTAAAGAGTGTGTACAGCTTGTTCACGATAAGCCCATGTTAGTCCAGCTATAATCGTTGCGAGCTTTAATACAGGGATCCTTCCTTCATACTATCTTTTGTGCCACTCTTGCAACAAAAGTGCTACAATTTGGCTTAAATATCATATTTTCGTAAATAAATACTATTTCCCAAATTGTAGCATGTCTAATTATTTTGGCAGATTGGCAAATTTGCAATTTGCGTGACCAAAAATGTATAATATACCACCGACAGTTCATTCAGTAACGTGATGAAACTCATACTAAACAAAAACGTCGTATCGTACTGTAAAATGATTCTAAGTTCCTATGACAGTAATGAGCCGCATAACATACACGATGAGCGAATTTGACAATATTTATTGTCTGTTCCACCTTGTCATCGGCAATGGTATGACGCGGCAGCGGTATTGGTTTGAACAGGGTTTGATAATGCTTGTAAAAGCGAAATGGAAGTAAAACTTTATTGATATACGTTCTTGTACAGAAATAGCCATCAAAATGTAAATTCAAAAATTTACAACTGCTTGTGTAAGGCGTTAAAATGAATCAGGGACTGGGATTCCTTTCTGAATGATCCTTGGTTATGTCTTTCATTTTAATCTCTTTTCTTCTAACCTGTTTTATTCTAAAAGGGCATTATTTCCAAAACACTAAGTATAAGTTTTATATTTGCTTCCATCGGCCAAGAAACTATTAATCCCGATACGACCTTTCATCGCATTATAACGCGTTCTATTGAATTTCGTGCTTTGATGGTTATGTCGTGAATACAAGGAACTGTGAATAGGATGGGGTCGACCCAGAGGGATTTAGAACGGGTGAATACTGTATTCAATTTAAGCAACTGAATGGTGCGATTTGTAAGGGTGTGTTTATCACTTTATTATTTTTATTGCATTATGTATGTGACTTCAGCCGCGAGTTGATTTGCAGGAATTTAGGGTGAAACTAAACGACTGTAATTTTGTGAGTTGTGAGCCGCGTAATTTTGTGAGTAGTGAGTCGCTTAATTTTGTGAGTTGTGAGCTTTTTAATTTTGGTCGCATAATTTAGTGACTTGTGAGCCGCTTAATTTTGGTCGCACAATTTAATGACTTGTGAGCCGCTTAGTTTTGGTCGCATAATTTAATGAGTTCTGAGACGCTTAATTTTGGTCCCATAATTTAGTGGGTTGTGAGCAGCTTAATTTTAGCCTCATAATCTTTTAAGTTGTGAGCCGCGTAATTTCGGTCTCGTAATTCCTACAAAATTCGTTTTCATCCAAAAAAAATAGTCCTGTTTGGTCTACATGAAGATGCAAATTAAAATGAGTTGCCTAATTCCTGGAACAGTTGTGTGTATGTGACAGCAAGTTTGTTTACAATGAGCTCGATTTTTAGAACCTCTGTAGGTAGAACTTCATCACTTGTTTTTAGAAGCAATGCAAAATGCTAAAGTGTGCCAGAAACATTATTACAACGAAAAGATATGGCCAATTGCTATTTATGCGACTTTAAGATAAATCACGAAACAATAATGATTAATGGTGAAGTATGGAGAGCGGTCACTGACCATTTATTTAGTCAAAGGTTACATAGTTAAGTGATTTTTTTTAAATACTATGATTTATTTGTTAAAGCCTTTTCTCACGTCGCATAGGACGAGTTTCACCGGATACATTGTTTGACTAAATTTCTTTTCCAAACAAACATAAATAATCTTCGAAGATGCTATCGGCGGAAACGTGTCCAAGTCAAGTGCCGTTGTATTATATTAAATATTTTACAAAATCTGCAAATTATTGTTAACCGGTCTAACAACATGTAAATTATTTTTTTACCAAAACAATTTTACAGCATATGAATAAAATCGAAGCTCTGTAAAATTCAATTATACTATAAACATTTCAGATAAAAACACAAATAAAACTTTCCATAGGTATTTAGGGATTTTTAAATTCATCTTCTCCATACGACTCCACACCGGCTTTTTGCCTTTCCTGGTTTACGTAGCCTCTTCCTCTCTCTATTTAGATTTTTTATTCTAAAATTGTCGTTTGAAGTTTTCATATCGCTTATAAATTCTCGTATCGAAAGTCCAATCATTTTCCCCCGTATATTCACTGTAGTATTCAGTATCGTTATTTTACGTTAAAGCCAACCAACTTACATATCTATACCAAATGTCAAGTTAAAGCCATTAAATTTACCGTTGAAGAGTTTCCATCATGCAGAGACGATCCTGACCGGGCTATCAGAACCTCACTACCAAATTGCTATGTTGTTACCATACGTACAAAACCATGCTAAAATTCAGTTCAACCGGATGCCAACAAAGTGATTGAGAAATGGTTTGCAAATTTGGAAGCTGACAACACAATAACCAACTTGGTTACATACGCACAGTGCAAGTGAAATAAAAGCTTGTAAAGAAGGTTCAAAATATCTTAACTACAACCCACGACATTCGAAATTACATAGTTACAGTAGTAATCTCATGAATATTCGATGAGAACAAAAACGGACTTTCTTCTATTAACCTAACAAGGACAATCATTGTTGTATGCAAAACCTTTTGAAATGGAAAGTAAAACGTCAAAATATGTATATTGCTTCCATTAAAACGTTTGCACAAAGTTAGTGATGCGGTCCGTGGTACAACTTAATCTGTTGCTGCAATACAGATTATCCAAGCGCGGTATGTTTGACAACGGCAGAATGATAGTTGTGTTGCAGATGTAGTGATCAAGTAAGTATCCGCTGTCCTGTGTAAGTTTAAGCTTGTGAGGCTAAAGGTTAAATCGTATTAGAATAATCTAGCTATCCATAATGTTACACATTTTCATTCTCTTTTCAATAATGTAAATAGTAGTGTTTCCAAGTAGTACATACTTGGTATCCGATAGTATATATGCAAGTGATAGTTATAGTCATGTAGCTCTCTTTGAAACTTACTAACGAGTTGAAAGTACCATCGAACTTAATTGAATATAATCCGTTTATTATTTTTAGGGTTCCGTACCTCAAAAGGAAAAAACGGAACCCTTATAGGATCACTTTGTTGTCCGTCTGTCTGTCTGTCTGTCAATACCCTTTTTCTCTGGAACGCGTGGAGGTAGCATGCTGAAATAAATATCAAATACTCAAGCCTGCGGTCCCTTGAAGCTGTGAAAAAATCAACCTTCTAAGTCAACACAATCAAAAGATACAGTAATTAAAAAGGCTATTTCCATACAAATTGCTGAAAGCCAAAAACATAAAGGGTACTTCCAGTTGTCCTAGAAACTAGACATTTGGTATGAAGGTAGCTCTTATAGCACAACCACTCCAAAAAGTCTCAAAATCTTAAATTTTTATGTCTGTCTGTAGATTTCGAAGACCAATATAAGTTGACCCCACACTGCGTGCATTTTGCTTAGGAGCAGGGCTCTGCTAACACTGGACTTCTTAAAACACCGGGGAAAGCGTTAGAATCTTTCTACGGAACCCTCGTGCGCGAGTCCGACTCGCACTTGGCCGGTTTTTTCTTGTTTAAGTACCTATATTTTAGGTAGTTAAAGCAAGAATTCAGGTAATTAATAGAAAAAATATCTAAATACAAAGCGAGCTTTGCCTTATAGAACGGAAACTTATAAAACACTTAATTACCTTTGTTCATAATTGTATTCACGATTGTTTCGACGTAGAGAAACGATTTAAGTTTTGTTTTTAATTATAAGTTGATATTAAGATACGATTTATATAAATCAAATTGGTTACACTGATAGTTTATAATATAAATAATACTGTTTATCGTGAAACTGTATTAATGCCACTGAGGTACCTACATCTACTTATAAATATTGCATTGCATTATATTAACACCACAAAAAAGGGATTGCATTTGTACCATTAATCTCGGTATTTGGTACCAAAACGACCGTTTGACTAATTTGTCTTAAAGTTCACAATTTTACAATAAATTTACATTACATTAAATTAATATGCCTCTAATACCAAAATTTGTCCGTCTAGTTTCATATTTTATTAAGAATTTTGTAAATTGGCAACAACGAAAAATTCAACTGGCAGCATTGATGGACAGAAGCCATAAATATAAAAAATTGCTTCGTATTCGAAGTCCACAAACTAATCTAAACACGAGAAGCTGAGGTTTAAGCTCCTTCAGATAGTATACCAATCGGATTACATTCACGAGTCGACAGCGGCGACTTACAAGAGTAACAAGCGACTAGATTGAACGGTGATACAACACTTTAATAATGACAGCCCGAATTGACGGCATCCTTGTTATATTGACAAGTAAAATTGTAGGTACGTACAGTTAGAAGCAGAGGTATCGAAGCAACCGAAGCGCTCACAATGATCTAAGCACGGCTCTATTGTTATAGACATAAGAGCTTGTGCAGATCATTGTGACCGCTTCGGTTGCTTAGCTGCTTTTACTGCTGACTGTACTTCTGTCTGTAAATTCCATCCATTGTCGGTATCTTTAGCGTTGTGATGCGAAACGTCCGAATGAATAACCTAGAGTTAAGTAAGGTCTTTAATAATTAGCCGGTTAAATGATTAACGTCTATTTCTATTAATAAAAATCGAAATTACCTATTGGCTAAATAATTGCAACATATCAAGGCTTACATTTGGAGATTTTAATTCTTTGGGTGTTGTATCTTTTCGTATCGGTTTCTAAAATTTATATTATTTCAATGTCAATTATAACTAAACTAAACTAAATAAATTAATAAGTAGGTACCTATTGACTAATCTTCATCATACTTACCTACGCGTTTTAACACAGTCTATAAAGTTGAGGTTTTATGCGTAGTGGAACTGACAACTAATAGTAAGCTTTTTCTTGAAATGTTAGTACCTATATACAACGTAGTTCAAAAAAATCCAAGAGGGTCTTCTTTCGACTACAGCTCACTTCTATTGGGTACCAACGCCTATACAGCATGTCCTGTATCTAGATTAAATCCTGGATTAATAGAAAACACAGGTCCTATCAGTACAAATTTTTATTCCTTTCGAAGAACAGTCTTTGCAAGGCACCTATAGATGTTTTCAAGTCCACTTCCAGGGCTACACCTCAACAATACCTACTAGATTTTTTTGAATTTGCTTTTATTAGAAGTTAATAAGATGCTATATTTAGTAGGGGTGTCACAAGGCAGTTGCCTATAGATAAAGGCTTAACTCTGCGCTTAACTCTACACTATACCGGCTCGTCAGCCTCAAGGGCATCACTACTAAGGTTACTTCATTCATCTTTAAATCCGACTCAATCAGTTCGGAAATTTGGTATGTATGTAGGCAGACTTTCTCTGGGTGAAACGACGTAGTGGGGGCGACCTTGTTAGAGGGAGGCTGTCTGCCACCTGCGCCGGAGTTTACACTTGTCACTCGAGCGCCGCGCGCAGCCGCCGCGTCCATACTAACGCGATCTTACGCACGTGGTCTGAACTTAGGCTTTATCTTCCAGTGGGATTTTTTGTGACTGTGAGTGTTGGACTGTGGTGATTGCCGTTTGACATTGGAAGCTAGAAACGTATGTATTTTGTTTTTGTTGGTGGTAGTGGATTTTGTAATAGATTTGGCTGTGATTTCGTCAGTTTCAGGAAGTGGAATTGTGGTGTGTGGAAAAATCAGGATAATTTTCTGAAAAAAGTTGTCTGTAAGAAACTTATCACGTTGTAGGTACAGTCAAGTGCAAAAATATTTTGCATACAGCTAACTCAAAAACATGTCCCATGGCTCTTATGTTGGCGATTCAAGGTTGTGGTATTGTTGTTGTGGTGGATTAATACGATACATGTATTTGCACCTGACAGTAGGTACATACACATGCAATTAAGTTATCCAATACTTTTTTTACAACCGAAATCCGCAAACAACCTGGT
The DNA here is from genome assembly GCA_963691665.1 of Clepsis dumicolana. Classification (NCBI taxonomy): domain Eukaryota; kingdom Metazoa; phylum Arthropoda; class Insecta; order Lepidoptera; family Tortricidae; genus Clepsis; species Clepsis dumicolana. The sequence continues at coordinate 4,765,870 of OY829515.1, forward strand.
GATCTAAATACGAACAAGCAATACGAGTAATTATGCAAATCAGGGTTTACTGCAATTATTTTCACACTAAATATACATATACGTGTATCTCGATGCCGTTGAAACAACCTAATCATTGACATGTAAAAGTAGGAGAGCTTGTTTTCAGAGCGTATCGGCGCGCGCGACGCCTTTGCGGCTCTCGTAATTGATAAACAAACGACGGTCGTTAACGAACAAATTTGAATGAAAGCCATGACCAAAATTGATTGAAGTACAATCGTACAATCTTACGAGTAGAATCAATTATTGTGTTAAAGAGTTGAGTTTATTAGACAGGATAAAAAGGTCACTGGCCCCAGTGACCTACTTTAGCTGTTAAAACTAGAATTTTTAGTGTACGAAATGATGTAAGCTGCATTTTTGATTACCCTAATACTTACCTATGGAATAACGTCATTATCATACTTATACTTTTCATAGTAAAAACTATTTTTATTGTACCTCTTAAATGTGGTATTATAATTATTTAATAATACTATTGAGATAAAAGCTCTCTTACCTATGTCGAAAACTTAATTTAATTTGATTAAATCTTCTTATTTTTAACCCAAAGACCCACTTCTGAACATATTATGACATCTCCCCAAAAACCTGGAAGAATCGAACGGTGGGACTGAACCTTTAATGAGAATTGCATATAAATATTTAAATTAATATGAATATTTTAATGAGTATGAATATTTAACGAGTATGAATATTTAATGAGACCAAATAATGCGCACGAGTGCAGTTCCGCTCTGTGGTAAACAAGCTGTTACTAACACGCAACCTTGGCATTGGCCTAATAGTGCTACATTAGCTTGGATGGCATCTTGTAATCATATCAATTAATGCATTTTTAATTTATACTTAAGTGTGGCAAAGAGTTATGCGGTTCGTTAGAAGGTAAGCAATTACTCCCGTTTAGGAATATAAGCAACATTAGGGACAATGGTCACGCACACTCTTTGTAAGGACATAATTGAGGTTCAATTTATAACAATATTAGTAACCACAGTCATATCAGGGCCCTATGTCTCGAAACTATTGGTTTACTAGTATATTAGTTATTAGCTATTAGTGAAAAAATTACGAGTTCTAATATTTTATGTTTCTCAAAAATTATGATGAGACTGGTAACTAATACTGGTAGACTAATGAAAAATATTAGTCTGGCTTGGCTGAATGCACCTACAACCCATGATTTGTAACCTATTAAAAAACCGGCCAAGTGCGAGTCGGACTCGCGCACCGAGGGTTCTGTACAAAGTTTTTCCCGCTTTTCCCCAGTGTTTGTTGTCCAGTGTTAGTAGAGCCCTGTTCCCAAGCAAAATGTACGCAGTATGGGGTTATCTTATATTGGTCTGTGACATAATTATACAGCCAGACATAAAAAAATAAGATTTTGAGATTTTGCCCCGCCCGCTGCTACTTAAGTTTCGCAATTCTTCGGGCTATGTCGGTAACCTTAGTTCTACTGCGGATATCATCATTTCTGATTCTATCCTAAACCCCGAGCATAGCCCTCTCCATCGCCCTGAGTGACTTTGAGCTTCCTTATGAGATGATGATGTTTGCACATTGGCGTTAAAAGCCAATTGTTGCTTTAATTTTGATAATATTATATTGTTTTAAAATGGATCTCAACTCAAACAAAGCGGAAAAAATGGAAAGTAGTCACAAATCGTACTAGTCAAAACTGCTACGTGGACGTACTTATTTCTGTTCAAAAAGACTCGAGGACTTCGAATTATTATTAAACCTTCTTCACCGTCGGAAGCGTCGGAATCGGTCCACATTTAATAAATTTGTTTGGTAAAATGTGACACTAATAGTTTCGACTAATATTTGTTACAAGCCTTCCGAGACCAAAAGCTTTATTAGTTCATTTTACTAATGTATTTTTTATTTTTTTATTCATGAAACAAAAACACAATTGAGTGTAATATTATTAGCTAATATTTATTAGTTGGTAACTAATAACTAATATTTTACTACTGTAGTTTCGAGAAACGTATACTAGTAAACTTGTAAAAAATATTAGTTCATGGACTAATATTATTAGACTAACAAGTTTCGAGAAATAGGGCCCAGGATATTAATATAAATAATACAATTACACATTTGTTTGTACCAGAAGTGTTCACAGATAAGTGTAAAATATAACGGTATTAGCCAAATGTTAAAGATACGCGTATAATAAAGAGGTTTACCGTATTCTGCGTTTGTTTTTGGGCGAATTTTTTTGCTTGTAGCTTCCAACTACATGTTAGTAAATCCCAACTTTAATAATAAATGGGTAAAGTTCACTTTGGTTGAGTTACTGACAACTGTATTTAGTAAATCGATTCTATTGAATTCCACGCTCAATTTTACAGGTATCACTCGGGTCGTTAAAGCATTTACATTCAAATTTTCTACTTCACTTGCCACTTAACCTCTTCGTTCACCATTTACAATCATCATCCTATTTAATAGTACATACTATCCCACTCTAATTTACCACTACAGTAAAGGATGGCATCACATCTCGTTTGATGCAATCGGCGTTGATTGATTCTATAGTTAGAGTTATTCGAGTATTGTATTTCGGATAGAGATATAATTGGAATAATTATCGATTCGTTAAAGGTAATTAATGAATACAAAATTATGAAAAGGGTTATTGTGTTTGAAGCGTTTTTTGAGAAAGTGTGTGATAAAGATTTTGATTCAGAATGGGTAATTGAATACGATATGGTGACATGTCCGTGAGAAAGGTTAGCGCGAGTATTGTTTTATTTTGAATACGGCGTTAAAGTTAAAGGTCAGAAAAGAGAAAATAATACAAATTGTGGTCATAAAATTTCGGGAAACTTGGCCCTCGGAATATTTAATGATGTTGAGAACAATGCTCTCTTTACGACCTGTTAGGAAGGAAGTTTTAAATAATGGTAATTTTAAATCATACTTCAAGTTATTTTGATCATAATTAACTACTTATTTATATTTTTACTTAAGTATATTATAAAAAATTAAACGCCTAATTCTTACTCAAGTACATACTTAACACAAAAAAACGATTACTTCGATTTAGTTTTGAACAAAATTATAAATCACGTTATCATCAACAGTTTTGCTGTTAAAGCAGAATCATAATAATTTAAAATTTCAGTCATTTGATTGTCATTGATAATTACCACAACAATGCAATATGTAGGAATTCGTCCATAGAAAAATATGATCCATAGAAATTCCTACATGCAAGTAGAGAGTGAAACTAACAAACGATAGTCTAGAGGCCACGGGGTCAAAGTCAGCACCGCGATGCAGGTTTGCAGCGAGAGAGCATCAAATTCCTGGCTAATACTAAGGTCTTAGTGAAATAGAAATCCGGAGTTTTAGTGAAGGGAATATGTGTGATCTACAGATACCGTGGATGGGTGCACCATTATTATTGTCTTCTCAGAAAGAAGTTCAAGCTATGCTTAGTGCTGATATCACGAAGACAAATCTAGGGATCAACCTTTTCCAGAAATCATTGATCAATGATCATTATGCGTATGCTGACGAAGAATTAAATTAAACTTTAAGTAAAACAGATGATTCTAATTCTATCGACGAAGAACTACTATAGTTAGATATTTATTTACATTCTGATCGATGAAATTTTAGAATCAATAATGTAAAATGTAGTAGAAGGTACCTCTATATATATATATATACAAAGAGCCGGTAAGAGACAGGATAAAGTCGATCCTGTAATACTCGTACCTGAAGAAGTTAAATTACTCTTCACCTCATCACATTTGCTGAGGCATCCGTGCTCGCTACAACTATGGTACTGACTTATCACAGGAAATAATAATCTACTTACTGTTGTATGATTCCCGCATCCTACGACTTTCCCTAACCTTACAAATCATGGACTTGCCACGCTTCTGCGTTCTTCAAAAATAAGTTTGATTGTTGCATCATACCATAACATCTTTTAGTCGGTTAACCATCACGCACTGCACCCTGCAACCGCACCATTCCGGAAACCTAGCACAGCAAGGAGGTCATAGCAGGCAGATGGACTACATTCACACGGCTACACAAACCAGCGGTAAACAGGAAGTCGCGTCGGTTGTCTAGGCATTTATTTAATCGCCATTTAATCGTTAGTTTAATGGGTGAAACTCTGCGTCGGCTTCAATATCCAGGAGCGACCCTTATTTTTTGTATACTTTCTCTAGTTAGGAAAGACTCAATTATACGGATTTTTATTAGCCGATCTAGAAGTGGCCGACTACTTTAAAGTTATCTTCATTATCCATTAAGAGAAGTAGCTCTATGTTTCTAAAGTTGTTTCATTTTATTTCGATGGACGTTTTTATTAAGTTAAAGCGTTCGGTTCATTAAAATGTTGCTTTAATTGCGGTAGTTAATGTAGCCCTGAGGAGGTTGAAAGTTTTAACACTTAATTAATTTAATTAGCTCATTGCTTCACTTTCCTTAATAACACCTTTCAAAACGTTGATACTGTTAAAATGAAATATTTGAAACATCTCACATTTATGCAACGAAAATGTCAAAGTTTACGTCGGGTGTTTAACACGAAGTCTCAGCGATATCACGGGTCGAGTATTAAAATTTCAGAGCACGTTAATAATGGCCTTGTCTGCCGCCCTTTATGGTTTGAGTTCCCAACTTCTTGCTGACTGTGATTACTAAGTAAAAGTCTCATTCTACGAATACCATTATTCATAGGCAAGTTTTTGACCCACCGTGGGAATACGGTATAAGTAGGCGTCTAATTAATTTCTTAATCTTGGGATTTGCCTTTGTTCACGGGTTGGTAATAAAAATGGAAAGTAGTATGTGAGAGTGAAGCTTTTGACATTGTTGTATGGTAATTGATTGGTATTGGAACGGGAATAATATTAAGACTGCTTGACACATTGTGGTGTAACCGGGCTGAATTGAAGGCGGTTATAAAGCTCATTAAATTATGTTACCGTAAATTTTGTTTACTATCTTTAATTGTATTTTGTTATTTAATTAGCGTATTGTAATGATTTACGAAAGAGTCTACTTTAAAAAAGGGACGGGTAAGTTAATGGTTACACAAACTTGATTATTTTAATTTAAATGTAAGACATATTTGGCCAATAAATACGACAGCACCAAAAATGACATTCACAAGAGACTTTTAAATGAATGAGTCTTTGGACTCGAAATAAGGTTGACACTGATGCGATATTTGGCAAGTTCAATCTTAATATATAGCAACAAAGGTGACATACAACAGGGTGTCAATCATTAAATTAAAGTGTCAAACACTGGGACTCTTGCCTTACGCTAACACGCTACGAGACATCACTCACAAGAGATTCTTTCTATGCAGAAATAATTCATACACCTTATCGAAGTAACCTGGTTTCCAGCAACATTTCCGCGATATTACTTCGTAAAATCTGACTGAAGCTATATTCTGGAGCGTTACACACATTAGCATATAAACGAGAAAAGTTTCCATACTAGCAAGTCAGCGCTTTCGCGATATTTGGGCAGATGGTTCATGAGATATGGAACTTTCAGCGATTTACTGTTCATTATAAAATTGTGATTTAACTCTTCAGATAGTATGGTTACTGAGCAGGTGGTCGGCTTTATGTAATAAGCTAATAAGTTTGTACAGTTAAACAGAGATAAATGTTTTTACATGTCAAAGTGCTAAGTGTAATGTTTTTACATAACATTGATTTATCTACACACATATCATTAAATCCTCTATAATGCGTTCAGAAACCGGATAGGACAATCGGTTTTCATTTTCAAAAACCAGTAGATACAGTTTAAAAATAGGCCTCAAATTTAAAACAAGTAGTCGATACGACACGTCAGTTCGGTATGTTTGTTTATGACTCAAAAAGGCAGTCAAATTCGTGACAAGTTTGTTATGCCTTCGGCTTCTGAACCCATCTTAAAGTACTTAATTATAATAATGTGTGTGTTATGTGTGTACATAATTAGGCCTCAAAACACTCGTGTAATCTTGTTATGAAACTCGGCTTCCCCTCGTATCATAAACCACACACGTATTTTAAGGACTCTCATTATGCAACAGTTGCATAAACTACTATTATGCCTAACCTGTGGAATTTTTCACTTAACCATACGAGTTTTCGTTGTGGAAACGTTCCCGAAATATTCCCATCCCATCAAAGTACTGTATTGGCCTTCGACGCTCTGTCCGTCATTTACAATCATTTCTGTTCAAACAACTGCGAGTCGAACTCGCGCACCGAGGGTTCTGTATCTGTCCTTTTCGGAGATTTTGCCTGACTTGTATTGTGTCGCGAGATATTGCTTCGCGCCAAATTTTGTCATTCTATTTGAATGGGATACTTCCCATAGGTTTTGATTTAATTTGGATTGACAGACAGACGGAACCTTAAAAACAAAATTGCAACGTAATAAAAGCATAACAATGTGTACATAATGTTGGCTTGAGTTACCAATATAAATAGGTACCTACGTTTCATTAATAAACTTAAAAATACTAAAGTGATAAGAGAATACGGTTTACATCAAAATCATTAAGCTAAGTGGCACACAAAGAAAGGAAGTCACTTTATCAGTTACATGCAACATAATGTTACCTTATAATTATGACATCGTTCACTTGTTACTCATTATCAAACTGGCGCGTCCTCATTATTATGCCAAAGTTAACATACAAACTCACATTCTAACATAAATATGCATAAACATAACTTAAAACAGACACATGTTAAGAACCAGTATAGTACGGGCCTAGAGAAAGTCCAGGTCTGGGGTCAAATGACCGGATAAAGGTGGCGATACACCTCAGCATCCAAACGAAAAGAGCATCGAAGAGTGATCGTCTTATTGAAATTGAGACGGAACTCTATCTAGGTATAGGTGAAAAGGAATTCCCCATTGGGATGGCACTTTTTTTCGGCAAAAAATAAAAACGTGGGACAAAAATGACACCAATTGAAGTAGTCCCAAACTATTATGGGTACCTGTACCTACTATGGGTAAAATACTTTTATGTAATATACATTATTACACATACAACACTCGAGAATAAACATCTGTATACATCACACAAATATCTGCCCCGACCCTGATCGGGACCTTCAGCTTTGTAGTTAGGTTCTACCATTAAACTATCACGGCATAAATTACGATATTCTTGGTATTCACTCAATACCAGAATCATATCCTACCTACCATACTTACGTCATTAAAAAAAACTGATCTCTGTCATATTCGCAACACGAGTGACGCAGCGGAGAGACAAACTCAGACTGAGTTATTGTATAATAACGATTCTCACCTAAAGGTGATATCGTGAGTACTTTACGTTACGGGGTTTACCCCGTTGCAATATCCCTTGAAAGTTTCTGAGGCTCCGAGCGCCGAATGTCTCATGGAAATAAGTGAAAAGCATACTGATAGCTGCAGGCGAAACAGAAAGGACTGTGTTCTATGCACAATGTTCAAGTGTTCATGTTATGTAAAATTAGTTTTCTGTTCAAAAACGCATTTTTAATTAAAGGTTTTATTGCCAGCTGTACTTTTTATTGGTTTTACTTGCATCGTCATCCAACTTACGTGTCCAATACAAATTTCAAGTCAATTCGGCCACTAGAAATGGGACAAATTGAATTTGCAAGGTTTGGACCCACATAAAAAACCATATATACTTAGTAAAAAAAAACATATGACAAATTGACACCAATTGACCTAGTCCCAAACTAGGCAAAGCCTGTACTATGGGTAAACATACTTATATAGATAAATACTTACTTATGTACATATTAAACATTCAAGACTCGAGAACAAATATTCGTATTCATCATACAAACATTTGCCCCGACCGGGATTCGAACCCGGGACCTCAAGCTTCATAGTCAAGGTCTCTAACCACTAGGCTATTCGGTCGTCAACACGGCAAGTTTAAAAATAAAAGCTTATTACATCTATTTACGGTAATGTTCTGCTCGTTTCGAATGCTTAAGTGTGTCGTTCCCTTAAGCCAGCATTTATCGGTGTTAATAGATTCATGTTTATATTTATAGGCGAATGCTTTAGCTCATATTGTTACAAATAAATAATGCATTATAAGCTTGTCCATAGTGATGGGCGACCAACTGGACTACAAAAACTTGGGTCACTTCTTTGAAAGTCATAGTACCGTTTCTTTTGATATCGATATTCAATACAGGCGGTTCCCTGCCGGTCTCAGTAATTAGTTAATGATGGAATTGATTACCAGTCAGTTGCAATAACTGTAGCGAGATGAGCTGAGTAAATTACCTAACCTACTCGTTTGAACTATTAAGACTAATGTTCACAGTTTTTTTTAAAGAACCGAGAAATCATAAAATTAATGGGATCAGCTGTGAAAAAGGGTCATTTGAGGATTACACAGAACTGAAGTGTATATAAATAAATATAGTGTAATCGACGATCAAAAATCGTCTCGATCGCATTAACGATAACTTGTCAAATGATATGAGAATTAGTAGGTTGGCAATTACGTGCCCCATATTATTATTAGTAATGGAGACATTGGAGCAAAATTAATATCAATGGGACATTTGCCAAGATCACCAGCAATTCAATTAGTTACTTAAGATTTCTTGAGATGACAAACATTTCTTAGTGCATTTCCTCCTTTCCACCAAAACGCCTCAAGGCATTTACAATCGATGTTGAAATTAATGGATTCTATTAAGATTTCTATCCGATAACCGATTAAATAATTACAACAAATTACTTTCAATACAACGATTACTCCAAACGAAGTGGAAAGTAAAAGTATTTTTTAAAGTAAGATTAATCATTAGGTTCATTGAAATCAATATGTGAAATACAACATATACCTACACACGTCGTGCACGCACACAAAGATAGTGATGGCGTGGAAAAAAAATGGAATGAAGATATCCGATTCCTTTCTTGTCCCTCAAGGCAATTGATTAGAAGGAAACATAGAAAGGTGAAGAAAAAAGCAACCCGTAAAAAGAGAGATTGGCGTCACACGATGAGCCATCAATGCCAATAGTTTTTTGTTGTCAATCATCTTAATTGGAGTGGAATACTCGTGTCAATCGGTCAGCTCGATTTGAGCTGTGAATTAAAATTTAAGCTTTTTAAAATTTGCCGATTATGAAGAAACATTGAATTATTGAGAAATATGAGAAAGAATTTTGGAAGCCTTGGTAGGTATATTTTATATGAATAAAACATTTTGTCTAGTTACTGTCAAATACTTGCCTAAAGCATCTTAAGCACGTTTGTATGTATTGGGTGCGGGGTTGCAACTGATTTAAGGAAACATTGACTTTACCAACACCGTGGACTTCGGGTTAGCGCTTGAAAACGTCCGAACCAAAAGAACACTAATTTGCAAAAAAGACCACTAATCGAGCATCAGTCAGTCTTAGTTTGGTCCGACGACAGCGCTGTGACCATGGCTGTCGTCGAAAAATGCCGTGTTGTACTGGGACACACTTTTCGTGAATTTTGTACTAGACCCAAAATGCATGATTAACACCAATGTAAGGTTAAGTCAATGTAAGGAAACAACAGATTTTTAGGTTTTGAAGAAAAACCTCCCTGAACTTTAAGTGCTACCAACAACATAATAGGAAGGTGACCTTGCTCTATCGATATTAGGTAAGCGCACCACATATATAGATATCTCTGAAACCGTTAACTTACGAAACAGGTTCGCCGCGGCGAAAGTGTTTTAATTTCGCACACGTTATTTTCGCCGGGAGCTTTTGAAGTACGAAATTGGAATTCGACGATTATTTTCGGCGATAACTTTTGAACATTTAATTCGCTACATAAGGCGGTGAGACAGTCAACACGTTTCAATGTAATGTCGTGACCGTGTGTTGAATGTCGAAAACACAAACATAAAAATCGTGTTTTGACATTTTTAGGACCTTATTAAATACTTTTCGAAGTATACGAGTATGCCTTCAGTGTTTTTAAAAGAAAAACTTAACCATTTAAATACGTAAAGAGTTGCTATTAAAACTCGTGCGAAATATAGTTATGAATCTATTTTTGATCTTGAAAGCTTTCTGTTTTCTTAACTTCCATATAATTCAGTTAAACCTCGCTTATTACAATCAAATGCCGATCACATAGCCGAAGGGAAAGCGGCTTCCAAGTACCACAACTGTCTAATTGACATATACAAATGGTCTTTTGTTTGATATGTTCACACGTAGGGTGTAAGCGAAGATCTTTGAATATGTTAATTGGGTGTTCGAGGAATAGAGAACGTGATAGAGTCTGAATTTAAAAGGTAGCTTTTTTGAGTTAAATGTTGTATAAGAATACGTTTGGGCTTCTTTGTAAAGAAACTTCAATTTTCAGAGATTTCGCTAAGAGTAACGCCATATTTACGGATTACTGTATTATTATTTTCCTACAGTGTAATGTAATGAAATGTGGTGATTTGGTTTCATGTAAATACGAGTTGTCATAAGATATAATATTTAGTAACTCATGAATAAACTATAACTATAACACAGAGTAAAATATTTTGTATATGCAAGGTATTCATACCACCGGACATAAGTAGAAGTGCAAGGTTGAAACCTGATAAATATTTATTTATATCATCTTTCTCTACCAACGACGCGACTAGGTAAAATTATACACAAAAACAGGCTGTGTATCCGCAACTCAACATTAATAACCTACCTACCTATAACGATTTGAGTGTAGAAGGATGTACATTTAATTACTCGATTGCATATAAAGTTGCGGGAAGAAAATGGAAGAGTCCTATACTCAGCATTGGGTGTTAAAAGGTTGACGAAGACGTAAAAGATATAAAATTGCGGGCATTAATCAATACGGTTGGTAATTACTTTACAAGTACCCTAGTCGACACACACATCACCCTACTAGTGCGCCACTCGATCGATCAAAGGGACGCGGTAACGCATTATTAGTTTAGTGCCGCAGTAACGAAGTTATGAACGCTAGAAGCTTTTCATAGGTTAGCGCCCAGGTTAATAGATAAAGCATAATTATGTAAAGCGAGAGTAGGTAAGTATATCGATACCTATCTTATCGACTAATAAGTACAATTTGTACCATCACTTTTCACTGCCAGACTGACATAAAAGATGTTTCATTATTGCTTTTCAAACATGAAACTATTTTTTTCTTTTACTCTGATCATCTATCGGGCGATACCTGCGCTACATCTGTTGAAATTTGCATATTAGATAAGTGTAGACATGTTAATAAGTTTCTTACTTATATGGAAAGTCTATTAGTTTGTGCTCGAGAGTGTTGCGAGTAATATTACGTATCATTTATTAACTGCGATGATCTCGGAATGAAATGAGTAAACACATCTCGTTCAATCAAAAAATTCTCACCTACACGGATACAGAGATAGAGTTTCGGCTCGATTTACTCATAATTAAACTACACTTGCCCAATCTCGGACCGGTCGACATAATTACTCATCGAATCTAATCCGACATTCCTCTCTTATCTGCTGATAGATGGCTAATATACATCGATGCGCCGATACACATCCATATCTCGGTATCGACGTGGTGGTCGTGTAAACACCACGCATATCACTAATTAGTGCCCGGTGAAAGTTACCGACCGACTGACCACGATCCCGGCTCGATGTTTCGGCGGTGCCGATTCTAGATCGATTCTACTTTCGTTTTTGACTATTCTTACTTACCACTCACTATTGAAACATTGATTTATTTTACGTACGTCATTTGCATCTTGACCAGTTGTTGTATTGAGTGTTTGATTGAGAATTTGAGCGTGACTAAGCGCAGATTCGGAGATAAGTTTGACGTACGACGTCTGTTTAGATGCGCTCATGTCAAATTACGTTTTCCGTTCGTTTTGTGCTGTAGTAAAATACCTCTGGTAAAAGTATGAAAATATTTTAGGCATGGGTATTATGGGTGTTAACAAATAGCGTAGCTACAAAGTAAGCAACCGCATGTATTTTAACAGACTCGTGGGAAACATTCACTTTCATAACGAAATATGCGTGAACATCGTTTACATTGAGTTCTGTTAATTGTGTCTGTTTCTGAATGTCTTGCGATAAAATACAATTATTTTTTTACCACCTGGTTTTACTTGAATTTGGTTTCAATAGGGCTCACACCTCCATGTTGTAGAGTTAAATGTGCGTATCGGTATAAGTATTGTCTTTCAATAATAGTAATTGAAAATTAATCCATACATTTATTTTTAATTGAAATTCGTTGCATTATGACATTACAGAATTATTTTCTATAAAACAACAAAATCCAAAACATGTTTCATATCAACATACAATGACAATGCAAAGAAAAATTCGTTAAGCAGCTGGACCACAGCAGCACCTGCTGCTGCAGCTGCTGCTGGGCAGCAGGTGTCCAGCTGCTTAACGAATTTTTCTTTGCATTGTCATTGTATGTTGAATTTCATTCTATGAATGTTTCATAAAAATAAAAACAAAAATAATCAATAAATCGATTATTTTCATTGATTCAGAAAATAGCTCCATCTCTTGCCACTAATGCGTAACTGTAGAAGTTCCGTAGTGGGTGAGCTGCTTGATTAAGCTACTCATAGATGGCGCTGAGGAGAGATCTTCCAAATAAAATATGACACAAGGCATTGAAAAATTCGTTAGGTACACCAACGTTAAGTATAGCTTAATTGGTGGAGCGTGGTACGGATTACCGAGGTTGCTGGTTCATGTCCAGCTGCTTAACGAATTTTTCTTTGCATTGTCATTGTATGTTGAATTTCATTCTATGAATGTTTCATAAAAATAAAAACAAAAATAATCAATAAATCGATTATTTTCAATGTTTCATATCATAAGTGTATGTACAATTGCACACAATAATCCCTGTCACAAAAGCAACTCGAACGAGAATGTACCTGGATTTCATAAATATGTAAAGACTGTTAGTCAACACAAGGGTTGGGGTCGCAAATAGCATGCATCTAACATGCAAATACATCTGCCACATAAATGTTCTTATAAGCTCTAACAAGTAGCGATAGTCCAATACACCAATTGGGTTCAACTTCGCGACCACGAGGTCGTAAGATGTGTGCCAACAGGTCTGGGTATGTGGGTTTACGACGCTTCCCAGCGATGGGTGTCGCACTATTGTCTAAGCAATTAATACTGTAACTATACGAGTTTCCTGGGATTTCATGGGAATGAACGTTGAGGGATTGCTTTGGGTCGGGAGACAGTTGTGGTTTGCATTGGGTTTTTTTAAGCGCGTCGCAGCAGCACTGTCCTCCACATGTGGAAAGGAAATTAATCGTTTTCTTTAACTTTTGTTACATAAATAACCCTGTAGACGACTACCCTTTAAACATTCGGATGACAGGGGCTTATATTTTTTGCGTGTCTAATAAACAGTGACTCTTTACCACCCATAGTTATTAGCTTCTGAGGTATTATGTCGATCAAGGGTCAGCTTACCCCAATGCATGACATGGTTACTAATAATTTCCATTTTAATTCAAAGGTCAATGACTCATACGATAATTTGTGATGAATGAGATTTGTTTAAAAAATGATAACTAATACTAAACTTGTACTTACCTAGTCTGTTTACTTGAAATTGTACTGAATCAGACAGTAATAATGTAAACTCTCACACACAAACAAAGTTACAGATGTAGTAACCGTCAGGTTTTTTTCACTAAATTATTATCTGCAATCTCAATGTTTATGATACAACACTGTCGATAATTAGGTCATGGTTTGTCGTGGTAGCTATCGACTCATCTCTCTTTGATTACCATCGCGCTGAAATCAGTTACATTGATCAGGTGACACTATCATTATCAATATGTCAATTATGATTAATTGACATTATTAGAATCTGTTTGATACAGTGACAAGATATCAGAAATGTCAAAAGTATAATTAGAAACACTGACGATATTGACCCTTTTTACCAGACACATGTAAATGGTTAGTAAGTAAATAAAATATGTAAAGTTGTTACTTATATTTTTGCTATATTTGTTCTAACCCCAAAAATTGGTAAGAAAAATTGTGTAACTTGCATTACTTACATCGCGATTCCTTGAAGCGAACGACTTATAAGCGGTCGTAATGCAACTTGTATTTTTTTCTTTCGTGTATAAATTCCGGGTAAGATATGATCTGCTGCCTCTGACTGTACAAATCTGACACAAATACCTGTTAGTATGTAATTATAATCAATAAAGCTTGTGATAGGAAGCCAAATCGTGACCACCTCATCTAAACAACGAATCACGAATGAATGAAAATCACGAACTACATAGAAAGTATTTTCCAACAGACCTTCATTTAGCACCCATACACCCGTAACCAAACTACTAAGTACTATAATAGTATAAATCACCTAAAATGGAACGAAGGAGTAAAAGTTTCAGCGAAAGCAAAAGGAAAAGAAGTTAAAATGTCGTTGACCGCGGCCGGTCACGTTTCCAACGATCGACCGTCAACAACTCCCGATTGACATTGACATGACATTCGGAACTTTAGTGTAAACGGTTGCCTGTGTGAGTGACGGGTTTCTATAGATGTGTGAGAACAAGTTAAGTTTACAAGTTTCTTGTTTGATTGTGGTTAGGTTGACTTGCGATAAAAGTTTTTCAATATTTGCGATTAAGCTTACAATTATGTTTGGATTTTTTTACCTCCGACGCAAAATGAGGGGTGCTTATTGTGTGTATGTGCATACGTGTGTTATTTCCATGACATGGTAACCATGACCTGAAGTTACAGCATTAAGTACCTAAGTACTTAGTCTTACTGTCTTGTGTCTTACAGCTTTACAGCTGATACAGCATGTTAGGGCTCATTAGAATGGTTTCAATTGATAAATATCATGGGACAATTTTATTGACTCCAATTAGCCATGCTAACTTTTTACATATGTATGGAAATCTCAAAACCATTTCGAGAAACAAGCTTTCGGTACAGTTTCTGTATATCAGATTTAAAAAAAGTCTTACATTATTAAAATATTCGTTGAAATGTTTTGACCTTCAAATGACCTTTCTGTGAGTCATCAAACGCTTAATGGATAATGATTCCTATGGCTTATTAAAAAAAAACGACTGACGTCTGTCTAGTCTATATCAAACACAAACTCAAACTTGCATTGACGTAGTCGTTTAAAATTCAAATTCAAATTCAAAATGTTTATTTGTCGAACATAGGTAAAAATAAATAAATGTGAACAAATATGGTAGGTCACTTTGAGTATCACTATGTTGTGCCTTAAGGCAAGGTTGATTTTAACAGGTTTCGTTTTGTAGTTTGTTTGTTTATTTGTTATTTAAGCACAAAGAGTAAAACCAGCAGCATTTTATCCTCTAACGGCATTGAAAATGGCAAAAAGGACGGCTAATTTCGAAAAAGCTGATTCTCGCAATTTGCCACAAGTGGACAATGTCATGTCATGATACTTACTGGAGTTCATGGCGTATTCTAGCAACCACAACATCGCTGAAATAAGAGGAGTTAAAGCAAAATAAAACAGTATTATAATAATAAATACAATCTAATCTATTAATTTATTCGAGTACTCAACCCTAGTACTTATCCCTGTTGTTATTCGGACATAAAGGGACGAAACACTTGTAGCATTCCATTTCAAACAAGTTCAGTTAGTGTTAGTGATTTTAATTTTTTTTGAGGTTAGCCGTCCGCGGTCGCGGTGACGTTAGAACGCCTTGACGTTGACTTTACCATAGACTTTACTGTATTTTTTTTTGTGCAGGCGAAGACTACATTATCCATTATGCGTTTGATGACGTTACGTCAGCAATAAATTAATATTTATTTTTAATGTAGATAGGATTCATTAAATATAAAAATACCGAAATTAGTTTCTTGAAATAGTCTATATTTGTTAAATAAATTATAAAAACCATACAACAAAAATATGAAGCATGACCAATTGAGCTAGTCTCGAACTAGGCAAAGCCTGTACTTACTACGTACAAGACCCGAGAATAAACATTCGTATTCATTCATCATACAAACGTCTGTCCCGACCGGGGGTCGAACACGGGACCTCGAGCTTCATAGTCAGGGTCTCTAACCACTGGGCTATACGGTCGCCAATAAGCAGTTGTTAGACAAATAATGATCGGGGCTAAAAATAGTTTATGAAAATAATAAATAAACCCCTATAAAAATTAAGCATAAAAAGCGCTACCCAAAAAACCTTTAAAAAGTTATTATAAAAGAGTGTCGGTTGGCCTTTAAACTTTAATTAACCACGTAGTAACCAAGGACGTACCGAGCGGTTAAGCGAGTCCGCGCCGTCCCGTCATCCGTCTCGACACGATAAATGTATGTTACACAAATCCACATCCGGAACTCAGACGCATCTGTTGTATTCGGCGTGGGCGCACCCGTAACACCAGTAACAATAATTGACGCGGTGTCAATCGATCGGTGAAAGTGTAAACAAAGACGTGTCACGCACGCTTTCTGCCGCATGTTTGCACTTACCTTTATTAACCAAAGGCAACAAAACTTTAGTTGTTTTAAGTTTCTTGCCTGGAGTCAATATTTGGAGGTGATGTTTTGAGAATTGGGTATTTGACACCATAGGTAGGTAGGGACTGTATTGTACTACCTACTAACATAGTCTATAGGTTGTAATACTAACACAATATGGACCTGGTCTGAAATAAAGAATTATTATTATTATTATTATTGTCAAACGATCTTTTTATAAATAATTGATTGAATCGGGCATTACTTTTTTTTATACGACGAAGAAGGCAAACGAGCAGGGTCACCTGATGGTAAGTGATCACCAGTGCCCATCGACACCCGTAACCCCGGGGGGATTTTCAAGATGCGTTGCCAAGCTAGAGAGCTAAGATGAAATGCCTCTTGTGCCCGTAACTACACCAGCTGTCTTACTGGTAGAGAGTGTGAAGACACTGGAACACAACAGTGCAAGCGCTGCTGTTAGCGGCAGGATTAGCCAGTAAGATAGTGGTAGCAATCCGAACGGACCTCGCATAAGGTACTATTACGCCCTTACCCATATTAGGTCCAATATCCATGAAATAATAAAAACAGTTAATTTGCTCACGCGCGCTTTGTGATTTGTGGTCGCCGGTGAGCAAATTGTTTTTAGTCTTTGCAATGTCAAAACTTTCTTGGCATAGAAATTTGTATGCGTTATCAAGGATTAAACAGTTTTTGTTTCTTATAAAATCGTTCTGATCGCAGTTACAAAATATGAGACTGTGTAACATTATTTCATTTTGACATCATCAAATACCCAATTGGTTGTTATGATGACTTATCGTTACGTTATAGATGTTATGACTTTTGGTCAGTATTCGCGTAATGCGAAGTGAAAGCGCCGAATGGTCGATAGTTTTCAATTAGATTTTATTACATTTCTATGTTATTTTAAGCCATTAAATTAAAGCCTCTTCCGGATCTATTGCTGTGATCTTTGCTTCACTCCTCTCTAACTACAAATTTCCGCCAAATACTGACGTCTTATCTGATAGTCTGGTCTTTAAATTATACATAATGCCAAGTTTCTAAATACCTACTTATACAAGAATACATATAACACCAAAAAAGTTCACCATAGTATGCGATTCGAACCTGGTAACTGGTATCCTAAGGTTAACCTGTACACCAATCCATGCAATTAAAAACCATCATACCACCAAGAAATTGCCACCAGACTCGATCGAGGGCATACTTATGAATACAAATAAAAGTACAAATACAATTACAATGTCATTATATTTTTTAATGAACCAATTCATAATTATGCAAACAAGTCCAACCCTCTTACGCATTGTGGACTTTCATTTTCACACAGCGGTTCAATGCTCGATAAACCTTTGCCTAACGAAACCAGTTCGCCATTCATTCAATAGATCATTGTGTCCATTCATTCGGTTGCTCGTCCAGCCCATTAGGTGTTATGCTAATGTGATGATACAGATAGATTTCCCTTTTTAGTTGGTGGGTTATTGTCACCACAGCAAAGAAGCTCCTGGTCTACCCAAATGAACATGTTTAGCCACTTATTTTTAAAAACGAGGTTCTATTCAAAATGTAGGGCACTCAATAGACTACAAGTTACCACTCAGTTACGGATACAAATATTTATGTAGGTAACTTGTATTTTTTACAGCTTTAAAAAAAGATGTATACGAAAATTATATCAATAATTACATCGTTCCAAACTTTCAAATCGCGATAACTCAAAAGGTGCTAAGGTGACTAGACGTGTTCTTTCCGTGTACCCTTCAATATACCATGATTTTGATGGTTTTTAAAAACATTTTCTGGTATAACCTAGATACTTTTGGCTACTATTCGACCTTGTTTACCACCGGACCAGTTCAGGGTTTACAATGCCTATTTTTCTTTTGATTTTAAAATACTCTTGTATAAATTAAACACTGCATTTTAAACGCCGGATGAACTAGGATAACATATTTCCTATCACACAACTAATCTGAAAGTGACAAATCATTAATTATTAATTTGCAACTTCGTTATTGTATAAGTAGATACACGGAAATGGCGGGATAATCTGAAAGCCTTTCAGTTGGTTTGACAGGAGCTTGTCCTCAACAGGGAATAGTGGCGGAAGAGAGTGGCGGCCATTTCCCAGCAGCGGGACAATTCAATTCAAACTCAGAGTCAATGCAATAACAGTCAGTAAAAATATCAATCTGCTCAACCACGTTAATACAACAAGAGTTGACCCATACAAGCATCCCTGTTCTCGCGCTTAATTTTATTAATGAACTGATTAAGGCGATCAAAGCTTTAATTTCGTGGTCACATGCAACAATATTACTACTGGCAATACTAAATGACATCGTAAAGTAAATTCGACCGATTACCGACTTAATGCACTTCACACACTATAAAACATTCGTGTAAATTGTGAATTCGTCATAAATGTGTAGGTACGTTTATAATTATCGGCCCGCCGTTAAATAAACGCAATGAACAAAATTGAATTGCAGCGAGTTAATATTGAGTTATTTATGGAATAAGGAGAAGGTGCTTTTTATGATGAGCAACAGTTTTTTAGAAAACTTTTTAACGTGTGCATAACAATTAAGCAACCTAATTAAAATGGTACGTTTTATTTTTCTTAATGTAATAAGATCTCAGCAAGTTTGAGATACGAATAAATTTGATTTATTTACTTCAATCACCATCTTCCCTGATTTATAATTATAAACAAAGGCATACTTATTCTAAAAAAGGGTAAATATTACCAACTCTTTATTTTAGTTCACTAGAATAATGACAGTAAAGAACGTGTTTTTTTTTGGCGACCGGATGGCCTAGTGGTTAGCGACCCTGACTATGAAGCTTGAGGTCCCGGGTTCGAATTCCGGTCGGGGCAAATGTTTGTATGATGAATACGGATGTTTGTTCTCGGGTCTTGGATGTTTAATATGCATACAAGTATGTTTATCCGTTGTCTAGTACCCATAGTACAGGCTTTGCCTAGTTTGGGACTAGGTCAATTGGTGTCAATTTGTCCCATTATATGTTTTTTTTTTGTTCAAAGATGATCTGCTATAACAAATCACTTCCGTAAAATGTTACATGATAATGCTAGATCAATAATTAAAATTTATTAAGTAATAAGCAAATATAAAATTCATTACAAGTCATACATAGTGAAAATAAAACCCTAAAAATACTAATCAAATAACCCACCCCTGACCGTTCCCGGCGCAAAGGTCTCCATCACACTCGCTGCATCACCGCGCTGAATGGCGATGGCCAACCTTTGCACCAAGAACGAACCGGAGCGGGAGTCACCAGAGACGTCCGCGAGCCTATGCCTTATATATATTATATTGATGAGCTAGCAGAAGATATAACATTTAGATCGAGATTGTTATTTAATACTTAACGGTTTATTTTCACAAAGTTTTTTGAGTAATTCGATTTCCGTAATAGATGAAAAGATAAAGAATATAATAACCAATTAAAGTAAACTCACAACTCTGGGTACGGCTGGTAACCCGAGTAACTTTACGTCTAATCGTCATCAATCACGGTGACGTCGCCTCATAATTCAAACCAAATCGTCCATGAACTTCAAGATGTATCACCAGCACGTTGACTTAATAACTTATATCGTAAATCAATTAAGTTAAGGTTCAAAGTTGGTGAAACATGTCTCTTATTGGAAGGAGTTTACAAGGAGCTTAAATCGGATGAAGTAAAAGTTATATAACGTTGGTTAAGTTTATACAACAATTTCAAGATCAATACCAATGTTTTAATTGGTTGAAGTGATGCCGAATAATAAGGTTAGGCATAGTTGGTACAAAAAAAACCCTTAACTTGTAAAATGAGTATTTACCTAATTAAAGTAAACCGGTGTATAAATACCTGAGCACATTTTCATTTGGTTCATGGAATGTCATTTTACTTTCAGGTAATGTTTAAAATACTCTTGAAATGAAACAGGCAGTCCAAGCCGCTACACCAATCCCAAAGTTGCTATTACGAGTCCATTGTACTGTGTTTTAATCGCTGCGTCTTTATTCGGTTTCACGCCTCATAAAAACCAATGTAATCCGTTTAATCACTTAAAGAGCGTCAATATTGTTACTATCCCACTTTACCACGCGTTTCGCAACAAGCCTGCCCCTTGAGCACCGCACCCTGTAATTATGGCCGTCCACATATCTTTCCGAAATACGGCAAAAAGCCGCCGCAAAGACTTCCGCCACTTTCCGGTAGGTATCCACTTTCTCCCGTTGGTCTCACGGCCTACTTGCGCCGAAATACAGCGAACCCGTTGGGCGGGACCGCCCACTATTCGGTGATTGAAGTATACACAGGCTTTACTTTCGCGGACCAATTAAGAGTGCAAGGATGCTGGGCTTAACAAGCGGCACTTGTTTTTTAGGGTTCCTTAGCCAAAATGACAGAAAAGGGACCCTTAAGCGCGCGGAAATGGCAGCGTTAGCCGCATGCGATCAACTGTTGCCTTTGCAATGTTTGGTAATTAGATTATCTGATGTAAAATGATGTGCGTCAAACGTATCGCGTTTAACATAGAGTTTATCGCATTATAACAACTGCACGCTTTTTTAGTTTTGTCATGTCCGTTCTTCCGTCGCGTCAGGCATTTTACTCAAAAACTGGAGATGTGCATCAATGAAATTCGGAGTATAGGTGTCTTGTAGAAGCCAAATAAGAAAAAGAAATATTTGTTGACGGGCTGATTTTTTTTCAACGTTTGGCACATATTTCGACACATCTTTCAATAAAAACACTTTTAGGTTTTTGGGCATATTTTTTTGTTAAGGCAATATTTTCTTTACAAAGTTGCATAAATTGTGTCCCCCCCCCTGCTTTATCTTCTAATCAGTACTTCCAAAAAATGTGAAGTAAATTACATAGGTAAAACTTAATAAATACAACGAAAATTATTTTCAAATTGATCGAATATAGTTATTGCCGTGAAACTGCGCTTTTAACCAAAAGGACGTGATAGTGCCATTAAGGTAGGTACGCTGTTTTGCTAGTGCATCGTATTTTTTACATTTTGAGACTATAGGTACTTAGTAAGTGTTTTAATTGTGTTTTAATGCACTTTTTCATCTGTAGCGCATTTCTTAGTATTAACGGTTAAGGAACCCTTCACTGAGAACGGTCCGACATGCTCTTGGGCGATTTTTAAGGCATTCTTTCGTTTTTGGTTTTATGGTAATTTACGAAGACGTCGTTTTCATCAACGTTATGTACTTAGTCTTATAATAAACTTCTATGAACTAAATAAATTACCTCTTTCTGCCTTTAAAAATTATGTAGGTAATGATATGTTTCATTTCGTAGACATAGTAACTAATCATAAAATGAAATCTAAATGCATAGAATCATCTAAGTACTCCCTGGCCAGGCAGGTCAAATAGAGACGTATAAAATTCGTGACTTTTTCATAAGTAATAACTTTACTATTATAATATCTGAACCCGCCGACATGACCTATCCGCATGCAGCTTTCATTTCTATTGCAAGGAATAATTTATTAGCTACGTGAATGGTAAGCTGTTGGTCAAGTCAACACACGATTGAATTAGTACCTATAAATTCTATCTGCATTATTATTACTTGAAATATTAGCACTGCAAAACGAGTTTTTCCTGTCATAATTGCTAATTCCGTGATGGTTATAATTACGAAAGTTCTAGAGATTTCAAAGCCTCGTTAGAATTAGGGATAATTTTTATTTTCGTAACGAGACATTGTAATAACTTCGATATGACTATTATTTTAAATGTATTGTACTTAATAGCTCTATTTTATAAACTCAAACTACATGGCTGGGGTTTACGTACTTAATACCATGGCGCTTATCTATATCATTGTAAACAAAAGCAACAAAAACAATAATGTTAACATTTTTAACTTATTCTATGTTCACAAAAAATTAAAAAAAATTAAAGTCGCATACTTATTCAAGTCAGTAAAACTTTATAAACCCATATTCATATAAATATACCTAAACCCATTTTCAGCGGATAATGTTTCTACCTTACTTTTTACAATACGTTTGCTCACCCGCGGCCAAAAACACTCAGAATAACTGGTGGCAAGTTGGAGGATACCTTTGGTGCTTTGAGAATGAGCCCGTTAAGAGCTTGAAATGCGTCAGCGTTTAGTGTGGTAGTAGTGATGATACTTCGGTATTGTGGCAGTGGCGTGATGGGGGAGACATAAAGTTTTTTGTTTGTCTTACACACGTGGTCGCGGGTGAGCAAATTACTTAATTCCTTATCATTCATAAACATGGACCTCCGCAAAGTGACGCCTGATTCAATAAACCATTCTCATTAAAAATATTTTGTAGCACTGAGATCCCTTAATCCTTTCGTGAGACGCAACGCCATGAACCGTAGTGACTATTTTCAAGGTGACAGTATGAGCTCGTTATTTTGAGGCACTATATAACCAGAGTACCAAACTTCGAA
The DNA here is from genome assembly GCA_963691665.1 of Clepsis dumicolana. Lineage (NCBI taxonomy): Eukaryota > Metazoa > Arthropoda > Insecta > Lepidoptera > Tortricidae > Clepsis > Clepsis dumicolana. The sequence continues at coordinate 4,788,934 of OY829515.1, forward strand.
TTCAGTATAGCTCAAATGAGTACGAGTATCTAGTTTCCCAAAACTAGCACGTTTGCATTGTACTACCACATCACATTTGTGCATTTCCCATGTTTCCGGACAATAGTGTACGCATTTTTGGCCATCATAAAGTCAAATGTGCGACAGTAGTATTCTACACCAGACTTGCCCCCAATTTTGGTGGGAATGGACTAAGTAGGTGCAACATACGGCTATGTGGGTCTCGGGCGATGACAGATGCTTCGCATTGTGCTGGTAGCGAGCTAGATTAAATTACGAGCAATTGTTTCACTTCTTTCTCAAAACGTTCGTGTAATTGTTATTCAGAAATATTTTATGAAACACTTTTCATGTCCTGGTTTAGAAGTGATGTTTAAATGAATTCAGCGTGAGAGCTCTAAATCTACGGAGCGTGAAAAGAAATTATGAGCAAGTTTTAATCGTAATGGCTGAAGACAAATGTATTAAAAAACTCCACTTTTTAATCATAAAATTCATACTGTGCAATACCTTGTGAAAGATTTTTTTTTAATAATTTACTATCTTTAAAGACAATGTCTTTACGAGTTACTTAACGATTTAGTATAACATTTAACTACTATCTCCAACAGTTGAGAACTCCACAAAAACTTGCACAAAAAGCCGTCGCTTTTAAGGACAAGCTAGCATTGACCTTAGCAAAGAACATTGTATGTACTTTCCCTAGAACTTTCGTCGAAACACGCACGTGTCGGGTGGCAAAAGGTGACAACTTATGTTTATTTGTTTTTTGTTTGCAGTTAAACGATGCGGCTGCGACGCGGACTGGCGATAGGAGTTATCCTCATTTTACACATGGTGAGAAACATAAATGATGCAATAATAGAAAAATATGCACTCATTTGAGCTTACACATTCGTCATTCAAGCCAGTGATATGGTCTACAAACAAACTGTGAAATTTTGTGTCTTCTTTCCGTGGTCATTACAAAGGCCGTTTTTAAAGGAATATAACCCTGGTTATTAAACATACTACTGGCTTTAAAGACACATATTTGTAGATCATAGGGCTAGTGGAGTTGAAATATCATCATCGCCAAGTCTTTAGACGTCCTATGCATCACGGGGTAATTTACACCAATGAGGGCTATCGCAAGTCAAAAATCCGCTGGGACCGGCTAGTGTCGAATAAAGTCTATCAGTCATTAGGTATCCATCAATTAGAGACAAGGTACTGGCTTATGATTGGTGGACAGTGACAGGTAGACCTCACTCCATACTAGCCATCCTAGTGTGTAAGTCTAAGTGACCACCCCTTTGAAGTTAAAAAAAAAAACATTCTCCCATACAAATTGTCAACCAGCGGAGGCAAGGACTGTATGGATGAATGTTTTATTATTTATTATTTTCCACTTACTTCCAGACTTACTAAGCCCTGCAGAATACGTGACGGTTCATTCAAACGAACCCTGTGTAGATATATTATACATATTAAATATACAAGACCCGAGATAAATCATTCGCATTCATCATACGAACCTGCGTCGATTCCGGGCCGCAACCTTCATATAGTCAGGTTCTCTGACCACTAAGCTATCCGGTCGTCTACATAATACTCCTGTTTTATTAATAAATAATAGTAATAATAGGCAGAAGGAACTGATGAATTCTCATATGTGGCTCCTACACTGGTTAAAGTTCAGAGCCGTAACTTTCGACATTGGGTAGGTAATCTTCAACATAATGTAATTCGAATTAACATATTCAATCCGTTTTTCACTGGCCTTTGTGCCCCTGACAGGATCTGCCCCTTCTTTACGCCAATCGCATTTAAATATTCAATGAAAGGTTTCTCGGCATTTAGGTCTACCTCTACTTTCATTTCAATTCGGCTACAGAGCAAACAAATGCTACACAATTAGTGTTGCTTTTCATATTTCAAAAACTTTTTTGGCTAACCAACTAGCCAGCAGGTCTAGCAACCGAAGAGGTCACAGTGATCTAAGTTCGGCTCTATTGTCAAACACATAAAAGCTAGTCTGAAATTACACTTGACGATAGTTTCTGTCACCACTTGAACAATAATTCAACGACAGCAAGAACAAACAAAAGATGTTATCAATTAAAACGAAAAACGTATTTCGAATTTTCAAAACGCTGTATACCTTTTCACGATTTCTCCTGTCGCTTCTTCTGCTTTGACAGTCCTATTTGTCTGATAACCGTGTCCATCTAATCTCTCATCTTAAGGCAGGTAGTCACGTCTCCGATATATTTTAATAAAACCTCATCAGAGCAACCTTTCACTTGTTTAGAATATGGTACTTACTGGATGGTCACGTTTCACGGTTTTGTGCACGGATATAACGTTACAAGGTTAGATGCGCGGCTGTTTTTCACTTTCAGATGTAATCGTGTCATTTGATTTTAGCCCAAGCTAATAGTTAAGAGCCAACAGTCTCCAAAATACCTTGTGTTTGTAATAAAGATCTACTCATACATAGGTCGCACAGAAAGTTTCCGGAAATGGCCACATACAAAAAACAGTATTTTAAAAATAATTCATTCAAGAAACTTTTAGTGCGCCCCTCGTATCTATTAACTTTGCAACTAAAAGCAAAACATGAGTTAAAATATTCAACTATATTAATAGAAGCCTCATAATGGTACCTATTGACACTAAACTTTATTGCCACCAATATTTTTCCGCGCAAAAAAAATTAGACCTATTCGCAAATGAGCGCAAATCATCACCTTCGTTAACATATTGTTGGGTTTGAATATCTTTTGACAGCCATTGAAAACCAAAGAGGTGCTTAATGTCATTAATTATAAACAATGATTGGCCGTTTGTGTATCAGGTGAAGCGGACATAATAGCCGCCAATCAAAAAAGTCGATTGTGAATTTGGTCCGGTCACATATTACCTGCTTTTTAATAGGCCAATAGAAAAGTAGGTGCATTGTTTTGGAGATTTAATTGTAGGGGCTAAGGTGTTTATATAGTACTACAATTGAAATGATACAGCTATTTTAAAGTATGGTCCATGTTACTCGCTAATCCTGCCGCTAAGCAGCAGTGCTTGCATTGTTGTGTTCCGGTGAGGAGAGTAAGACAGCCGGTGTAATTACGGGCACAAGAGGCATTTCATCTTAGATCTCTAGGTTGACGCATCTGCAAGCCCTCCGGGTTTGCGGGTGTCTATGGGCAGTGGTGATCACTTATCTTAAAAAAAAGAGTTAAAGTTGTTATATTTTTAAACGGAACGTTGATGCGTTACATTTTAGTAGCTACTTTTAATTAGTCACTTCAGTGAACTTATATCATGACTTGGAAAATATATAAAAGTACCTACCCATTGTCATTCAAAATCGTAAAACAAGCTCTGTCAAAATTACTAGGACAACCACTTCAATGTGGCATTTTACGGTAAGTACATGTTTTATCCCTCTCTGCTCTCCCTATCTGTGGTGCTAGCATGATCTCAGATAAAAAAACAATCATGACACAATGACAATCATGACATTATCTTTAAAAATATGCATAAGTATTTTGTTTGTTTGGTGTCTATCTATAATGTACTGGGATGACAATGTATCAGGAAATACTTCTTATCTCGATAACTAGTGTAGTTTTCTACGCCTGGCCGACTTTAACTACAACATGAAAAGTTTAAAAATCCTGAAATTTTAGTTTCAAAGTCCTAACTATCTCACGAACGGCTAAAACCATTTTGAATTAAGTAATCTTATATAACAGTGTCTGAATCAGTCCATACATTTGGGAGGCACGGTACCACCATCACATGTTAAACTTATCACACTGTTTGCGTCGGGGTTTAAAAAAAATGTCGGCAGATTGCCTGTGCTAGCGCCCTTTTAGTACTGACCTACAAAGCACCGGATGGCTGCCATCCCCTAACCTAATTTTGGTCGACTAAATTTAAGCGTGTAGCTGCTATTACACGACCTCTTACCCACAGTGTTTCAGGGTTTTATCTACGAGAATGCGCCATTTTGCTTTTAGTTTAAAAGCTTCTATTTTAGGGTTCCGTACCTCAAAAGGAAACAACGGAACCCTTATAGGAACACTTTGTTGTCCGTCTGTCTGTCTGTCTGTCTGTCAAGACCCTTTTTCTCTGAAACGCGTGGAGGTAGCATGCTGAAATTAATATCGAATACTCAAGCCTGCGGTACCTTGAAGCAGTGAAAAAATCAACTTTCTAAGTCAACGCAATCAAAAGATACAGTAATTAAAAAAGCTATTTCCATGCAAATTGCCGAAATCCAAAAACTTAAAGGGTACTTCCAGTTGTCCTAGAAACTTGAAATTTGGTATGAAGATAGCTCTTGTAGCATAACCACTCCGAAAAGTCTCAAAATCTAAAATATTTATGTCTGTCTGTAGATTTCGCAGACCAATATAAGTTGACACCACACTGCGTACATTTTGCTTAGGTGCAGGGCTCTGTTAACACTGGACTTTTTAAAACACTAAGGAAAAGCGTTAAAAAATTTCTACGAAACTCTCGTGCGCGAGTCCGACTCGCACTTGTCCGGTTTTTTTTTATTTACCCGACTGCCGAAGGAGTATGTCTAATTCTTTGGCGCGCTCTACGGTCTAAACCGTTTGACGGACTTTAACGTAAGAGGTGTCATTAGATTCGTTTCAGTTGTGGGAGTGACCTAGGCTACTGTTACTCGGAAATCGAAATTCTACGTATATTTAAAAAACGCCATGGAGTTCCCAGAACACTATAATCTGGGCGTTTTCAAGTCTAGGGTGAATGAGCATTTGCTAGGCAAGCGTGCACCTTCGTAGACCACTTCTTCGCTTACTATGAGGCGTGATTGTGGTCAAATATAAGCCTATAGCGTATGAAAAAAAAAACTAGCGCGAGCTAACACTAACTATGCACAAAAATTAACTAATAAAATTAATTAAATTAGCTCATAAATACTTTATCCATAACTTGAATATTATAAGGAGTGCACTCACATTCGCACCGTAAGAAACCTGGCTCGAGCTTCATGGCTCTATGTCCGACACTCAACCGTAGATATTTCAGCCTGCTGGTTGACAATAGACACAACGGACTGTAGAGGACAGAAACTCTCCTATAGCGGACATGATTGTAACATTGCCAATTTCTGTTTGATTCATGATTTGTATACAAATATGCTCTACAAACATTGCTTAACGTCTACATATAAGAAGAAAGCGGCTCCAATTTTCTCGCTCATACAATGTTCGGCACTTAATCAATTATAGAGTATAAATTAACAGACCATAAAAGAATGGATGCAGTTGTTAACGTCGTTTTCTATGTCCAAGTTTTATCGTCCAGAAACCGCACCATTAAGTTTCTGCTGTAAATAAATGTATTGCGTATATTCTATGGCGGGTTTTTTGCGGTTTCCATGCTTTATTATAAGAAGTTTTATTTTAGTTTTTCGCTTTCGCTGTTTATAAGTTAATACCTTATGACGCGGAGCCGAGTGCGAGCTATGCAAAACAGAAATGTTAACCAGTAAAAAATATGCTTGCCATGTGGTATATAATTATACTAGGAAACGTTTGACTTTTTTATTTGGTTAACAGTTTAGAAACATAAGTTATCATGTTTTTTTATTACATTCGTTATTATCAATCACGGAAAAGGGCCCAAGAAGTTTCAGCTAAAAACAAAAACTTGTTAATGTGAAGAACGTAGAAATCCGCACAAATTTTAAGCTTATAGATCATTTGTTTTTTTATTAGATTTGTTTATCTTCTATCGAATCGTGGACCAAAAACGCCACTCAACACCCGCCGCGTCGTGGCCAAGTAGAGCGTACACACATGAAAGTTAATGATTTTTAATCGAGACACTTACCGTTTATGGCGCAAGAGCCCACCGTGTCGCACGTTTTCACAAAATCGCAATAACTATTAGCATCAATATTATTGGAGGCTTTTCTATGAAACGTAGGATACTTAGTGTCGGTTTTCTCTTGCGTGACTAAGTGCCGATGATTTAACATTTTCTTACGTTTATCATGAAGTTAATAGCTTTAATAGGAATATAGCCACAACATTTCTAAAGACCTCCCCCCCCCCCCGCCCCTCTTATGCTACTACTACTACTTACTACTAGTGTATACACGATCGATGCGTCATTTCGATCAGTTTGAACGACGGATCGTAAAGATAAACGTGTATCCCTTCATAAAAGTTTCGCCTTGATTATGGTTCGCGCTATGGTATCAATAAACGTTAAAATAAAGTTTTGTGAAATACATTTCATCGAGCAATATTCAAGACAATGACGCCGTCTCAACTCATTGCCCCTTATTACATTTTCAATTACTCTTTCACGAGGAAAAATCAACAGAAACATGCAAATCCCCAGGGAAGAGCACTTACAATGTTCCGTATTGTTTAAAAAGATCTGATAAATGTCTTTTTAGGCCGCGAGTAATGAGCGCTTTCTTCAGCCGTTTGATTAAAACCTGCTGTGGTTGCTCCCGTTCCGAGATAATTCAATGTAGACGTCTGTTTCTGACAAAAAGTCATCCGCTTTAGATGTCTTCTTATTTTAATTACGTCAGGCTCTGTTTTAAATCATTTTATAGATTGCGATATTCTGTTTTCTGACGAGGAAGGGATAGGAGAGATTGCTACTTAAAACTTTATCTTAAAATTCAGTCGGTAGCGGTACCTGCTTAAATATCTCAGGATAATTTCCCCGTTGACCTAAATATGCGGAGCGCGTAAGATTTATCTTGAGTTCGGAAACCAATCCGCAGGAAGCCGCTCTTAATTGCGCATTTAGCTCCCAAGTAAAAAGCATAAACAACTACAGGGTGGAGTCGAGAAGTATCTAATACGGTTACCGGGTAAACACCCCAAATATGGGCTCGACGGCCTACTGGGCTGACGGACTGCGTCAAGTTCCGTCTGTGTTCACTCTTTACCCGCTTACCCTGTAGAAAGTAAAAGGCTGTTGAACTGTGCTTATTTACTACTTTGTACGTGCAGCTTTTCAATGGACGGGTGTGTAAATTTGATTAGAACTAGACAAGCGTTTATCGGAAGTCGTCTGTACTGATAATGCGAGTTAGACTTGGGATTGTATAGGGGTTTTGATAACGTGGCAACTGTGGTTTTGAAGTTGGAGTTCTTGTTAGGTATGAGTAATAGTGAAATAAAGTTGTGGTAAAACAAATCTTTCACGAGTTTCTATTAGGTACTTATAAGATAGATACAGTATTATTTGATGTTTTTTTTAGGTAGTCTTTGCATGCCTTCCAATGCAGCCGTAGTTAACGCAAGCGCTTCTTTAATTGTTAGTAAGGTTTTTCATTCAAATTTATTGTTAACTTATTTTTTTCATCGTCTCACGTTTCTTGTCATCTTCAATTATGCATGCCATCTCTTAAGCAGACTAAATGTCCCAATCCTATATTTGCCACCAACGGAGTTAAATTCCTCAAGCGATTTACGACAATAGTCGTGAAGAGTAAAAGCCAGTTTCCCGGCGGCCGGTCACCGCGACCTACAGCTACGACATACATTAAACTTGAAATCCTGCTCAGTATTGTCGACAAATGGGGCGTTTACCCTATATGCTAGAGAAAAAACTTTCTACGTGATGTGTACTTTTTTAATGCGGTTAAGATATATGTGGTTACGATGTTATTGCACTGTTTTAAGGTAATGACGATTACAAATATTGTAATGTACGTGTTACCTCACTTAGTAATTTCAATTGTAATAGACTTTTTCATTACTTGATTGTTGGACATGAAAAATAACGGATCAACGATACTGTAGGTAGATAAACAAAGCTTCAAACTTAATTACTAAACTTGGTTTCCTGCAGGAAGTTAATAATGATAAAGTAAACGCAAGAATCGCATGTCCGGATATTTTAGGTCATCTGCCCAACGAAGCTTATCCGATAATGCGGATAAATCACTGATGCCTATTCCATAAGAACTAGGATACAGTTGAATTTGTATTGCGGAAAATTGAGTAACTCTGCTCAGCTAATTTTAACATCTGAAAATTACTAAACTAGCACACGCTTTTAAGTAACTTAAGTAACACAAAGATGTACGAAGAAAACATTATTAATATATGTACATGCTGGGTTCATTTTAATGAGCCATCAAGTTTTCACCCACGAGTTGGGTAAGTTTAAGTGAGCAGAGCTCCAATGAGGTTTTTTTTTGAAAAATAGAAACGTAAAAATCATTCTCCTATATAATAGTACTAGCTTTCGTCCGCGGCTTTGCTCTCGTAACAGAACTCTAGCCCGTGGGAATTTCGAAAAATCCCGCCTTATCCCGGGCGTACATTTAAAAAAAACCTCTATGCCAAATTTTAGTTTTCTGGACCTAGAAGTAGTTTGAGTTTGAGTTTCTGGACCTAGAAGTTGGGGGGACCTAGAAGTAGAGTTTGGCCTCAGTCAGTCAGGACTTGTCTTTTTATATGTATAATATAGATTGTCAATCAGTAGAGGCAATTAATTTATGGGTTTTTTTATTAGGGTTAATTGAAACGAACCCTGTATACTTACCGATAGTAAATGTTATTACACGTATTTTTTCCTTCGAATTTCCTTTTCTTTGCCTTGAATTGAAAGGAATTGCCCAAAAACGTGTGTGATAGTGAGTTCTACTCGGGTAGTACCTAAATGTTCATACAACCAAAGCTAAACTAAGCTAATCCACATCTACTTATTTGGTTTCACCCTATTGGATATGGATGGTGGAAAACTTCGATAGAATGCTTTGAACTTTTATTTAACTTGTCAAATCTTGCAACCGAATTTTAAAGCACTTATATTGAGATGAAATTTGTCATACTTATGTGAGTCCAATTCCCATGACAATACAATCTTGGTAATGAAATTCTGGCAGTCCGGCTAGGATCGTCTCCACAGGAGGGAAACTCTTCAACTGTTAATGGCATCGGCTTGAAATTTGGTACGGATGTAGTAGGATGACAACACAAGTACAGTTAATAAAAAGTACAATTGGCAAAAAATCGGCACAGTAAATAAATGACATTTTGAAGAGCACAGCATGTCCAGCATAATAGAGGTCAGTGAGCATTCTATAAAGGTTTTGGCTCCAAGCCATATCAGAACGCTCAGAGCAAAAGCCGTATCGTTAGCTGCTCACCCGAGATCGTTAATCTTCAATTTACTATTGAAATTTGAGGTTAATATTGTAAGGGAGGCTTAAATCAAAGTTTAGATCAATATAATAGGCTTTTTGGCAACCGTTTTGTAATTTTTTTATCATTGTTTGTGAAGGAATGTAGAACCTAATGAATATTAATTTACATGAATTCCACTCGATATGAATGCAGGATTGCCTAATATTAAAAAGTTACCTTATTTAACTGAGCGCAATAACATGGTAAACATTCCGTCAGACTTACAACCAGACTCACACCCGACTTTCTCAAATTATGATGTGTAAAAACTTACATTTCATCATAAAACGTATCCGTGAGCATAAACTACTCAGCGCCGGTGACTGGCAGATACCTGGTATCGATAAAAACCACATATACCTCGCGCAAAAATATTTCCTGTTCCACTCAAGAAGTGTAGCTCATAATTCAGTGCACCACCGGAGCACTACATCCCGAGTAATTGAATGAAAGTGAAAATCGCCCGCTAAGATCAACGACCGGCGTACTGACACACTGCTCTGGAGTTCCAGTAGTGGTACAAGTACCACTCCCCGAGTAAATACTTGTACGGGCGCTTCTAATGAGTACATCGCGGAACTGCGTACGCAAAAGGCAGGATTTCGGTGTATCGTGGAACGGTGTACGGGTACCGTGATGGCCGGAGCCATGTTTGATTTAAAATGCAAGCAATTTCCTAATGCTGTTCGTTGCTCGCTGCGGTCTGCTCTTAAAATAAGATTCAGTTGTTTAAGTTTATGCGTTTAAGGGTCTGTTTCACTACCCTCAGATACGTTATTTCTAACAAATACCTAAATGTGATGGCATATATGTTAGTTCTAACCAAATAAACATAGATGGTATGGCATATTATCTGTCAGATTATTTATTGGAGGGTGGTGAAACAGGCGGTTAGTATAATAAAATTACTAGGTACTTACTTTTATGGTGAAATAATCGGATCACTCAAGTCCAGTTTAGCACGACATGTTTTGGATTAACTCGTATAGATTAACTCCTCTGCTAACGCACGCTTCGGTGGTACCGAGGCGAACGAGCGGGGGGTGTTCGTTTCGCTACCGCTTCGTTTATTTCACTGCGATTCAATCTCACGGTAGTTTTCTGTTCTAAGAGGCACTTACTTTATTTTAAAAAATCTACCACTAATGCGCTGTACAGGAATAATGAGAATAACTAAACCGTACCTAATTCGAACAGCATTACTTTTAAAATTAAAAGTAGAAGAAAAATTCGTGTATTTAATTTACCACATTTTTTAGATTCTTTCCAACTTTCCAAAGGATTACATACCGTCTTGTTCAAGAGAAACTCTGCTGCAATTGGACTATTAACCCCCCAGGCAGTTTCGGCGCTAGCTCGCTCTATCAGATTAATAGTAAAAAATGTTGAATTACTCAATCCACTGAACCCGACAAGTTAAACGAAGCGTGCAACGCCATCTCCGCTATCATTTAGATAAACATCGAAGATTAACCTCTGTTCCATGAAACTTTCTCCTTTACTTTTATTACATCACTTTGTACATCAGTATCCCCTGCGATCCGTTCGGATCCCATTCTAAAATAATTGCTGGATTCCGCTCTTTGACGGGACCGAGGTGCTTTTTATAAGACCACTCGTAAATCTTGATCGAAGTAATATAAAAAGCTCCACACGCTTCTTACAACCAATACTTTCTAATGTTGTACCTCGGGGCGAAACAAATGAGAGTTATAAAAGACCTGACGATTCGTTAATACTAGGTTCGGAAATGGCCGTCAACACCCACAATGACTCCAAATTGTAGAGTGCCGCCGACAATTTGGTTTTAGTGGAAATTGTTCATATTTTATTTATGCCCTGGCCACCCAGACTGGAAGAAGTTATTAACCGCGCTCACTTTTTGTTTTTCACGTTCGTTTGTGATTAAATAATGTTATGTTCCTAGCTTTATTGAAGACGAAATGATTTAAGTTATTCGGAACCTGATCACGAACAACTTTCTCGATATCATTCCATTGATGTTCTCCCGAAGACCAAGCGACGGGCCGGGCCGCAGCCGCGTTAGTATTAGTGACGAGCCGGAATAAAACTGCACCTTACAAAGTGCGTTGTCACATAACTTTTGATACAGGTGTGTCTCGGAAGACGTATTAAGACGGTCAGTGTGTCGTATTAAATAACACTTAAAATATCGCCCACGAACCAGTGAAAGCTGACCGTGGCTTAAATACTGCGGGGGAAAATGTGGTTATTTTCGTGTCAGAATAACATTGTTTTTTGTAGGGATATTCTTGCAATTCAACTTAACTGTAAAATACATACCGACACAAGTTGTAACACTTGGAATAAGTGGGTACCTAATTAACTGCAAAAAATTTGGGAGGAGGAGCAACGCTTTTACTTCCATTACTAAGTACAAATAATAAAATTTTTAATGTGTTACTGAAAAACGATCCCCGAATATGTTTTTCAACTTTTTTTTTAAATTCCAGAGTGGAACACTTAGCGACCAATCATCGAACGAGAGCGGCGGGGGCGGCGGCGGCGCGGCTGATACCAACAGCGCCGCTGAGCCGTCGGCTGACCAGCTCGCTATGGAGTCGTCGGAACGGGAGACGCCGAGCCACGCGTACAACGGTCCGCCGCCGCCCGCGCCGCCGCACAACAGACGGCAGAACCCACCACATCATCAGCAGCATCATCCTTTAGGTAAGAGCATGCTATGATGTTAGTCGTTGTTTACTCGTAGTACCTACTTTCAGCGTAGTCTATTTCTTCGAAACTAGATCAATTGGTGTTAATTGTTGCAAGTTTTTTTCAACGTGCTTAAATCAAATCTCATTTTAATCGTAAAACGTGTTTCGTTTGCATCTGAAAATATGTAATTCGCGTAGTGTGGTATTTTGCTGTCAGAGTTTATACTAAGACTTGATTTTTGTCTATTTCAGGTATGCCAAGAATAACGAACCATCACCCGATTCACTCGAAGCCATTCGCTCTGGGGCCTCCAGTCAGCCATCACAAGAACGACATTGGACCCGGTTTTAGAGGACCACCTCCTCAGCCCGTGCCACCAGCCGATGCCCAAACTTCAGCCAGCGACAAAGTTTTCAGTGGTGCAGGAGACGTTTGGCCGGCACCAGCTCCTGACATGCCCAAAATCGTATCTCTAGATGTCAAGTGTGAAAAGAACGCCATGCGTGTCTTCTTAAGCTTTGACAAGCCATTCTTCGGTATTGTGTTCTCAAAGGGCCATTATTCGAACCACCAATGTGTTCATCTCCCACCGAATCTAGGTCGATCTACTGCTTCCTTTGAAATAGGAGCACATGCTTGTGGAACCGCTGGCAGCGGAGACCCAAGGTACAGAGGAGACGCAGCTGCCGCTGGCACGTACTTCGAGAACGTTATTGTCATACAGTATGATCCTCAAGTACAGGAGGTATGGGATCAAGCTAGAAAATTGCGTTGCACTTGGCATGATCAGTACGAAAAAGCAGTCACTTTCCGGCCATTCCCTGTGGATATGCTAGACGTAGTACGGGCCGACTTCGCTGGTGATAATGTTGGCTGCTGGATGCAAATTCAAGTAGGCAAAGGACCGTGGGCATCTGAAGTATCAGGCTTGGTAAAGATTGGCCAAACTATGACTATGGTTCTGGCGATTAAGGATGACGATGCAAAATTCGACATGCTCGTACGTGACTGTGTAGCTCACGACGGTCAACGCGCTCCTATACAATTAGTCGATAGGCGAGGCTGTGTAACACGACCGAAACTAATGTCGAGATTCACGAAGATAAAGAACTTCGGAGCCAGTGCTTCAGTACTTTCTTATGCCCACTTCCAAGCATTTAAATTCCCCGACTCCATGGAAGTGCATTTCCAGTGTACGATACAGATCTGCAGATACCGCTGCCCCGAGCAATGTTCAGATGGGGGCCAAAACGTAATTGCTCCTCATGCCGAATATGGACCCCCTCAGATAGACTCTTTCCCAGTTGGCGCTGAAGTAAGAAGAGACGAACGAAGAGTACGGAGGCAACGTCGTGCTACATCGCCCGAGAAAGAAGTTGGCGTGAACAGAGTGATACGAGTCGTCTCAGCTGGGGATTTGAATTTGGATGCTTCAGAGGAAACCGCTGTCCCTAGAATTTTGCCTACGCCTGGACTCGTGTGCATGACGACGCCTGGATTTGCAGCAACTCTCGGTGCCCTTCTTGCCACATTAGTATGTTCTTGCGCTGTATCAGCGGTTTTATTCTTAAAACTACGTCCTATCACGACTTTGAAGAAGAAGACAGCTGCCATTGCTACGATAGCCCGACCACACCCACCGACGACGACTCGGTTTTATTCGTAACGTTCATTGAAATAATTCAATTTGTACATATTAGTGTGATGAGACTGAAATATGTAGACCATTTCAATTTCACTAACTGTTGTGTTCAGGAAGTGTGCTCAATCAATTTATTGAACAAATTTGTGTTGCTTAACCAAGTGACATTATTTATTGAAATACTTAACTAATTTATTTTGGTATTTATGCTAGAGATTACGTGCCGTAGAGAAGCTTCAGTTGAATCGTCGTTGTTTCCTAACTGCAAGATTTTGATACCTACTTAGTTCAAGAATCAAATGATTCCCCGTATGTGTCGTTTGAAACCTATCCTGGTTCAAATTTTATTACAAGGCTTAATTAGAGAAAAACATGTTTAAAAAGGCCTTTCACCCAAAATGGGTGAGTGTGGGCTGATTTGATTGATCGATTGATTAATTTTTATATAACACAAATGTAGTATTACATAAAATAAGTACAATCTTCTGTTACCTCTCTTCAAATTAGAGAGTTTGACATAGGGGCAACGGAAAATACAATACGTGGTATATCAGCACTTCGGTGAACCGCTAGAGAATAATTTAAAATAACTTGTCATTAGTATTAATAATTATTTATTCTAGTTAAGTTTATTGCTGTAGTAGTCATTGCTACGTGTAATATATTTATTTTATACCGCCTCAGTACCTCCTCTTCTGTTTATTTATTCGTTGTTTTTTCCACAGAATATAAAATTTATGTTATGTTACTGAATGAATCTATTTACTCTGTTGGTTAATTTTTGTGAGTGTGTTGACAATGTGATTAATCTTATGATAGTCCGCCGCGTTTTTTTAAATGTTTAGAATCATTGTTTCACAATAATAGATCTGTAATATAGAAAATAGTTTTGAAAAAATAAACTCAGTACGTAAGAAACTTTTTTTATTTACTATCGTTACAAAGCAATCGTGTAAATTACTAGAAGCTTCTCTTTTTATTACACAGTCATTGCTATACAACAAATAAATTATAAAGCAAGTCACTTTGGTCTAATTCTAGCACGTACCTATCCCGGCTCATAGTAACAACTCACGTACAAAAGCTAAAGTACAGTGTTGTGAAAACTGTTAATAACTAATTTTAATTCAATCACCACCAACCGACTAACTGCAAAACGTTGCGATCTACCCGAACTATGAAAACACGCACATTTCACATGCTTTTAAAATAAAAGAGGGACTGTGTTATCGATTCAGCTATTTCATCTTCAAGCCCATCATCTTAAATTAGAAAGGGGATATAAAATACATAGTGAAAAAAAGATTTACGGTCCTATCTCTTCCCCTTCCATTGAAATTGTCGGATTCGCGAACTTTATACCCCTCTCCACATTCACTGTGGCTTTGGAAAGTAGATAGTAATATTCAAAAACGAACACCTTGGCAGTGTCCTATATCCCACTAATCAGCAAACGGGCAGGAGCGGCGGCAGACGCCCGGGAGCGCATCATCATCATCATCAAGCCTTTCTCGACCAATTTGGTGTAGGCCTCCTTCAACTTCCTCCATTTCGCTCTGTTCTGGGATGTCTGCATCCAGTTCTTCCCTGCCACTTTTCCGATGTCGTCCTTCTAGCGCATCTGAGGTCTTCCAACCGGTCTCTTCTTTTCCCACGGTCTCCATTCCAGTAAATCCCTGCACCACGAGTTTCGGGTAATATGACCAGCCCATTGCCATTTCAGTTTGGCTATACGCTTTATAATATCCGAGACTTTGCTTTGCTTTCTCAACCACTTGTTAGTCTTCCGATCTCGTAACGTTACTCCTACCAGCCTACGTTCCATTGCCCTCTGAGTGACTATTAACCTTTGGATTTCCTCCAAAGGGAGCGCCTCAAGGTCAGCAAATATAGTTGTCTCGGCGCCCAATACGAGCTCGTGCTGTTTGGGGTCGAGACGCTTGGTCCTTGGGGTAGGGGCTGGGGGAGCTGAGCAAACGACTGAAAGAGGCAACAGGCAACCCGCGCGCGGGCAGCTTTCTCGCGCAAAGAATTGCTATCGCGATTCAGCGCGGGAATGTTGCCTGCGTAATGGGCACCCTGCCGAGAGGTCCAGGGCTGGAACTTTAATTTTTTAAGTTAGGTTTAGTTTCAATCATTTTATTTTAGTCTCTTGTACATTTGTTTTAAATAAACTCGTTAATATTCAAATACTTACAAGGAGTTTTCGTTAAAATATTAGGTATTTTAAGTAAGTACAATGAAAACGTAGAAGCTTGCTTTTCTGGAATAATAAGTAGGTAGCATCCCCATATGTAGGTCAACAAAACGAGACACTATCTTTACTCACCGGATCTCGATGACAACCTGTCCTCATTGTACTCAATTGAATGGAAAGAAGGCTGTTTTTTCATGCAAATCTAGTCCCTTGCCAGGCGTAATTCTAGTACAGTCAGCGTCAAAAGTAAGTGAACAAAAACGAGGTACCAAAAGTAATAGTCATGTCTAGTACCTAATGAAACACAACATTTAAAATTTCAGAATTATCTGATATGTTTAAAATTTTTAATAAATGTTTAAGGTAACTATGCAAAAGAAAATACCTGGATTTTTCCAAAAGAATAGAAAATAATGTAATTTAAAATTAATGGAAAGTGCAAAGGTTCATAATAGAATGAACGTATTTGATGCCTTACGCATTGTTGTGTCGTGACAAATCCATACCGAGATTATAGAGGGTGATTTTGGTGGAAAAGGCAAGGCAATAATTTGATCATCATGGTCTCTTAACCACGCTTTGGTCAGTCGTGATGTGTGTACAGAACAATTATCATGTACGAAATATAGCGGAGCATTATTAGAGTAGCAGATCGCTGCAGTTGGCAACAAACATTCTTGCAATATGTTGATGTACCCCTGGGCATTCATGCGTCCACCGATCTCTACTAATTCTCCCGGACCAGCTGCCGACATCCAGCCCCAAAACCCAAGGTTCAGTCGTCCACTTGCGGTGACATTGATAATGTTACGGTCAAGATATCTCGTATTATTTAGTCTCCACAAAGTTAACCGTCCACTTTCATTAGATGTAAACGTCTTTTCATCGGGAATATCACATTCTCAAAATTGTAATTAAGATATTCGCGGGCAAATCTTAACCTCCCTTCCTTATGTAAAGCTGTTAAAGCAGGTTTGCGAGCAGGTTGACGGCAGTGTATATCGGCCTCATGTAATATTCGTCGCACTGTAGACCGGGAGATATTGTACCGAGTAGCTAAGTCCGAGACTGGTTGAAAGCCATTTCGTCTCACTCTTTGGACTATTTCATCACGAACGGTAATGGATGTGACTTTAGGCCTTCCAGTTTTTTTTAGAACGTCTACGTGACCTTCACTTTCCCATCGATGAACCCAGAGCTGAACAGTATTTCTAACAACACCAACACGCCTAGCTATGTCGGGTACTGGCAAACCATCTTCGTGGAATGTTATAATCCTATGTCTCTCATGAACTGTTAGATGATGAGACATGACTAAGTAGTATTTCTTATCAGGTATTACTTATAAATTGATTAGATATCTTGAGTAGTAATTTATAGAAATATTGCGTCAAGATAAATTATGAAGTGACTAATGAGTAATGACAATGTCACCTGAAGAAAATTTTATTGACAAAATTATTTTAATTTTAGAACAATGATTTCTTTCGATGCATTCCAAAGAGTTTTTAAATCTTTCAGGTGCTTATGAAAAAATATTTTTTAGATAATTATAAAATGATACATGGTCAAATAATTATGATATCTAAGTATTGATCTACTTTTGAAATTTATATGTTAGTTTATTTTGACGTTGGTGATGGTCATGTACTTTTGACTCAACAGCTTTTTCAGACAATTCTGGCCATTTAAACCGTAACACTAATTTGAAAATTTCATATGCTAAGTTACATTTGATGCTGACTGTACCTATGGTTTATTGTTGCCACTCGAGATTTTTTTTTGAGTAATAAGAAGTGATGTTCACTTTGTTAAAAAAAAATCTACTAAGTATGGATAATAACCAGTCACCGTAAACAAGATGTTTAAAAAACGAAGCAGGTAAGTATTTATGCCCAGCAAAGCACTTTGCAGGAAACACGATATTAGTGAGATCTCTCCAGGCGTACCTATTTTGTACTGCCTGCTGAGGATCGAGCACGACTTTACGAATGCTGCGTCACGTAAAATCGAATAGTAAACGTTGTCAAGTTTGTATGGCGTTTGGAACA
The DNA here is from genome assembly GCA_963691665.1 of Clepsis dumicolana. NCBI lineage: Eukaryota > Metazoa > Arthropoda > Insecta > Lepidoptera > Tortricidae > Clepsis > Clepsis dumicolana. The sequence continues at coordinate 4,806,688 of OY829515.1, forward strand.
GCGCCCGCCCGTGAGCGTATTTGGAACTAAAATTTAGTATGAGGTTTCTCGATCTCGATACGATAACCGTAACGTTACGCAGCATTCGTAAAGTCGTGCTCGAACCTCTGGGAGCCGAAGTTCGATGGAAGCAAGTTGCAAATTGTATTTAGGTATGCAACCGACTCTAGAGTCGATCATGGTGTGATGCATAGTTGTGCTTAGAAGTTACACGTTCAATGATGAGATGGCGCTAGAATTAGCTCTAGAAACGCATGAAGGCAAAAACCAGTATTTGCTTAATTACTACTAACGTCATAATTTCAGCGACTTCCCTAAACCCCTAAACAGTCAATGTCTTATGAAGTTTGTGGATTAAATTAAATTACGCCACACTAATTTGTAAGGATGGAAGGCCCTTCCAGGAAGGCTTGCGCCAAAACGGGCATTGCATAATTGACTTACCAACACCATGGACTTCGGGTTAGCGCTTGAAAACATCCGAACCAAAAGACCACTAATTTGCAAAGAGAGAATGAAACGAGCGTCAGTTATTCTTAGTTTGGTCGAACGACAGCGCTATGACGACTGAGGGTCGAGCACGACTTTACGAATGCTGCGTAACGTTACGGTTATCGTATCGAGATCGAGAAACCTCATATTAGTTCCAAATACGCTCACTTCCACTTTTCAAACTCGACAACGTTTACCATTCGATTTTACGTGACGCAGGTTTCGAAAAGTCGTGCTCGACCCTCTGTTATCGAATAATGCCGTATTCTAGGTACTGGGACGCTTTTTTCGTTAATTTTGTACCAGACCTGAAGTCCATGGTATTAGCATGTGTTAGTAAGTAAAAGATTGCATAAAAATAATTACAATAAGGCTTGAATACTGTAAGGTGACCAACCGTCCCGGACTCTGCGGGGCTGTCCGTGGAATAAAGAAAACATTCTGTGGGATATTGACTACAGTTAAAAGAGGAGGAAGTACACGAGACTCTGTTTCAACATAAATTTTATTCCATTAAACAAATTATTAACAGTTGCTTACGCGTAAAACTCACACGTACATCCATCCAGAGACTTATAGCGAAATATTTGTTACAAAAACGCCCCAAAATAAAGAAATACAAAAAACAAGATAGAAATACCACACCCACAACAGAGAGAGAAGGCTTAACAAAAGAGAATGTTATAATCCTCAAAATTGAAAATAAAATAAAACATAAAAATAAAATTGCACTTAGAGAAAATTCATTCTCACAAATCTTTATATACCTTATTTTGTAATAGTTTCGCTATAAATTATAGGTATTAAATGCAAATATTTTTGGGTGGTATATAATATTGTTAATATCGTTGGGAGAGCTTAGACACTTTTAAACAGTTTGCCGTAGTGAAATATTGTCATGAGATTGGCTTTTAAATTGTAAGTGCAACTTCTGTACAGTATCCTTGTGTTGTCAAGAGGTTTATGATTGACATTTAAAGGAGGAAGTTTGTTACACAAATCATAAAATTACAAAGTATCAAATCCATTACTAAGTCTTTTTTGTAACTCTACTATTACTAGCTGAACTATAAAAGATGCATATGCAGCAAAATAACTTCTACTAATTCTTGGCTACGTAATAGAGTTGTCAAAATTATAGATAAGTTTTATTGCTGCCTGTCTATTGGTCTCCCAAACTAGAAAAAGCGTTCTTGAACGAACTATTTTGATATTGACATACTTAACAAACTAAAATTATTCTACTCATAGCTAGTTCTTACGTATCGTTAGAATTGATATAAAATAATTTTATTAATATTGAGCAAAAACGAAAGTTTTAATATAAAAGAATATTGTAAAACATAAATGCTAATTTTTCGTTATGGAACGACAAGATAGAAGGATATCTTAAATTATTATGCAACATTCATTGGTGTTTTAACTATAGTATGTTACAAAACCTTAAAGATAGCTATAAAAATATTACTTAAGTATATATTAAAAAAATATTTTCAAGAGGTACTGAAGCGTACAGTAAAATGTTCTAACAACGAAAAAGCATCGTGAAATTATGCGAAGACGTTGTGAGAAGATTTTGTATACAAAAATATGAAATCGTACATGTACTCCAAACTGTGGTTCTGCTTTTGAAAGTACACATAAACTTGCGTAAGATAGGTGTCATTTGCAGACTCAAAACAGAATTAAGATTAAATAGATCTATTTATAAATGCAAAGTCTACAAACGAACAACAAAGTACCTATAATCTACACAAAGTCTGTCACGTGACCAATTTTGATTTGAACTAACCAAGACTAAGAACCACAGAAATACTGTACGATGAAATTAACTACTATATCTATGAAAGCCTCGGCGAAAAGGATTTCAATCTTAAGAATTTCTATATAAAGAGTGCGTTGCTTTTAAACGTGCTTACATTCCGTTCAAAACCAAGTCAGCTCAGAAATTCTTAAAAGTAACTAAACTTAACCTAATGGCATGACTCGACGATACTTACGCTACAGTACACGAGAATGATTATAAATTAGTAAAAATGAAACTCTGTACAAACTTATCTGTATAAACATGTAAAACATTCACAACAGTGAAATTGAATACAATCAGGTTTCATAGGACTATGTCCGTAGCACGACTTAGCACCATTTAGCACGCGGTGTGTTTTAGAACCATTTTATTATATCAAACATAAAATATACTCAGTGGCAAAAAATGTAGACCAGTTTTTTAAGAAAAATATTTGAGCACCGGATCACATTTTTTGCTGAGTAGTTAATACATAAATAATAATTACATTTTAGCCTTATATTAAAACAGAAACATAACTGACCGTTTTACACGAATTACGAAACCATTTTATTTTTATTGAAATGCATTAAATTCTAGGTTCTGTTACAAATCTTATTACTAAGTAAGTACTGTAGTATTCTTACAAACATCAAATGGACTGAACAAAAGGAAGGCTTTGTCTTTGGATATTCATTCAAATTTAATCAATTCGTTATAGATACTATGATAAATTAAAGAAAGAATTAATGCGTAATAAATACTCAAAACAGTCGACATAATTAATACTATCTGAATCATTCCTATATTCAGCACCAGCAGAAGAAAATCATAACATGTCCACCTTGAAACAATTATGTTACTTACAACAGAAAAGGGAACTCTTTGTTGTCCAAACTAAATTGAGCAATGTTTAAAAAAGCATGACAATTTAAAACGAAACAGTTTGTTGAAACTGAACAGGATCAATGGGAAGAATCTAATTTTGAAGCGGATATTAAAAGTTTCTATTAGAAAAATCTATTTACTGACCACCTAATTTCCCCGATGTCAGATAATCAATAAAGTCAAAAAATTGTTTATAGTTGATATTAACAGACATTTAACTTAATTGAAATGCTAACACGAATCCGATAACGTGATCAAGTAGGCATCTGTTTGATTAAAAACTTTTCAATTAAAATTAAAATGACACATAAATAAAATGAAGTCTATGTCAACAAAGATAATCTTGTACCGTCTGACAGAAAAATATGGTCAATAAGCCGACTGGTATCATATGAAAATGACGTCACCGACAAGAACAATTGGAAAGCTAAAGCAACTTAGTCCCTGTTCAACCTTTCTGGGACTGATACGGGTGAGGCGGGGATTCCAGCAGTCGGAGCACCATCCAAGTCGCGAGATAGTATAAAACACAGAAGGATGATCGTTGTTTTGACATGACATCGGTCCGTGATCAGAATGGGTACGGGTTGGTAGGGGCTAGGCAAAGTACGTAGAAAAACATAGTAGCATCAACGAAAACAAAAGAAAACCCGACTAAGTTCATCCCTCCCGTAAATAGTCGGAGTGCCACCCAGTCAGCGGGAGAGAGAAAGCAGAAGAGTGGCTGATCTGCTCACATCATAGAACTAATAAAAAGAGGATAGAAATGCTATCGTTCGTATTTCGTTCCAGAACCAATATCGCCAATTTTTGGCCTTTTAATGCACACACGAAAAAGCACCACCCAATCACGCAAGCAACTATTAGTTGTGTACACTGTAAACGAGTTTCTGCAATGCACCATTGCATCACGAGCAATACTGCATCACAAGCGCGGCGACAAGTTCACTTCTGTCCTCTTTTCACTAACCGACTTCAAAACAGGAGGTTCACAATTCGCCGCAATATTTTTTTTAGTTTTGTGGCTCACATCTAATATCCGCAATCAGAATGGGTACGGGCTAAGCTAAGTACGCAGAAAAACAGTGGAAAACGGAATACAATCAGACCTAGTTCATCCTTCCCGTGAGTGATGGGGGTGGGGCGGGGATCCCAGCAGTCGGAGCGCCATCCAGGCGGCGAGGGAGTGGGAGGCGGGCGCGGGGGAGGGGGGCGCGGTAGCCGTGCGGGAGCGCAGCCGGTGCAGCAGCACGGCGGCGGCCAGCGCGGCGCCCGCGGCCGCGCCGGCCGCTGACGCGAACAGCGCGCCGAAGCTCACTGCGCCCATGCAGACGCCGTATACCACCTGCAAAAGATAAGACAACGGTGTTCCTCAGGGGTGTTCCCAACTATGACATCGGGGTCTTCCAGTAAAGAGAGTATTGTTCCCCTTGAACGCCAAGAACGCCTAAAGGCGTCGCGAGCCGACGTGCCTACGATGCCTTTTCTAGCATGAGCCAACAGGGGCGGTCTGAAAACCAGCGCTGACAGCTTGTACGCAAGCGCAGCATTAGCTGAGCCTGTCCCTTTTGCCGCAGTATGGAAAGGCTATGTTTTTAGTTATAAAGTACTCGCTATGTTTTTAATTCTAAATGTTGTCTGTATTTAGTCGTATCTTTTATTGTTATTGTTGGCAAATAAATCTTATCTTATTTTATCTTATCTTATCACCAACGCTTTTAGGCGTCCCGGTGCACAGTGTAAATGCAACCTACGCACGTATGCTCAAGGTTTAAGTCCGCGTTGACGTTATTTATGCCAGCTTGGCGTGCATAGAGTTTTTAGCCAGGGTAGGCAGAGAATTTCGCGTAGATCTATCTATGATATTCAGTAGTAATCTCGCAGTAATCTGGATGCCCAAAGTTAAAAAAAAAAGGAAAAAGTTTCACATTCTTGCCCGGATTCGATCCCGGGCACCCGTGCGTCATAGACCTACTCAGTCTAGCTAGACCAAATGCTATTGGAATTTTAGGTCGAAATTAGTGAACGCTTTTCAAGTAATCAAAAGCAGTGCTTTCTTGTCGCGACCGTAAGATTTGATTTGATTGGTTGATTTTCGTACATGTGTGAGGTGAGTGAGGTGCGGTGGGCCTATTCGTACATAGCTTACGGTGGAGCGCGATGTCATAAGAGTGTGCGTGAAGCACTCGGCGTGTTGCTTTTTCGTAGGAAGAAACACGTCGGGTTCGCGCGAATTGAAATGGATTTAAGCGTGGATTTGTAATTGAAGTATTTTGTTTTTATAAAAATATAAATGAATGAATAATGATATTTAAGTCAAGTATTATTACATCTGAAAAATATGTAAGTATATTATAATGTTAATTATATTGATTTAGAAGGCAAGCAGTGCTTTTTTGCTTCATAAGGATGCACGCCACTGCGTATGGATGACAACTTTTGTATACGTCGATGGCGTTGAAAGGGTTAAATGCTGGCAGCGGACTAGTGACTCTCTTGGGGTTGCTGGATTTCATTTTCAATCAGGTGACCCTCTTGCTCGGTTGCCTCCCTCTCTCAATAAAAAAAGTCATTTAAGTTTAACTCGATTAAACTACGATGTTCTTAAACTAGAATGTATCTAGTGTTAAAATGTTAAGGTATGCAATTTTATATTTAACGCAAAATAACATCACACACTCGGTTCTTTAATATTCTGAGTATCAGGAAATTTTTCACGTCATCCAAAGTTGCACTAAAAAGCAAATCTTGAGATAAGTACAAATCATAGATATTTCATAGTTAATTGAAGGCTAATCAGAAACTCACCTCTTCTCTTATCCTCCCACTGAATACCGTGACCGGTTCCCTCGTGGGTCCAAACGCGAGATCAGCTTCGGACACAACTTCATATATCCCGGACACACCAACGTCAGCTGACCTCCCTTCCCGGACCGTTCGTCTTTTACGTAGAGATCTGGGGCCAGCCACGGCGGGTCCGGGTGGCTTGGCTGGTACCACGGCGTCGTTGGAGCCAGGTTTGTTGGGGCCAAACGTTCTGGGGCCGTGGGGGAAACGCTCCCGCTCGCCGAGGTCGCTGGGACGGTCCTAGAAGAAACAAAATTATATGCTTACTTCTTATTCAGAGTAAAACTTTGAGGAAGACGAGTAGACAGTATCACTACAGGGACTTGTTTTACCGGTATTTTGCTAAGTAACGTTATATAGATGGCGATGGTACAGTCGAGAAAATTAATTCCTGACCCACCATGGAATCTTTTCACAGTAACCGTCATAGAGACATCGCACAGCTTGACCAGGAAAATCGTTATGACGTTTACTATGAAAATGTTCTATGGTGGGTCAGAAATTAATTTCCTCGACTGTATTAATACTGATAACTTGGTAACAATAATTTACATCAACACAAAGCGTTCGTTGCTAGCTCACTTTACACGGTTCCCCTGTCCTCTCTCCCTTTAACACTCGATGCAAGAAAGAGACAAATAAGACGTAACGTTATAAGTACCGGTAAAATATTTCTTTATCAACCCCTCCTCGTGTCCATTCCCAATTGTTCACCGAATTTTTTAAATCCTTGTAATTTTTTTCGATAACTTTACTAAGCCACACATTCATTTAACCACAATTTTATTTGCCAACAAATTCGAAATCCCGAATATCAAATCAATATCCATTTTTTTTATTTGACAACCCAATCACTTGCCATCTTTTTATAATAACCTAAATATAGTTAATAGGCTAGGTTAGATTAGGTTAGAGTCGGGTCAAATAAGGCGGAATAGGAGCTCCGCGAAGCGGAGCTCCGTCGATATTTTCTCGTACCCGTTTGTATTTCAAATCAAATAAGCGCGTTTTATACAACTTTTACGCATATGTCACCCGGGGTAAAGGCGACTATGGGGCTATTGTGTTTATTTGAGTTATTTTGAGAGACTTCTACAAATTGAAGACGCATTTTCCCCAATTATACTATTTCGTGTCTCATTTCGTTTTTAGTATTTTTTTGTCTATTGTATTAACAACACCTTCTAGAATACTGTATTGCGTATATATTGTAACCAAGTTTGTCAATTGGGAATGGACACGAGGTGGGGTTGATAACGAAATATTTTAGCATAGCATAGAATGCTGGTGACCGTTGCTGGGCCTTACCGTGAAGGGCCTAGCCAGGGCTTCGACCAGCTCTTCCACAGCAGACATGTGATCACTGTCGGGCTCCATCACCGGCGCGGGCGCGCGTTGCGGCAGCGGCGCCGGCGCCGGCACCGCATCACCGGATACCTCATCCCCGAAGGCTTCCTCCAAAGGCAGACGGGTGTCTTCAATGATGCTGGATTCTGCTACTTCTTCGGCTGATGAGTCGCTGGAAAATTATTAATTGAGGAATTAAAGTGAGTTAAGGTTAGAAAGACCGTTTGTTTTGACTGGCAATGGCATTCATCATCAGCCTATTTACATCACACTGTTGGGCGGTTGGCTTAGGCTATAGTTCCCATGTGGGCCCAGTGTGGATTGTGAAGGTATTTTCCTTCACTGAAAAGGTCATAATGCCATAGAAATGTAATTTCGCACATGAATTTCAAAAAACTAATAAGTCCGGACTCGAACCCACGACCATCTGCTAGAAACCACTAGGCTACCGCGGATATTGTTAAATTCCATTAGAAAGTACCTAATTAATGTTTATTTATTACAATCATCGTGCATCATGTAAGTATTTAATCTGATTGGCGTACTAGATAAACATCGCACTTCGCTCAATGGCCAGATCATTGAACACCATTATGCAAAACTGATGAATTTTTGCGTATTTTTTTGTGTTACCGTTACTTTCTTTGTATTTAACCATTGATCACCTAATTCGCTTCACTGAGGGTTTTTTAAGCCATTCACGTCACACTGACAAAACAGTACCCGGCAATCTTTTATCAGACATTATCAAGGATACTTACTTGATCTCATTATTACGGTCCCGATGCGCCCTGTCATCTTTCCTGTCCAGTGCCCCGTGCCTCTGAGGAGTCACCCCAGCCAGTTGGCAGTGGTCCAAGCAACCGTGCCTGCAGATCTCCACCTTACACCGAATATGGACGCTCAGAGCGTCAGGGAATTTGAAGGCGTGGAAAAATGCGTACGTGATCACTGACGCACGCTCATCCGCCGCTTTGGCTTTGAGGAACCTGAAATGGGAAAGGATTTACTTGTAGAAAGAATTGAATTGCATTTTTTATAAAAGCTAGGCAAAGGTTTAGTCACTAATATCTCGTACACAACCACTATATATATATATATATCGCTGTATATCGCTATATCTAGACACGACTGGACTTATTTTCCAACTAGGCGGTCGTAGCTGTCACTCCTGTATCGGCCTTACAAGCCACGTGCGAAGTGTTGCTATGTCACGGACGCAGCTTAATCCATCTCTATTGATGATGATGATGATATGTCCAAAAATGTAATGAAATTCTCTGCCAATTAAATCATAATTATGCCTACTTGGTTCGATGGAGAAAAATACACTATTTATCTAAAAGAAGCCAAATTGAATTTAGAACTCTAATCCTAACCATAGATATCAAATGTTGATCGGCTAACAGTCACCTTTAATCGTTCCCGGCACCTAACTTAGCCAGCTATTAAAATTGCCGAAGAGAAATTCAATATTTCCTTACAAGTCTGATGTATTTACAGTGATCAGCAATCTTACCTTGATATCATCTTAGGGCGCAGTACGCAGCCATATTCGTCGGACAGCTGTATGATGTGTCCAGAGCCGTCAGAAGCTGCGCAAGATTTCACCCGCATGTCGAATTCACCTGGAAATATTGAAAAAAATCAGTTTAAATTACAATATATAAATTATTCAATGAATCAGGAGTTACTTTGCGGAGTTCCATTCATGCACTAAAGACAATTATTTTTCCCCTCACTAGCTCGTAAAGCCGTCTTTTATCCTTTAGACCACCGGGTAAAATCGCATTTTATTCACTAGTGGGGAAAGTAATTTGACCTTGGAGTGGAGCGTGTTTAAGTAGCTTTTGACAGATAACAAATCGTAAAACGCTCATAATAATGGTTCGTTCGATATTAATTATCTTTAAGTAAATTTAAATGGTTTGAGAATGTAATAAAAATACCAAAGTTCAAAAATATCAATGGTCCTTAAAATTCTATAAGAAACACTTGTTATTTTTAAAAAGATGTTGAATATAATTCTGAACGCACAAGTTGAGTCGATTCAATTTCAAAACGCATCGACAGAAATGTCAACATTGTCAACAATTTTTTTCTGACCGACTCCGACTCACGTAAAAATAAGTACACAACTTTCAGAGTTTTCTGGTAAAATATCATAAAAAAAATTGTGATTCCAGTGACGAAGATTTATTTTTATGAGCTGTTTTTTTGCATGTTGCGCTTTCCTCGCTACAGTGAGGTGGAAAGTTTTGTGTTACACACGCGTGCAAATGTATTTTACTTCTTGTGTGTTGAAACACTCGCTACGTTCAGGATTCTATTTTAGAACCACTCGCTTCGCTCGTGGTTCCACTATAATATAATCCTTTCGCTTGCTTGTGTTTCAATTTCACACTCGCGGGTAAAATACAACTTTGCACCCTTGTATAACAAATAGCTATTGCTTTGCTGCTCTGCGACCAAATGTGAAAGACACGGGATATGTCACATATTTCATAGCGTCTTTCACGTGTGATCGCGAAAGAGTGAGTTAATTGCTCTTAGTTCAGTTACAAATTAAGTGAATGAATGAATGAGTGGGCAAATGAAATGTCGTCTTCAAAGTGACTGTTATCAGTGTTACACAGAATAATCTCTCAAGATTAAACGCGAGCACCTTAAACACTGCCGAAGTTCTTAACGCAACAATCTTTTTTCTCTAGGCAGTCGTGTGAATAGTAACAATTATAACCTAAGATTAATCTACACCTCTGAGAATAACATTTAAGATAACACATTCTTTTCTAACTGTACCTACGGCCTTTTCCGACATACTTATTTAAAAGGCCCAAACTATTTGATAACCTAACCATCCAAAAAATGCAATACCAGAGCCCTGCCCATTCACAACTTAGCGGTCCAAGAACATCTTAGCCAAACCATTTATCCGACTTAAGTGAAAAGTGGCTAAACTGTTTACCGACACCACAAATGGCCGAAGTATGGCCAAACGAGTAAAGGTGGAAACACGTAAACAAATATACCATTAAACAAAGTAAACACGAAGAAAGCTGTCGCAATACAAAGTTGACACGGCGCCGTGTCAACTGTTGGATTGAGTGTACAGTCAGCAGCTGAAGTAGCTAAGCAACCGAAGCGGCCACAATGATCGACACAAGCTCTTATGTCTATAACAATAGAGCCGTCTTAAGATAATTGTGCCCACTTCAGTTGCTTAGCTACTTCTGCTGCTGACTGTACTACGCCCTGAGACTGTAAAATGGTGCTCTACTTTTTCTATACGACGATCACGCGGATATAGAGGAAGTCGAAAGAACTGAATCGACATTGTAGGACCTTTTCGCTGCTAATTTCACATTGGCGCCATACATGCACCAAAGAAAACTTCGTGAAATTATTTGTGAGAAGGTTCTGCAGGTATACGATTCCGTTTCTTTCGGCTGTAAACGAGCCAAAACTGTGTCCGGCGTCCGATATAGCGATTAACAGTAACTTGTGAATAACAATAAACATGTCCTCACCACATGCATTTGTTGTGTATTCTGTTAGGTTAACAAGTGACGTAAGTTGTTATTTACATTCGCGAAGATAGTTTCAAACATTTCTCTCACAGTGATTTCTTCATAACCTGACACTTAAATAAATAATAATAATAAAAGACATTTATTCAACAGTTTGTAGGTACACAAAACTTGTTATTATAGCTTGTTAACCTCCACCTGCTTTATCGCCACGGCGTGGACATTAAAATGTTATTCTAATATTCACACCTCTGAACAACTCCTCGGTAGTAACTGTTTATTCTAAGTACTAATCGTAGTCGGCGTTGAAATCTCTAAGCCTAAGTATTTAGGCATCATCATCATCGTCATCGACCTATTTACGTCCCACTGCTGGGCACAGGCCTACTCTCACAATTGGGCTTGTTTAGTCCCCATGCAGCCCCAGTGCGGATTCACACAAACCATTGAATTTCTGCCCAAGATAAATTGCAAATGTGATTTCACACATAAATGATGAAAACTACAGAGGTGCGAGCCGGAGCTCGAACCCACGACTCTGCTCGAGAGGCCATAGCGCATAAATTAAAAAAAAATACATTTATTATTAGATCATTATAAATCCATAGATTGTTAGTGACAATGGTTCTGCTTACGAGCTACATTAGTGAATAAATAATAAATACCGTATCATTACTTTTGTGTCACTGAAATTAATTGAGTCATGTAATAGAATAATTTGTATAATAATTATAAAATGTCAGTTTAATGAACCACAATTGAATAAAATAAAATAATTTGGAATAAAAATTAATGTCAACAACAATTTTGTACCAATGAAATAACATTAATGATGCAATAAATAACAATAATAATAACATACCTAACACTTATTTTTTGACATGCAGCCCTACCCAAGCATTCAGGATGGGACTAGGTCAAACCACTAGGCTACCACACGACTTTTTACTTAATTAATAACGTCAAATATTTTGCGAAGTTTATGGATTAAATTGAATAACGCCGAGACTAATTTAGGCATCATCATCATCACCAGCCTTTTTTGTGTCCCACTGCTGGGCACAGGCCTCCTATCAGAATGGGAGGGATAGGGCTATAGTTCCCACACGGGCCCAGTTATTTAGGTGTGTGTGCGTCATTTTAGTGCCCACTTCACCGAGCGTTTATTGCAACTCGTTTCTACATTTAGCATCCACTAGTAAAACCAATAAAGGTTAACGGTGTATGCAAGCGTCCTTAGATTCCGATTTACCAAGAAAATTGGTATCTGATTACGGCGGTAGAGTCAGTCTTTGCAGCCTCTAACGTTTCGGGATAGCTTTTAAATTTTTATAGCAGATCTTACAAAGTGAATACCAGGCTCCTGTTCTAGTAACTTAACTACTGCAAACGTCTAATGACAATTCGGTGTGAATCCACTTTTTTAAACGATATTTTAATTTCGAAATGTAGAGCACTCAATAGATTACCTTACCACTCAGTTACATCTGTAACTGACAAGATGGTCGAGCACGACTTTTCGGAACCTGCGTCACGTAAAATCGAATAGTAAACGTTGTCGAGTTTGTATGACGTTTGGAACAGCGTCCGCCCGTGAGCGTATTTGGAACTAAAATTTAGTATGAGGTTTCTCGATCTCGATACGATAACCGTAACGTTACGCAGCATTCGTAAAGACGTGCTCGACCCACAGCTGGTTATCTCACAAACTACTAATGTTATGGACTTGAAATTTGGAACGGTTTTAGGTGTTTTAAAGCATTTGGCAAATATAAAACAATTAAGAATATTTTTATCTTTATTGCAACTGGGTATGAAAGGGCTCTGTTTTCACATTTCAAAACATTTTTTTCTGCTTTTTAAGCTCATACTTGTAAATTTCGAATTATAATGACACAAATGTCTGGTATCAAACCTATTTGCCAGAGGGGTCGTTTACTTGGTTTAACTTAATTTACTGTGCTAACTTTTGAAGTTATTTAAGATCCGTAATTTTCCGTATTTACACCCTATGTATTTTAGATAAATATGACCCTTATCATGACCTTTGTGACACGGAATCACTTACGGCTTATAACGGTGCAGTGAAGTATCGTCATAAAGTTTAAGTACCTAAAATATGATCATGTTTGCTCGGGCACTTGGCATTCGCTAAGTATCATTCAACTGCTTTACCTTTAGGGCATGCAGTTAAATATTAGAAACTGTTCTGTTAATTATTTAAAGAATAATTGATTTGATTCGAACTGGCCACGCAAGGAGAAACAAAAGAACATCGCCAATTAAGAACGTCCATCTGTCGCTTTGCTTTTGTTTTTGATTAAGAGACGAACTAAAGTTTTGTTGTTTACTGCTTCTGCAGCTTTTGTAAATCAGTGTTAGGTACTTCGTAAACTACCGCACTTGATAAGTGGTTTGCAGGCATCAAAATTAAATTACAATCGCTTAGTGCTTGATTCATTAAAAATTGGAACAAATAAGGTAAATTAGATACGGGTTGAATCTTTTTAATTTAACAAATCGAAACCGCACAAACATCAAGATAGGTTTACAATTACAGTAAACAGGATCCGAGTCTAAAGTTTTGCTAACAATGTCAGCAAATGAATCCACAACGATTTTAACGTTTGCCTTGTTCTGTTTAAAGTTTTAAATTGGATTTGTTTTTTATTATCAACAGATCGACAATCAAGTAAAGATAATGAGACGGTCGCCGCACGATTGAACGTTCAAACTTTGCCATCAATTAAATTAAAGCATGATTTATCTTAATTAAGATAGCCATCTGCGAGTTATCAACATCTTGTTCACATCTTTATATTTGACGGCGATGTTCTCACATCGCTCGTTTCTTGTTTTAGATATCGAGCTAAAATTATTAGGTTTTTATGTTTTTTTGTAAAATTTTAAGTTCAACTGTTTTGCTATTTTCACTACAAATATACCGTGTATAAATCTTATTATAAGGTAAAAAGATTTGGGCTAGTTCTTAGCCAGTTGGTAAATAATTTACTTAGTAAGAAAGTTTCCTACCAAATATTTTCGTGTCTGCTTTTTCAAAATTTCTGACAACCGTGTTCGAATATAAACTTTGACCTGCTCTAATTTATACTGTCCAAATCTTAAAAGCAGTTTGGACAATGTTGCACTAAAATCATGTTAAAATACCTTTAAAAAAGAATACATCGACTTAATCTAACATGTACATCGCTGAGCTAAAACAAAGGTAATTATAACATATATATAGTTAAACTCAATCTTTTTTAATGTCGGCAAATAGAATAGTGAAGGCAGTTAGTGCATTTCTTACTGCACTACATTCGTTTAGCCATTTAACTTCTAATTTATTTATAATTAACGGAACTGTTTTAATCACTGTGAAATGGTACGTTTTCTCGCCCTTTAGAAGATATTTTATAAATACGTTAATTATGTTGCTGAATAGGAATTCTAAACGATTGCAATGGGTAATTTACTGTCATTAGAAGCAATTAACAATAGAAATACAAACGCGATAAACCACCCGTTAAAGGTTTGTACGTTTAATCGTACTTTGTCGCAGTACCTAATACCTAATAATTTAAGATAATCGGTAAATTTTCGGCAGTTACGGCATACACATTAACATAAAATTCAACTAAATGATTGCATATTTATCTTATTATTGATCGAAAATAGAAGATATTTATAAAATGAAAAAGTATATAAAATAACAATCACTACTAGTTCGAGCCACGTAGAGCCGAAGTTGCGTCAACTCTACAATATCTTATTACGTCAAATTTTTCATCGGATATTTTTAATGACTTTTTATTTTTTACTTAGGTACCTACTTGTTTCACAATCAGCGAAAAAACTTCAAACAATATTAGGATACTACCAAGCGTTGCCATCTTTGCTGTGGCCCCAACCGTTGTAACCCGTTTAGGACATAACCTATACTAAGGAATACCTAATCCTTCGCATTTATATTTACCCTCGTATAAGTATAATACCTACACCATAATACTAAGCTCATATTCCACACCAGCGAGCCAGCGTGACCACTGCGCCGTTAAACAAACGCATTCGAATGTATTTGTCTAGTTTACTTTTTACCAGACTTTGTACCGTTAGCGGCGTATTTACTCGACATTATTGCCCTGTTGAACGCGGGATAACGATTGTTGGTTGGAGACGATTAGCTCTTGATTTATTAGACAGCACATAATATGGAATTAAACAGTAGGACATTATCATGATACTCGGGACTTAATCACGTAAAAAACATATATTTAAATTTGAATTTAAATACCTCGACGTTTCGGACGCAACGTTGCGTCCATGGTCTCGAAGGGACTGAAGAGGCAGGTATCAACATCTCCTAGCTGCACGGGTTCCTCGAACTACCCGCACTTGGTCTTTATTATTAGTTTTTTCACCAGGGTTGCTACTAGTCCGACACATAACACTCACAACATCTATGATATCTATCTATACCTATACAACAGTACCGTGACTGAGTGACTGACTGACAGACAACGCACAGCTAGAGACTTACTGAAATTAGGCAGACATGTACCTTAAGTAATCTAGAGGTGCACTAAGAAGGGATTTTTCAAAATTCCCACGGGATAGGGAACTAGCCCATTTTATCATATTTCACGGGGATACTCTTTTACACTCTTTTTCTTTGGGCAGTCGTGTAAAAAAGAGGTAGATATTGTCATCAGCACGCCGAAAAAGAAGCTCTGTAGATCTAGCACAACTCACAGTGCGCCTTATTTCGCGCGAGAACAACTGCCCGTCCTTTTTTGTCACTCAGAATGCAACGGAGCTGGTACTAATAATCTCGCGCAACAAACAAAGTCGCTCCCAGTCGTACTAACTAGGCAGAAAAGGCTATAATTGTAGCCTCTTTGGCCTCAGTCGCTCTCAAATACCTAACTGACTGACCTTTGACTTGCGTGCAAATGTCAAAATGTTCTGAACATGTTTTTCGATTGTTTTGTGAGCATAAGACGTGTTTACTTACGAGTATAATATCATTGGTAGGAACTCGCACACTTGAGAAGTTGACATTGAGATCTTGGAAGTTAAGAATTTAATAGAATTACATGTAGGCCTAAGGCCGACTTGCACAGGTCTGGGTTAGACAGGAACCCAGGGTTAACCTAACGTCAGACAACACAAATACGTCAAGTTAACCCCGGGTTAATGCCTAAGGTCGGTGCAAGTCGGCCTTATTTGCTTAACATGTCCTTATGAAGGGTACACAGAAAGTACATAAACTTTTTTAAACGATATTTTAATCTCAAAATGTAGAGCACTCAACACTCAGTTACAAATATTTCTGCAACTTGTCTTTTTTATCACTTTAAACGAAAATCATTTATGGATAATTTCATCGTTCCTAACTTTCAAATAGTGATAACTCAAAAAGTTGCGAAGGTGACCAGACATGTTCTTTCCGTGTATCTTTCATATCGTTTAACTTTCGGATAATTATATAAATATAGATTGCATAATCTTGAGATTGATTCTCTCAATCTCATTTGAGTTATTATAATTTTAGCAACAAATTGATGACATCAGGTCACTTTTGTTTTCGGAAGATGTTTATTCTATTTGGAAGTCAAACTCTGTATAAGAGTATGTGGATATTATTGTAGCTCAAAGATAAAGGAGCACATTTTAAACGTTGAAACAACACGCGCGGAAACAATATTTAGCAGTTGTTATGTATTTTTCTTACTTCGGTATTGTTAAAATTAATAATACGACATTGCATTACTATGGGAACAACATCATTATTATTTAAATAAACAGAAGTCATCCCAGATTTTTTAATTTTAATTAATCCTCCATGGAAACAAGACCATACATTATGTTTAAATCGGACCTTCTTAATTATTCAAAGCGGAATCATCACTATTCATTAACGCCGAACATCAAACATAACATTCATAATCATAATTCATAACTGTTTGTGTATCGCGAGCTGACATCGCACCTCTGGCAGTTATGGTTTTTCATTATACGAGTACCGACCCGGTAGCTATACATTGCTAGGAACTTCAGTAGACATGATGTGACGAGCCAGTCAAGCCGTGCAATGTATGTATTGCAATTCGGTTTTGTACCCGCACTGTGTTCAAACTCTTGGTTTAAAGCACTTGTCATCGGAATCTGTCGTGGGACGTGGGTGGCGTTAGTGCCACTTAACGACTTGTTCTTTTGATTTCGAGTTTGATTTGGGTGGCGTCCGCTTTTGAGGATTGCGAGGTTAGGTATTCAAGTATACTTACTTACTACAATAGGATGTAGTGGCTCTGTAAGCTGTATACCTCGCGGGCTAATTTTTGATTATTTTTTAGTAAATATTAAAATTTTGTTCACTGTACCAACATAGATGTGTCAAAGTAAGTTTGCTCATATTTTACTCCATGTAAACCTCGCTTTACACGGCAAAGTCTAACCGTATTGCGTATATCCGCTGTAAATGTTATAAAACTAATTGGCATCTGCAATTCAGTTGATTTATCGCAATAAATTTGTAAGGAAGCCTCAGGGTACCAAACGGCTTGCGAATCACATCGATTAGTGTCCGCACGATTCATTGTGTTGTAGTCATGACGTCTGAGGTTTACCGACTGACGAATGGGAGCGATTTGCACCGGGAGTTTGAATTCCTGATTTTGAAAAGATGATTAAAATTGGTCAGGTTTAGATGAAGGATGATACCGATCGAAGTGCATTTTGATGCTAAACTGGTAGGATGACGGTGCCGGCAACAATTCGTATTTGACAATTTCATTTGCAAAGCATTCATTTTGCCGGCACATTAAAATGGCATTTTCGTAAATAACTTTTAAGATATTTTTATATATTTTTTAACAATTTCTCAGTGTATCTAGGATTATATTATTGAAAGCAATAAAGTATAAAGTACTACTAGGCACGGTGAACCAAAAGATGCAGATTCAAATTGTGGCGCGCGCGGGCGGGTGCGCACCCAAGAAACTTTTTCACTTTTACAAATCTTAGATCATTAAAAATCAATACTGACGGCATCACAATTCGGATTGATTCCATTTGGATGAATATAAACTAAATCGGTGCTTCTCACCTTTATTTTAAAGAGCACACGTTTCCGTGACACACAAGCAGATGTTAGCCAGTGGCAGCGCCATCCGGAGACCTAGCTCAATGTATCTACCTTAATTGATTCATAGTCACCAATAAAACCTTTTAAGGCTATAAGAAGAACGGATCCCTCGAAAGCAAACGTTTTGCGGCAAACCAAAGGTCGTGCCTTTCAATCGAGCCAAAGATTCATGTATCAAATGCCTCGATCTGCCGCGCTACAGGATGATTCATCATGGCCCTGATTAACGATTATTTGCTTTTTAGGTGTCAGTTGAATTTTTACACGGAAAAAGGTATTTTTAAATCGCTAACATTAATGAAGAATTGGCCCTCGGGGCTTTTAAGATACTGCAGCGTTAATTTTGGACCATTTAGATTACGCCGACAAGGATTCCGATCCTGTGAGAGGTTCAGAAACGAGAAGTTTAAAGCTTGTATCGCTAATACATTTAGTCCTGATAAATATGTTACGGCGACGTTTTGAGCGTTAACTAAGGAGTATTTTTATTAAGCAAGTTTTATTTGCGTGCATTAAGATAATGGTGTTTAAGATATACCTACAAAGGAGAACGGTAGGTACCTAAAAAATCGTAAACTGAAAAAAGTAACAAACAATATTTTTTTTGTATAATTCTCAGTGGTCCACGGTCTAATGATCGGACGCGCCAATAGGTGACCAATTCCGCGTCCGATTCATGT
Organism: Clepsis dumicolana; assembly: GCA_963691665.1. Classification (NCBI taxonomy): domain Eukaryota; kingdom Metazoa; phylum Arthropoda; class Insecta; order Lepidoptera; family Tortricidae; genus Clepsis; species Clepsis dumicolana. The sequence continues at coordinate 4,825,405 of OY829515.1, forward strand.
ACCATTTTATTGCAGGCAATGCTATGTCTAACGGGGCATTCAACAATACATTATAATTCACATAATGATAGACACCAATCGACGAAATCGATGAACATTTTCTATCGAAAACTTATACGTTTATGAATGGGTTATAAATCTTAACGATCGTTTTATGGCTGAGTCCGGTTTTTGGGAAAGTATTGTAAATTGACAAGAATCGAACATTCAGAATGAACACTTGATTGAGAGGATGTTTTTTGTTTCTCAATCAATAACAATAGCCAATTAATTAGATTGGTTGGTACCGTTACTAAAAGGCAGAGTTAAATGGTGTGACTTTATTTTCCGTAACGATATCTTAGTTTATTTTCGTTGGTTGATTGTATCTACAGATACAATCAATAACAATATTATTTATAAATGTCAGATTTTTTCTAAAAGTAAAGTCTAGAAATCTTCTTAGAGAGCCGGAAACTGGAGGGATACTCATAATTATACGTATACATTATAGAGGATAGTATGGTGTACGGAAAGCATTGAATTGCAGAAACCACCTGAGCACAATTTAAGATGAAATCTCTTAATTTCGTTGGTAATCTCAACATTATAATTTTATTTTTTATGTTTGGATGTTATTTACTCAATCACACAAAAACGGCTGGACGGAATTGGATTAATTTACAATAGTGGAATAGAAATGGAATAGCTTATATACGCTACTAGCTGTTGCCCGCGACTTCGTCCGCGTACAATTTGTTTATTGCTATACCACGGATATATTAAGTTCTGTATAACAATTCAATAGTCCAATCATCCCATGCGTTTTGGTCTGTTTCATTTGGAAAGCCATTCTCAAGAATGATGGCTTAGAGCCTAGATGTTATTTCTGGAGCTCAAAACAATTGCATACTTTGCTCACCCGCGACCTCCAGTGAAAAATAGTAATATCTGTGCGGGAAATGCATGCTTTCATGCAACACCTTACGTTATGAACGGGTACGGGTTACGAACCCAAAGTTTCGCACCTCCCTTCCACTTTGCTTGGTTTGATACTTATCAATGTCATGTTGTTGCAGGGGTGCCCCCCCGAGCCCCCCCCCCCCCTCTTTGTTTGCTGCAAAATAGTGTTTCGCTACTTATCAATGGCTTAGAGGAAACAGAGGTGTTTGTGTGCTTTTTATGGCGGGGAGCTGCGCCCCCCGAACCCACCTCTTTTCTTCCGGTGGCGTAGTTGTTTGCTACTAATAAATCGCTTGGAGGAAAGAGTACCATTTGTGACCTTTTTATGGCGGGAGGCTGCGTCCCCCAAGCCCCCCATTTTCCTTCCGGTGGCATAGTGGTTTGCTACTTAAAAATGGCTTGGAGTAAGAAGTAGTGTTTGTTTTCTTTTTATGGCGGGGGGCTGGGCCCCCCGAGCCCCCCCTTCCTTCTGACAGCGTAGTGATTCACTACTTATCAATGGCTTGGAAGAAAGAGTCCTCTTTGTGTCGTTTTTATGGCGGGGGGCTGCGCCCCCGAACCCCCCCTCTTTCCTTCCGTCGGCGTAGTGGTTTGGTACTTAGAAATGGCTTGGAGGAAAGAGTACCATTTGTCTCGTTTTTATGGCGGGGGGCTGCGCCTCCCGAGCCCACCTTTTTTCTTCCGGTGGCGTAGTGGTTTGCTACTTATAAATGGCTTGAAGGAAGAAGTAGTGTTTGTGTTCTCTTTATGGCGCCCCCCTTCTTCCTTCCGTTGGCGTAGTGGCTCGCTACTTATCAATGCCTTGGAAGAAAGAGTACTTTTCGTGTCGTTTTTATGGCGGGGAGCTGCGCCCCCCGAACCCCCCCCCCCTCTTTCCTTCCGGCGGCGTAGTGGTTTGCTACTTATAAACAGCTTGGAGGAAAGAGTGCTATTTGTGTAATTTTTATGGCTGGGGGCTGCGCCCCCCAAGCCCCCCCCCCCCACCTCTTTCCTTACGGTGGCGTAGTGGTTCGCTACTTATCAATAGCTTGGTGAAAGAAATAGTGTTTGTATACTTTTTATGGCGGGGGCCTGCGCCCCCCGAGCCCCCCTCTTTCCTTCCGGCGGCGTAGTGGTTAGTGTTTATATCCCTTTTATGGCGTCCCTGAAGTTGAATTCACTTATTTCTATTCCGTGGGAATTTTACATTTTAACGTTTTAGATCGATTAAAAAAAAAAAACTTTTACTAATAGAAAGCTACATACAGTTCTTGACTGACTACTTTTTCCTCGGAAAAATGCAAAATTCCCGTTGGATAGAAATAAGTGAATTTTGCATTTAGACCAATTACATAAATATTTTCATTAATAGAAAGCTACTCTGTTTCTGATTGACTTAGGCTACTTTTATACCGTAATTGAATTCACTTGTTTCTATCCCGCGGGAAATTTGTAGCCTATGTCAATCAGGGATAGTGTAGCTTTCTGTTGGTGAAAGTTTCAGAGATTACCTCCTACAAACAAAGAAACAAAGTTAAGATATTTCTCTATCCCACGGGAATTTCAAAAAAATCTTTCTTTAGAGCACCTCTGTGATACTCTTGGTACATGTATTACAAATTTCAGGTCTCTAGCACCAGTAGTTTAGGCTGTGAGTGTCCTCTATATCCGCTAGCCAGTTATTATGAAAATAAATACTATTTGGTTTTTATCCCGTGGGAATTTCGGAAAACTGAAAACCGTTTTTAGCTGTTATTGTTACCCACTTCCATGCCAAATTTGAAATGTCTAATAATTATAGTTACTAAGATAGAGCCACTTTGATCCGAAAATATAAATCCCATTTATTCCCTATTCCGTGGGAATTTCGAAAAATCCCTTCTTAGTGCACCTCTAGGATACTCAAGGTATATGTTTGCCAAATTTCAAGCCTCTAGGTCCAGTGGTTTAGGCTGTGCGTTGTCTGTCAGTTAGTCAGCCAGTCAGTCAGTCACGGTACTGTTTTACAGGTATAGATAATTTCTAAAGCATAGCCTATTTTTTATCCCGGAAGTTGCATATATCCCACAGGATAGTGAAAACCGAATTCTACGTAGTCGCGAAATCGAGGAAAACTGCTGGTAGGTACCTAATAAATAATTGAATAAATAATGACTCACCTCGATAATCGTTGATAGCAACGACGAGGGTCAGAGTGGAGCCCAAAGGTACGATGCCAGACACTGGCGGCGCCCAGGGGCCCTTGCCTGCCTGGATTTCCATCCAGCAATCCACGTTGTCCCCTAGAAAATTAAACGGCATTTATTCCAGGCTTAAAATCAAAATATTATTCAGTGGGTAGGCGGTAAATTCTGAGGCCCGAGTACGGATATTGGAAACCTGCGTCACGTAAAATCGAATAGTAAACATTATCGAGTTTGTATGACGTTTGGAACAGCGCCCGCCCGTGAGCGAATTTGGAACTAAAGTTTAGTATGAGGTTTCTCGATCTCGATACAATAACCGTAACGTTACGCAGGATTCGAAAAGTCGTGCTCGACCCTCTGTTGTCTCTGGTTTACCGCCGGCGTAAGCATTAACACGTAATTTTTTTAATCTACCAGCGCTTTCGGAAAGACCATTATTGTCAAGAAGAAAACTTGGCACAGTGTTTTTTCTAAAAATCAGTTACAATAAATAGCTCTTACAATACATAACCATCACCATGTTCATGACTGGCATGGCATTTTCGCGTTACAATTATATCCATAGTTTACAAAAACCAACCACTATGCTAATGTGCTTTCAGACAAATCAACATTATAATATCATCAACATAAATAATCACATAAACCCAACTATTTATCACAACTTTTCGAGTTCATTATCAAAATGCTAACCTACACACCACAGTCGTTCCTCGTCCTAACGGTTGGCGTAAGTCTCTACTTTAAATTAGACACAAACTTTGCAATTCTGATGATGTCAATGCACACTAGGTTTAATGGCGGACATAAATCATTCATCTCTTGTCGCTTTGTTTGTTCGAAAGGGATATTTGTTTTATGTCTACGACAAAATGTAGTAAGTAATAGCTCCTAGGGCAGCATAGATGACTTGGTGTTTTTAAAGCGCGTATATAACGCATTCATGTTCTCTTGCACACAGACCGATATTTGGTTAAAGCTATAAATAATCTATACAGTGAGTATAAAGCTTAGAAAAGAAAATATAATACGAGGGCTGCCTTTTATGTTCTGTCGTTTGCAAACTTCCTGTGATTATTAAAAAAAAAAAACTAGCATCATCATAAAATATTTAAAATATGTATTAGGAATATAAAAGAATGACTCGGATCGGCCGAACCGTTTCAGTACAGCGGCGGTTCAAAGTTGACAAGTCAGTTGTGAAAATAGAAATTTCGAAAGAAAATTTACGCGCGATAATTTTTTACAACTTCAAAAGGGGTTTAACGCGTCTTTAGTGCTTTGAAGAGCTGACTACGGTTTTTAATAATAAAGCTTCATGCATCCGGACTGTGGAACGCTAGTATTTAGAATTTCTACGTGGTTGCTCTAGTCTTAGTGATAGGCCCCGTGAAGACCGACCAAAAAACAGCCGTGACCCAGGAGAACATTGATGCTGTACGGCAACTGATCGTCGAAGATCGCCATGCGACATACCGTGAGATAGAAGCTTCATTATGCATTTCAGGGACCAGTGTTCAAAATATTTTGCATGATCACTTAGGCGTAAAAAAATTAATCTTGCGCTGGATACCACATTTACTTAGTGAAGACGAAAAAATGGCTCGCGTTAGATGGTGTCGCAAAACTCTGCGGCAATTCAACCGAGGAGACTCTAAACACGTTTATGACATTATCAGTGGTGACGAATCTTGGATAAATGCCTACGATCCAGATTCTAAACAGCAGTCGACTGTTTGGGTGTTCCAAGATGAGCCAAAACCGACCAAAGTAATACGCTCACGGAGCATTTCGAAAAAAATAGTCGCCACGTTTGTAGCGAAAAATGGCCACGTTGCCACCATTGTGCTCGAAGACCGTAAAAAAATTAATGCTGACTGGTATACCACTGTTTGTTTACCTGAAGTTATCGGCGAGTTCCGAAAAAATAACCCGAGACGTCGTATAGTATTGCACCACGATAATGCGAGCTCGCACACCGCCCGGCAAACAATTGCGTTTTTAAAAGAGAAAAACGTCGAAAATCTGGAATCTGCCGTACAGCCCAGACTTGAGCCCTAATGATTTCTTCACTTTTCTAAAAATCAAGCAACGACTTCATGGTCAACGGTACCGGACGCCTGAAGAAGCGGCTGAGGCATACAAAACGGCCATTTTGGAGACCCCGACTTCGGACTGGAATAAATGTTTCGAAAACTGGTTCGATCGAATGAAAAAGTGTATTACATATCACGGTGATTACTTTGAAAAACAATAAATACCATTTGACTCTTAAATTGTCTTTAGTTTTTCCAAACGACAAAACTTAAAAGGCAGCCCTCGTACGCACTGTCTCTTCCCGACGATGACCATATACGATATGCCAAAGCGTGATTCAAGTCACAGAAACTATAAGTAGATATTAAGTAGATAAAAAAAGAAATTGCACAAGACAAAATGCTTTTACCGCTGAAATAAGATACTTCCTTTTAGGTTTGACACGAGCGTAAAGATTATCGGAAGAGCTGGTTTCGAGATTTCTATCTTGAAAACCCCATTTTATGAAGATTAAGCAAAAACGAACCGTGAGATATGGTTTCCGCTGAATTAAAAAGTTGTCGTCCTTTTACTTTCTACAATTCGTATAAATAAAATCTAGTTCTAGAATTTGTGAATCATTTAAATTTTCAAAAGTTGTGTATTATTATTGTACTTACCTACTAAAACTACTCTCTTGTCTATAATAACTTGTCTTAAAATGCAGTAGCACTACGAGTGCTCCGGTATGTCCGTTAAGCGTTAACTGTCTTATTGTCTAAAGCAACGGGGTAGGACAAACCAACTGTCTTACCTTACACGTATCGCTTACTATTCATGTTCATGTTCCATTCATCAACCAATTCTTCTGCTTCATGATTTTCATCATTACATTAACAGTATATGTTCAAGATCGCATAGTATTGCGCTTCAAAACCCATATTAAGAAGAAGAAGAAAAAAAACATCTATTTGAACGCAAAGGACAACAACAGTACAAAGTAAAAATAGAGAAAAGCAGAAAAAAAAATACAAAATATTGTTGCCCGACGTCAAAAAGGCTGCAGCTCGGCATACGCAGATAACAATTAATAATAATTACGTGTATGAGTGCCAAGTCCGCCAAGCTGAAGTGGAACTAGACCGAACATGTACCTATATGTATACTTTATGCCGTACCTATGCACACGATGCATCCAGAAAGATATGGGTTATATTTACTCAGTGGGTTCGGTCAGAACGCATATCGCTCCAACTACAACTAGCAGAAGCATGTCCGCAACAGGGAAGAATGAAAAAAGGATACGCCCGTCTTTGCTCAGCAGACACTATACAAGTCACAAAAAAAGATCGCAACAGCATTCCGTGTAAAATTGGGGTGACCCTTTGCAAACTCACCTCTGAAGTCCAGTTGCACAACATCCAAGTCAGCGATGACCATGGGAGGCTTAGACGCCGTCTTCTCATAGTCGTTGAACCACTCGCACCGAAGCCTCTTCGCCTCGTCCCAGACTTCGAGTAGGTCCTTGTCGTATTGCACTACCACTGTGTTCTCGTAGAACTGACCGTGGAGATCTGGAATCAGGATATTGTGATTAAGTTGGGATTGAACAAAACTCAAAAGCAGGAAAGTAAAAGGTATCGTGCACTCAAAATTTAACTCAAAGCTAATTTATTCTAAACTATCAAAAAACACATAAATGGTTAATAATAATTTAAGTCTCTTTTCTAATGTAATGATAATAACAGACCGGTGACTGCATGACTGACCGATTATTGCGGGTACACAATTCGTTAGAGATTTCCCATAGTTCAAGATGAAAGTGAAATAGAACATCCTGTGAATAAACAATACCAACCAGAAACGTTTAATTTTAAACCCTTATTATTGCTTAGGTTACCTACAGTCGCATGAACTCGCACAAAAAGTTGAAGTCGTCCGAAGAACGCGGATCGAACCAGAAGCTTCTCGGCTGGCGAAGTGCAAGCGAAACAAACCCTTGACGTCCCTAGCTCAAGTCCCTTTCAGAGCGACCTTCCATTAGGACATTAATCTGCCAACTACACTCGCAGCTAACACGCCCAAGTCCTATTTTATAAGCCATAAAATCGATTTTGCATTGTGGGTACAGCGTATAATGTAACGCGTTTCACTGACCGCACTTTAAGTCGCGAATAGTTTGTTAAGGCGGGAAGGAAATTCGCCAGCGCGAGCAGCCAGTACTGGGTTGAGGGATGGCGTCTGTGAGGCGAGCGGTCGAGGCAGAATGGTCCTTACGAGCCAGATATGCGGTCCGGCGGGTGGCGATTCTCAGAAACAATGCGCGCGCAACATTCGCAGAAGGAGCGGGACGCATGCGTCGTCCGTTATACACCTCCGTGGCCATAGTGGACAGAACTAGGAATCGGAACGAGAAAAACTCTCTTACTTTGTTGAAATGAGACCGACATGCCGTAAAACTTGGCCGGTGGCGATTTATTGCGAAATTGTTACGAATTACCGTAGTTACTAAGAAGCTTTAACCTGAAACGGCAGTCTGATATGCATTTGAGTCTGATTTATATCAGACGTTTAACATGGAGCAATTATTTTGCGTACGCATAAGGAATATTTGGAGAAGGTTGCCTACATAAAATTTTTGATGCCAAACTTTCATGAAGGCGTTATACATGACCTACTTTTTGAAACGCCGTACAAGGCAATGTATTCAAACGAATGGATTTGAGCACCCCGAAAAGGGTTTTTGGGCTTGAAGCAGTGAGATAAAATAACAGCATTCAGAAGTAAACAAATAAACATAACATCAACTAAGTATTATTTGTGCAATATCTCAAAGACGTCTTTCGGCGAAGCACGAAACATTTCGCAGAGACGGCTGTGCAAAGCCCCCAGGGATTGTTGTCTTTGAGACATGAAGCTAAGAAATACTCGTATTGGCGTAACGATTTTAAGCAATGTCTTAATTTTAGAGGAATGTTATAGAATCGAACATGTGTTAATTTAAGACTTGTTCTAGTGCATATTTTTTGTGTCAATGGAATAAAGATATTATATGACAATGACTGTATAATGAAATCCTTTAAGATTTCGATTTATTTTGCTAAACATGGTCTCCAAATAAGGTTTTGTGTCTGTGTGTCACACATTTTTAAAAGATAATTGAGGGGTATTTAGTTGTTGTTCTTTATCAATTTTATTACAATATTACACATAAAATAATTTTTCATCACGCTTGCTCGTAAAGCGTCGTATTATACGCAGGCAAACTGAAGGACAACGGCCTAAATTATTCCTACGGGAGTAATAGGTAATTTGTAATTTTCCCAAGGGAGTATTTAGTTTTAAAAAGTATGGCGTTCACTCGTAGGTAAGTAGGTATAATATGTCATTCCACACTAAGGAGGTTTTAAATCAAACATGGTTTTGTACGTTTTCTACAAATAAGTATTACTTAATTTAAACGTTATAATTGTGTTTTAAAACTATTTGAGTTTACTTTGCAATTATTTCAGTGAATTTTATTTTGAAAACGATAAAAACTGGCTGTATGGATGGGCTTTCGTCTTTCCAGTTTCTAAACGCGTTTTTTATCATTATCTGCGGAAGTACTGGAAGTCTGAAGTCTCCATTGAAAAAAGTTGACAATCTCAAAACTATTATTTGTTGCCGACTGCTGAGTTTATATTTATAATCATATATACTTAATCTAACGGAGGTACTGCCTGAACTTAGTAAAATATGTCTTCTGTATGTGAAGACCAAACTTTTGATAAATATATTTTTTGCCTTTTGTTGTATGTATTTATTTCCTCGCGAATGTGACGAAAAACATTGTGTGTATCACGGGCAGTAAGGGTATTACAAACTCAAGTCATAAAAAGCCCCCCGCCTTCGGCGTCGGCCTTCTAATAGACTTTCGTTAGGAATAAATACCCTTCTTACCGCCCTTCATGCACAATGTACTAATATTAAAGTATGTTTATATCATAATCAGATTACATAGGTTCTATTTGCGTTACGTGCAAATAGCAACTGTAAATTTGCAATCATTCTGTCGTTTTCGTCGCCACAACGTCTGACACCTGGGCTGTATTCTCTAAGGTTATTTACGGCTACTTCAGCATCAAAGTGTCAAATTATCTCTTCATATTATAATCGAAAATCTTAAACTTCGTCACCGAAACAGCCGTGGACGCAACGCTGTCACCTTAGCGAATGACACTCCTGAACAAAATACATTCCTCCTTGCAATCACAAATCACTCGCTTCATCAATAAATTTTTCCAATTGCAGTAGTAATAATTAAGTCCTATTAAATTCGCCGCATACTGAAACCTCTCAGCATTCATTGGACGGAAACGTCAGTTGTAAAAGTCGTAGGTAATGCCGCTCGGCGTTTCTATTCATTTGTCACATAACTTAGCCAGCGAATGTCGACGGCTGAAGGAGTGTGCCGGCCACAGTCGATTCATCATTGCATTTTGTACGGGCGATTTTATTGTGGTAGAGATAACAGTTTTATTGGCTTTCGAGGTGGGAGGTAGGACTTGACTTTCGATGTGGGTTTTGAAAATGCTACCGATTTTCAGTAAGAAGATATAATGTCTGGCAAAAATTGCTAAAAGACATGCGTAATAGTCTACAGCTGGCGCGAAACTGTAGGATTGGGATAAGGTTGAGATGTCGTGGAGTCGTTTTGGCATCTAGATAGTTGTATCAATGACCCGATGTCGAACCCATTACATTAGTATCTACCCGCGTTTCGTCAGTTTGTCCGTGATCATGATGCATGTAACTGCGTCGAAATATTGTGAGCTCATCAAACATCCCGGTTTTCAATATGTCCAATGCAATCAACCGCGAATCATATAAAACGGTTAAGCCTTGGTTTCCAACATACGCAGATGGTGTTATTCCGTAGTCAGTAGGCGCGTTTAACATTTGATTTTTGCTTGTCTAATTAGTTACCGATTATAAAAACAGCGCTCATTTTTATGATCAAAACTCTAGTTTTCGTGCTAGAAACTTTCTACGACGCATAGCTCTTTAAATATTAATGCCAGTAAAACCATTCGCATTCTGAGGACCTACACATATACTCGGACTCGTCAGTAAAGAGTTGCAATTATAACTGTTCTGTATCTATGCTGACTGTCCACTATCCTCATTGGTTGAGCCGTTTGAGTGAAAAAACTGACCATTCCTGAAGTCGCAGGGTTGCGTGCCCGATTGCAACGAGTTCGAACGAAGAAACTAAAAGGACGTGTGACATTTTTATCACTTAAAGTTTTGATCTCAACCGTATTTTCTCAGCACTACGGGTGTACAATATTATAACTATTGAACACCCATAACCAACAAAACAGAAGAAAGATAACAGAAAATAATAATATACAGGGTTACACGGATTGGATAGTGTTACAGGCATAAATATAATGGTTAAGTACTTAGCTGGTATTGCAATTATTATTGTTACAACAATGCTATAGTGTTCACATTTTATTTTACTTCAATTGTCAGACCGATCGTTATAAGAGTCCTTTCATAATTGTATTTATGGCAATCTACAGTAGGTATTTTATCGTGTTAAAACGTATGCGACTATTTGCAAAGATTTTAGAACTTTGTATTAACTCGCAAAATGCAGTAAGTATTGTTTCCTTAACCAATTCTGTTACATGGCATAGGTAACTATTTGCTTTAAGGTAGGTGGCATACCACACATTAAGTTAGGCATTTTCACCGTTAAATAATAAAATTAACCATTTCCTTAGCGCTAAGATAAACGTTCAGCGTTAATTTGCTCCTCGTTAGCACTTCACGTACGTTACGAGCTTGCCCATACAACCCATACATACGTTTTATTGACATCATTAAACGAATGAAACCCTAAACAAATTGTGGAAAATTACGAACTTAAGTCAAGAGGAAGGTTTATAGGAGAAAACATAGTAATTATATCCGTTAACTTGGAAGATGAAAGAGTTCACATGATTTAATGTAGATTTTTTTGTGTCAAGTGCGTAGTTAATCTGTTGTGAACAATTTTTACTGCACTGCACCGTCACCATGTGACATTAAAAGTAAATAAATGTGAAAAAGAGACATTATTTTTATTTTAAGTTACTTTTTATCTGCCTGGTTGAGCGATTTTCACTGGATATGGAATTTAAGTTCAGTCGTACTAACTGCATGACGTTTACAATTTTTATACTCTTGTCGAAACTATACAGAAAGTGTTTAACTCTTATTCTTATACGTATTACTAATTCTACTCAGCGTATCAATAAAATGTAATTTATGTACCTACCCTACGGTCTTCAAGTTCCTTCGGCCGTTTTGATTTCTTTTCTGTAGTGTCCATTACTTCTTATTGTATGGAATTATTTCATTAAAGCGTATAATTATTGTTAAATGTTGGCTTACCTGGTTTTGTACCGCATTTTGCGTACGCAATTCTGAATGAGAAATATGTCTGTCCTGTAGATGGCGGCACGTAGACACATCTTGGATCACCGTGTTGACCTGTGGAGAGAAAGGAAATTATCAAAATAACATGTCTTTAAACAAATACGTCACACAACGGAATAGAGAGTACGCAGTTCCTAACCTGTGTAGAGTTAATGTCGGAGGAGCCGTAACTATATTCAATTCCAGTTTAACCTTCAATAAAAAAAACGAAGTACTTCCATTTCAAACAGAAGTAACACTATTACGGAGATACTTTATTGACTCAAGCGGGACATTGCTATCCAGTAAATGCTTGTGTCAATTGTCAAATCAATAGACAGGGGGTTAGTCAAAATGCACTCAAAACGCATGACGTAAGCGCCAAAGCGATTGAAATTGCTCTGGGTAAGAAACTTAAGTACTTTATACCAATAACTAGCTTATGCCCCGCGGCTTTGCCCCCGTCAAATATTTTAAAATGGGACTATTAAGACCCTACGTCCAATGCAAGTGTAACGTAAAATCTTTTTTTTTTTTTTTATACGACGAGGAAGGCAAACGAGCAAGTGAGTCACCTGATGGTAAGTGATCACCACTGTCCATAGTTATTATCTGTACAGAACTAACACTATTACGGCGATACTTATTGAGGCGGAGTTTATTGACTCAAGCAGGACAATGCTATCCACAGTAATCGCTTGTGTCAATGTCCATTCAATAGACAGAGGGTTAGCCAAAATGCGCTCAAAACGCATGACGTAAGCGCCAAAGCAATTGGAATTGCTCTGGGTAAGAAACTTATGTACTTTATACCAATAATAACTTTCCTTTTCGTTCAGAAGCAATGACAATATTTCTTCTCATTCCGCATCACAGACGATAAAAGGCTGAGCCAGGTGTAACTTTAAAAATATCTATGGAGGCATCGACTTTTAAACATGAAAGACTGGCCACGCACCTCTTTAGCGCTGACATGATGTGTCATTACACTGACATGTCAAGCTTCAAGGGAATACACCACAGACATTTGTCCAGGTACATTACCCAGATGGTATATTTATACCACCTGGATAATGTACGACTACCGACCTGCTAATTCATGTCCACAAAATAACAAGAAGTCGCATGATAACAATGACCTGCTAATTCAAGAACATAAAATAACAGGTCGTTCTTTATTGACCGAGCGAGCGAAGCGTCAACGTTTCAAATTGGAGAAAAAATCTTTCGTATGTCTGTCCAGCTGTTCCCCTCCACGGCGTAAAAGGTTGTAAACAGGCTCGATAATTATAGTTTTTTGGAAAAAAAAAATTAGCTCACGAGGTCTACAGCTCACAGAGCCACTACTGATAATATTTTACGTATAAGAGACGAGAAAGCTCACAGAGTGGCAAGTGGAATGGAAGGCAAGGGTTTCGTAACTGTTTCAAAGGTAAAAATATAAAATAATGAAAAAAATACGAAAAAGATGTTTCAGTGTCGTCATTGACCAGATAACGCACAGTCTATCTAAAAACTGGAAAATCAGTGGAAATAGGTGGAATAGTCAGTTTCTGTAATAGTTTTATTCAATTTACCAGGATCGAACAAAGCTATAGTAAAATAAAAATAAAAAACAAATGTTCTATGAAAGTTAACCGGGAGTTTTTCTTTCCGAATTTCTACTCGGGTCGGGATTTATCAGGCGGGAAATTAATGGCCCTATGTTATTTGGCCATAATATTAGAGGTAGGAATTTATCAGGTGGGGAAATAAATTGTTGGCCCTGCATTATTTGGCTTTAATATTATAATTTTAAATGCATGGTTTTCTTTACAAATAATAAGTACATTATTTATTTACGTATTGAATGTGATTCCTTGTGCTTTGTTTTTCTTTTTCGTGTTGTTTGTACAGTTCAAAAATGTGTGAAACTGTTGAAATTGGGCAAGTCAAGGAGATGTCACCTGAGCGGCGGCCGTTGGCGACTAAGTTATCGAATCACCTAATCACCTATATTGCTTGTCCGCGCGCGGTGAAGGGGTGGCATATCCGTCTATTTTTGGTACATCAATGTATGGAGGCCTTTGTCTTGGGTTGAAATATTAAACCTTTATTACAAAATATTGAACGAATTACAGGTGACCAAAGGGCTGGCGCGTTCCTCGGTCAACGCATAGGCATTGCTATACAAAGAGGCAACGCCGCCAGCCTGTTGGGCACCTTGCCCCGAGGTCGCTACCTGGGGTCGTTTTCCATTTTCGGTTCTAAATTTAACTATTATTATTTATTATTATTTATTTTGTTTGTTTTGTTGTAATAAATCTTCCTGTATTTGAACGAGATATTTAAAATCTAAAATAACCACGGATAGCCCAGGGTAGCGCCTTGAGAAATAACTTAAATGATCCTCTAAATGGCCGCTACTCTAGCGTTTTTAATAAAATACTTTCTTTCATTAATATTTATAGAGAAATGCTTCATTTCGCGTGTGTTAGTTTCGACAGTCTTCACACTAGCGTGACAAAATGCGTTAACAGCCATAACGTTGTAGGAGTCAAGATAAATTTACATCATAAAGAAACCGCTCGAAGAAATGAAGCAACTAACTTTCAATTTTATTTTAGTTTTTTAAAGCTAGACTTAGTGTTCAATTGTTTCTCACGTATGAATGTGAAATAACGACGGGTATTTTAGCGATGTAATAAAGTTAATCTATTCACAGGCGACTCGATGCCAATAGCAGAATTAAGTAAATACAAATACCTTATTGTACAAAAACACTTTACAAACAATAAAAATCACAATACTTATCCTATAAATTTAAGTGTTTTTTAATTCTATTTAATTTAATTTTTTTCTGTTTCCGTTTTATTTTCCTTTATCTTTATTCTTATTATTTTAAGACGTCTCTGCATAAACGTTTGAGTGCGTAGAGAGGAGCATAGTTAATTATAATTAGGAACCGAGAAAGAGCGAGTTAAGTAATAATTACAAACAGTGAAAGCCTAATAATCACACATTCGCCGGAAATGGATAGAAATCCAAGGGGTTTGATGTTTAGCAATTACTCATTTTACCTACTGCGGTTGATGATGATAACGACAAAACATTATGCAGTGATGAACCTACAATAACCAATTTACGATATGCACCGAAGCGCATGCTGTCCGTAGTATTACACCAAATTTCTTCAATTGCGTGTTGCGTAAATTATAAACAAGTGTCTTTTCTTTGATATTAAATCTAAACTTTTGTTTATATTTTATACAGTCAGCAAGAGAAGTACCTAGCTAAACAACCGAAGCGGTCACAATGAAGAGGAAGAGGTCAAGGAATCACGGCTCTATTGTTATAGACATAAGAGCTGGTGTAGATCATTGTAGCCGCTTCGGTTGCTTAGCTACTTCTGCTGATGACTGTACCTACAATATTGTGCTTGTCACTTAGCATAATTCCGAATGTCCAAGTCAATTATTTGGCATCTAACACGGTTCAGGGGTTCAACAAACTCAACTGTCACTCACAAGGGCCAATCCCGGTAAACGACCCATTTGTGCACTAAAGCCTGTAACTAGAGCATGTATTAATAATTCAGCATGTATCCGTCATAATTGTAAGTGAAACCTTAGCAATTAGAAGTAACAATTAGAGGCGGTCTGAATACCGTGGGGTATGGTAAGACAAGACTTAACCACTATGTGTGGTTGAAAGGTGTTTCAACTTAAGTGTGGAGAGTAGGAAATTGTCTAAGTGAAATTATTGCTCATTCCGATGTAGGTAGTATTCCAGTTTTCAGAAATGGCTCGTTTCGTCGTGAAAATCTCAAAGTCAACCTGTTACAAGCAGTAAATTTACTTATTATGGCACCAGGTCGTTTGCATTTATTTTCTGGACTCTTGAACTAAATACATATACTATTTTGTGATTTGTGATAACGATTTTCACCCAATCAAGTCTACCTTGATTGAAACATTCGGTACTTTGTGATTTGTGAAGGTCCATCATATTCACGAACTAAAACCAATTACTAATTTATCGAAGCTATTCCATGTCTAAACCCAGAGGTGCGCGGCCCTCTGATTGAGAGGCCATAATATAGGTTGACCCACCAGGCTACCACGGCTTTTTGGCTAACGAGACTAATAGTTACTTATATTTTACTTTAACGTACCTTTTGACGAGACGATCCCCTCGAAGGGATGTGAAAACGTGAGGTGAACATCCATGTGGTCTTTCCCGCACATGACTTCTAGTGACTGTATGACGGGCATGCCGTCAGGCCTGTCCACAGGCCATAGCTCACCCGCCCGTACCCGCGTCTGCAAACAAACAGACAATGATTACTTATGATAAGAAATGCACTTACTACTCACTGTTCGGTTTAAAGGGTGTTTTTTCTCTCTAGAACACTTAGATTCAAAGGGGTATAAAAAAGGCGGGAAGCGGAAGGTTTGAAGAAGGAAAATGTCCTGGCTTCGCAACGTAAGAGAGTGGACCGGCATCTAAACCGTGAAACGAAACAGCTGTTCAGGCTAGCTCTGGACAAAGAAAATGGCAGAAAAGTGACTGCCGACCTTCAATAATGGAAAGGAACTTGAAGAAGAAGATAAATAGGTTTATGCAGGGTCAGCAACTCGTGAGTGATACCTCTGGTATTGAAAGCGTTTCTAGACGGCGGTAATCGCTTAACATCAGGTGAACCGTATGAATGTTTGCCACCGACGTGGTATAACAAAAAAGCAGTCTTTATAACAAGTCAATGGCTTACGGGAGTGGGTTAGTTCAGCAGCAAAGCAGTATTGCTGCATGATACTGGTTCGTATTGTAAAGCCAAGTGCACATACAAGTATGCTTATATCCGACCAAAACATTAAGCAGGTAAGTGAATTACTGCCAACATAATTCAATGAAACAGCAAAGTATTATCTGAGTTTGCATCGCTTCAAAGTGGCAAACTTAAGTATACCTAACATATTTATCGTAAAGCCCTGGAAGCTCGGGTATGCGCCATTGTTTTAAACAAAACTTCCAGAGAAAAGACTATTCAAGCATTTCTTTCATCACAGCTTCATTGCAACGAAACTGAACTCTCTCTGCTTCTTATAATTATAACATTGTTCCTTGCATACGCGGAGGGAAAAAACACAATACAGGTTTCGCCAAGTAACAGTGTAAACAAAAAAAAAAGACCGGCCAAGTGCGAGTCGGACTCGCGCACGAGGGTTCCGTAGAAAGATTTTAACGCTTTTCCCCAGTGTTTTAAGAAGGACAGTGTTAGCAGAGCCCTGCTCCTAAGCAAAATGTACGCAGCGTGGGGTCAACTTATATTGGTCTGTGAAGTCTACAAATAGACGTAAAAAATTAAGATTTTGAGACTTTTCGGAGTGGTTGTGCTATAAGAGCTACCTTCATACCAAATTTCAAGTTTCTAGGACAACTGGAAGTACCCTTTAGGTTTTCAAAATACGGCAATTTGTATGGAAACGACTTTTTAATGGCTGTATCTTTTGATTGCGTTGACTTAGATGCTTGATTTTTTCACAGCTTCAAGGGACCGCAAGTTTGAGTATTTGATATTAATTTCAGCATCCTACCTCTACGCGTTCCAGAGAAAAAGGGTCTTGACAGATAGACAGACAGACAGACGGACAACAAAGTGATCCTATAAGGGTTCCGTTTTTTCCTTTTGAGGTACGAAACCCTAAAAAGAGGGTCTAACAATTTACGAAAGAAGCGTTTTCATCAAAATTGGATGATTGCGTAAACGATGAACGCTCCCAAAAGGTCGAAAATAGAGGAACAAAACAGAAACAGGAAAAAAAACAGGTTTTCTTTTAAAATATTTTTTAAGCTGCTGCAAAATCGATTTCATACATAATCGTTTAGTAGGTTGCTATTGAGACTACATTACTGGCAGCTACTATGGAGTGAAATTATCGATATAAAATTTGGTATCTTCATACTGTTATGTGACTGTACTAAAGTAAAATTTACAATTCGACCATATCGCTCCGTACAATTTTATGACCACTCAACTCAAGTCTTGAAAATTAGAATCAATTACACGTATTAAACTTATTTCTGATTCGATACGCAACATCTGCATAGGCCTCTATTCTTACTAAAATTGTATTGCTTTACATATTACATCTTCCTCTAACGTATTATTCGTAATGAGTCAGAGTGAGATCAAAAATAATATGAGGGCTGATCTTTGCGAATGAGCGATTAGTTGAAACGTCGGCGCACGTTCCAGGAACGTCGTGGGCGCATTTCCCACGCGCCATCGAGGAATTCGCGAAACGAATCTGTGCGCGTGTGTGTTGACGTTTTTGTTGGTATGTGTGTGTGGTAAGGAAAAAGGAGAGTGCGTATTCGGGATGGTAGTTAGTTGGCAGCAACCACTAATTGTCGAAGTGCTGGTAGAGTCCTGTTTAAATATTTAAGTTTTTCTACACCTGAAACACTGGGATTTCCTTTTTCATGTAGGTATGAGTACCTATATATTTTTTTTCTTAACTTATTACAAATAAGTAACACACAGACTTATGCAGCTTAATAATATTATTATGATGTAAAACGTCTCCCTTTAATGATGATGATCATATCCGCAATGCAAGACAATTTTTGTCCTTAACCATACTCGGGTTATATTTATTACGCTTTTAAAGCATTAATCACGTGACACAAGTAGCATCGGTCTCTTTACTGTTGGCAGTAAAAGATGTCGGAGCACTTAATCATATTCCGGAGATGCGTATTACAAAAATGGTTTGAAGTTATAAATGATTACAATTTGTCCATAGTTGGGACGAGATTGATGGCTTAAGGAATGAGATTTAGGATAATTATTTAAATTTGTGTCTTGTTTATTACATGGATTTGGATCGAGAATTCATTTAATCAAGAACAATAATAACCATTGACATTTTAAACAAGAAACTACCGTGAGACTGAGTATATTATAGTCGAGTTTAGCCCGACATGTTATGTACTTAGTCGCGCGAGCAGACTTGGCAAGCAATGTACGTTTCCCTGCCGCCGAGTAGAGCGCTCATAACATGACAGGATAAACTCGGCTTATATACGTGAGTGATTCATTTATTTCACTATATCCATTACCATTAAGATAGCAGAAAGTTAGTTAATACATTTTTTTTCAGGTAATTAGTACCTCAAAACCTACCAATAATGACATGTAAGACTTAAAGTTTTAAGTCTATTCAGAAAACCACTACAAATACATACAATAATTAACACGCAAATTCTCCTTATATAGATTGTATAGTTCCCTTATTTCATTCATTATTCGCCCACAATACAATTACGTTTAACAGCTTACGCTCGATTAAAAAGCGCATTTCGAATCAAACGTAAGAATCATGCGTAAGACTGGACTAGCTTTACAGCATTCAAAAAATAAGCTCAATAGAAACAAAACGCTATCCCCTCATTATGCCCAAGGATATATAATCATGAACAGCCATTATAACTATGTTGGGGTATTATTTCCTCAGTAAAGAAGTCCGTCCAGATTCCCTGCGCATAGTTGTGGAGAAAGTTCGTTTATCGTTCGTAATACGAGAAGAGGCTATTGGGATGCGTTTAATTCTTCGAACATGTTAGCTGTATATTGGGGGAACTAGCAAAGTCAAAGGTCGGTGTTGTAAATTAGCTTAATTTATTCAATTGTGACAATAATTGGGCAACGATAGCTCATCAGCAGGAACGAATTTACAAGTTTGCATTTAGGAGTTGTACTAGGAATATCTTATTTACTGAAGTAATTTATCCGTCGTCATGAGAACATACGAAAGTATAATAAGAAACTCGAAACATTTGCAAAATGTCAAGGTATTTCTGTTTGACATTGTTAAAGTGTCATTTCTGTGAAAGGCATTCAGGGGTCACTTTTTCTTAAACTTTGGCATGTAATTAGATTTGTTTGACGGCCGAATAGTCTAGTGGTTAGGGACCCTGACTATGAAGCTTGAGGTCCCGGGTTCAAATCCCGGTCGGGGCAGGCATTGTATGATGAATACGAATGTTTGTTCTCGGGTCTTGGATGTTTAATATGTATATAAGTATGTTTATCCGTTGTCTGGTACCCATAGTACAGACTTTGCCTAGTTTGGGACTTAGTCAATTGGTGTCGAATTGTCCCATGATATTTATTTATTATTTATTTATTTATAATGCACGTTGTCGGTGAACAGAGTGTGAACTTTTTCTTACTTTAATAATGTGCCTTTAAAAGTTACAAGAGAAGTTATAACCTGGATGAACTTGACAAATTATATCAACGATATCCTTTACAATTACTATCCATAGTAGGACAAATCTGAACAATCTTCCCTTATTTTTTTCTGCGTCATAGTTTATCAGCTGTTACTTTAAAAACCTTAACCTATTTAACCGGCGCACAGAGAACACGTAGACACACAATAACACGGTAAACAGCTAATACACAAGTATTAATAACATAATTATGTAATTGCGAACTAACCGCAGCGTATTTCTGTTGGTAAGCGATGAAATTATAGCTACCACTCTGGCTAATCGTGATTCGACTTGAAATCAACAGAGCTCTTTTTATTGTGGTAAATAAAACTATGTGATCAGTGAGATTTCTGCAGCTGTGTTTGTTTATTTGGATCATGAATTACTTATAGTCCCAAGAACAGCAAATTTTTAAAAGAAATGAGCTAAATTTATAACTTAACACACGAAAAGTAAGCTAGAAGAATAACTTTATATTTTGTTACTAAAGATCTTACTAAAAGAGCTTAGTAAAACGTAACAAAATTCGTTCAGAAAATTCCGGTCTTGATCGTCCGAGCAACAGGAAACGTGGCGTTTGAAGACCGTTTTTTAATTGTAACATAAGCAAAACTTCTTCTAAGCCAATAATTATCGTGACAACCACAACAAAGAAGCGAGACAATGATTATAATAATGACATTACTGACACACTTCATGCGAGGAACTGCAAAATCAAGTGCTCATCCTCTGTTGCTGAGATAGGAGAAACCGACTTATATGGGAAAGTAATAAATGATAAATCAGTTATTTCGCCGTTTTATAGCACTAACGACTTGGCGCGTGGCAAACGTTATTACTGTAATGAGGAGCCATAGAAAATACGGTAATCGCACGACAGCTGCGTTTCTATGTCGGCTAATGGCGGATACAAGCAATAGGATGGTTGCTTACTTAGATGCTAACAATTGTATGAGCAAACATGATTTGATTTATAATGAGAAGCAATTTTCATTGATGTTAGCTTTTGATAGTTTGTTTGCGGGACAGGAATATAAAAACCTTGCAGTATGGTGGGCGTAAACAGGTGAATGAAAGCCTAGTCTGGTCAGACAAGAGTCAAAAACACCTGAAGATTACTTGTTACCAAACCAGTGAAAACCTCGTGTGGCCCACGTCAAATTTCGATTGTTTGAATTTGAAACTTGATGGCATTGAGGAAAAGTTCAAATTCAATTTGACATAACTGTCCTAGATTTAGGACGTTAGGCCGCATTAAGGACGAATTTTAAAGTAATTAAAAGTTTACCTCTTTTGCTTCAAGCCATTTGAAAGAAGGTAGGTAAAGTTAAGCATGTTATTCTACATTTGTACACAAAATGTGTTAACATCTGCGTCACTGGTTAGTTAGAGGCGTGGCGAATTTAATACTCGTATTCACAACTGCTACCTTAATGCTTACTGAATTTAAAAAAAAGCAGGAGGCTAGCATGTGTAATTTTCCTTATGTTTTTCAACGTTTATAGATGGCGACGTAGATTATTACAAGACAAACAAAATTAGATGAAGCCTTTCCATATCCCGAAGTATATATCTACTATAATGAACTTTTTTTAGTTTTTCACGACACATCATCCACTAATTCCTTGAAATTTCCTGAATTTTGCGTTTTGGAAAATTGAAAAACCAGTATCGTCAGTACTAAAGGTATACAAACTCTTCGAATACCTAACTTATTTACCTTTTTAACTGTTAAAAAGGTAAATAAGTTAGGTATTCGAAGAGTTTGTATACCTACACACCCCTCTTCCTGCACTTATAATAATAATAATAATGGAATTTTTTATTTACCTACACAAAAACACAAAATAATAATAATAACACCTATTTGAAAATTATGAATTCTTAATGTTGATTACAAGGTAAGTGAATAGAGTTAAAATTCTGCGGTCGCGCATGTGATTAATGAATGAATCTAGAACGGAGAAATGTATTGATGAGGGATTATAACATTTGCTTTCGTCGCTAGAGGGCCCGAGCTCGTGGAAAATTACGTCAATACCCGACATTGTAAGTGTATTTTCTCTTTGAATCTAGCAAACTATCAGGAGAAATATTAATTGAGATAATTGTTTGACCGAATGAATGGTTGCCTGAGGAAACTTTTTATGAAGACAGATTTATGTTTTATCTGAATATTTTCAATGATAGTCACAGATAAATTAAATAAGTAAGTAAATTAATTGAAAAGTGTTATCGTTAAGTATAGTTGTTTTAATAATATTAATAATCATTTATTTCGGAAAACATGGTTCCATACAAAACACAAAATTACATAAAATTACAAAATAAGATAATACAATACTGTAAAATGTGTTATAGTTAGACTATGTTTAAGCATTGATCAGCTATGAAAATGGTGTAAAAGGGGAATTGCTTTCAGTGAACTCTCATATTTTCTCACGGTTACAATAGGTAGGTATATTAAATTATAATCACACCTGTGATCGTGTGGCACTCCACGGGTTAAACTTGCTAGAGCTTATAAAACATGATTTAGTCGTGATTTGTACATCAAAAAGCAGGATATTCTTAACGTACAACTGTTAAAATAAGTTAATACAAATGGTGCAACAAGACATGACCAAACGAGATGACTCTTTAATCTATGGGCAATTTCAGTTTCACAGTTGCATTGTCTCTACAATCTAAATAATTTAACCGGCAAAACTTTATAGTTTCATCAACAATTGCTACTACTGCAGAAGTCATATCTTTCGATTCCAGCAATTCAATGACACGGTTGATCAAATCGTCATCTTGAACAAACCTGACAAAAGTTGTGAATCATAAACAAACACTTTCACCTTTCCATTCATAAGCGTTACTCATGTGTTAGCATAGGAAGGCCAATGGGTGGTCATTGGTAAGAGACAAACCGCGTGCCTCTGGCTTTCGATCAAAGATGTAAACAGATATACATTTCTATACGAGTTGCTAAGTGGTATACTAAAGCTAGTATCAATGATAAAATTGCTCTCGAAACTGTCGTGACAAGAAGCAAAAGGAATTTATCACTATCGATCAATACTTAACTAACAATAACATAATCGTAAACTTTAGACTATAAACAACCAATTCTACTTATACTACTATTCTGACGAGTACGCATGCTCTTACCTAAGAGTAGAGTAATTTCAAGAAGTAACTAGCACCTGGTGAGTACCTGCTACTTGTAGGTAGTGTTTCATGAACTTTATGAAGCATATTTTACTGGGAACTGCTGAAGCGTGTTGGGTTCAAGCAACAATGCGTTCTATAATGAACGTGGAAAATCTACGCTACCTTTATTGGCTAGGTATAACATTTCCTTCCCGTAAAGTATTTGGAGTGGACACGCATTTTACAAGAATGCCGTCAGAGTTCGAAGGCGTGGCGAAGAAAGTTCCTGAGTCATAATTCGATGTTAAATATTGGCAAGTGATGGAGCTGTGAGGTATGCGAATTTGTTCCGGCTGCAAATAGCAACGGTTATCTTTGTTTCCATGCGCTGAAGGCAGTTTTGTCGTGAATAAGGCTATTATAGAATAGGCGTTGGTTTGGGCGTATGAGGAATCTATTTGAAATGTAAGATTGTGGTTTCCCAACCACAATCTTACATTTCAAATAAATTCCTTAGATCCTTATCCTTATAAATTTCTTAGATCAGCTAGAATTTACGGAGAGGATAGATAGAGAGAAAATAATATAAAATAAAGTAAATAATGTTCAGGATTACCTGAACTAAAATTTATATAAGGAATTCTCGTTAATATAGGTTTCAAGGCCTTCTTTAAGGTTTTAAGACTATTGTTATGTCATGCCTTAGCATTGATCGGTGCTAAATTGATAGTCTTTGTATTTTTGTTTTTATTAGTCAAATTTACGATTACGAAAAGCAAGTAGACTGGAATGCAGGCCCCCGTTTCATAATCGTGACAGGCGACAGGCTACAACGGCAATTCGATCTACACTTCTACACTAATATTATAAAGAGGAAAGATTTGTACCTATTTTTGTATGTTTGTATGTTTGTAATGAATAGGCTCAAAAAGTACTAGGCCGATTTAAAAAAATCTTTCACCAATAGAATGCTACATTCTTCCAATTCGACATAGGCTACATTTCATTTTGAAAAAAATTAGGGATCCTTGGTAAAATTTGAACAATGTAACCGAAGGTGTAGAAAAATGAGTCTTAAAATGTCTTTCGTCGAATGCGCTGCCGAAACTATTAGCGATAGAACAAAATAATGTACAACAATATTGAAGAACATCATAATGTCTACAAAAAACTTCGCGGTAGCATATGTCCAACTATTGTAGTTATGTCACTACAACAACTTTTTTCATTTTATAATTGTCTACCCCGTGCGAAGCCGGGACGGGCTGCTAGTCGAATATAATATGAAGTCTGGTAATACAAAAACTTTTCAAGTCAGAAACCTACACCAAACTGTCGTTGTCATTTGTCACCTGTCACGTTTATGAAACGGGGGCTAGTTTCGGTTTTACTTAAGTAAAACATACAAGGGTAAAATTATAAAAAAATGTGTTTTAACAGGTACACTGAATTAGGTAGTGAAGCTGTATATTACTTTATGGTTCTACACAATTTACGAGTGTGAACGAGATATTATAATAGGAATTGCAATTCCTTTAATAGGAAGGACTTCAGTGGAGTCGAATAAGCTCATTATTATTATAGCTGTTGCAAGCGAAATCGTCTGCGTAGAACTCGGTTATCGCAATTCCAACGGAAAAAATACAATTTTCGGAGATAAAAGATAGCCCTATGTTTTAATCTAAGGTGTAAGCTATCTTCACTCCAAATTTCCACCGAATTCGCTTCACCGTATCAGCGTGAATAAGTAAAACAAACATAAACACTCACTAACAAACTTTCGCATTTACAATAGGTATTAGTGAGATGTGCAAATACAAATAGGCATTAGGTACGTGTCTATAACCGGTCTATTCATGTTCTTGTTGTCATGTGAACCATAAGAGCCTATTCTTACCAAACAGAGGCATCTGACACCGCATGTTACGTAAAATCAAAACTCGTCCAATTGTCGCTCCCAAAAAGCGAATCGAGGCATGTTCCGATTATATAGATGAGTAATAAAACGCGTTTTCGATTCTCGAAAGACTGGTCCGACCGCCTGCAAGACTAAACATATGGTCTGTATGGCAAATATTTATGCTACAGTCCAGGCCAATTAATATCGTATGGACGGGAACAGCATACGAACATTTGGGAAAGCAATTTACTCTAAACGAGATATTCCAATTAACAGAATATAATGTATCGAATAGCGATTAATTTCGTCCATTTCCTTTTTCACGCATCAGGTTTTTTTTATGCTCGAAGTTTAAACACATAGAGATAAAAGTGGATAGTTAAGATGAGATAAGATAAAATGAATGTTTATTTTGACTGTTATTTTAGAATTTTAAATAATGAGCGCGAACCGACATATATTTTATGGCCTTGTTACAAGAAATCATTTTATGGTTGTTGACAGTTGATGAATTTTTAGTAGGATGTTTCAAATACATTTGTGCCAAATTTTGTGCTCGTAGACCTCGCACTTGTAGTAAAGAATATTCAAGATACGACAACTTTATTACCAACTATTACAACTGTGCTTTGGATATTAAGATAGGGGCTTGTTATTTTATTTGCTGTATTAGTAACCGTACCAAATAAACTATGATATTTTGATACATAAACACAGAAAAAAGTATAATTGGAAACTATAAAACCGGGTTTGTATCTGAAACTTACAACAAGCCGTTACTGAAATTTCGATGAAAAATGTAATCAGCGCCTCAGACGTTTCTTTATGACAATGACGTAACCAGTAGTGCTAGCCTCCCACCATAGGCCACGCCCCTCCGTCAGTAACATTATGTACATACTTCAAGTTTTTTTGGCGCACTAACCGACTTGAAGCGAGGTTCAATGCCACCACGCCAGGTGGTGTGAATCGCGAACGTATAGTTTGAATGGAAGAGACATGGGTGTAAAGAAAAATAAGTAGGTAAATATCGCGAGGGCTATCGCTAGTCAAAAATCCGCTAAAATCTCTAGCGTCGAGTGAGGTATGTATATCTGTCAATTTCCACCAATCACAAGCCAGTAGCTTGCCTCTCATTGGTGGAAAATGACAGATAATCTTCAGTCAACAATAGCGATCCTAGCGGACGTTTGACTCACGATAGCTTATTGATCTATTCCTAAATTAAGCAGAACTTGTGTTACGGGTACTAGACAACGGATAAAAATACTTATAATAGATAAACAGATACTTCAATAATACTAAAAATCTAAGACTCGAGAACAGACACTTGTAGGTAAGGCAAACGTAACAATGATTGACACATTAATTCTAAATAATTGACAATCCGTGTCACCTTTATTGCTACGTATTAAGATAGAAAATGCCAACTATTGGGATAGTTTCGGGCACAGGGACATATTTACCTTATTTTTCACACTAATATAATTATTATATGTCGCTTACCTTAATTCGTATGTATAGAGATAGGTAACTAGAACAATGTCTATGAAGCTTTGCCTCATTCACTATTTCTTTACAACCGTGGCTCATCTAGTCCGCCTATGTCCACTCCGGATGATAATGATAATGATAGCTTAGAGCCGCCGACGGCCTCGGCCGATAGACATGTCATTTTCTCACCGCGTTAATTGAATACAAGATAGATATTTTACTGTTAAACGACAAAAAAAAAACGTCAAAACGGTGCTAAATGGCAAATGGCACGAGGATCTTGCATAGTAACTTTAAGTTTACCAATTGCGAATCCATCTTTATTCCTAACTGGTACGTTAAAAAAAAACATATTCAAAATTTTACGCAAAATCAGCAAATGAAAGAAGTACAAAACAACAACAAACATATTTAAACCTAAACCTCCGCCAAACTGCATACTTATAATCGTCCCACGATAACTCTGCATAAAATATTAATTGGCAACCCAGAAAAATCACGCTGTGGTAATACTTTTTTCATGTCACTCAGACATTTCTTAAATTAAAAACAATAATGATAGTAGCAATCAAAAGAAGCTGTTTTTTTTTTTAAATATGGCTCTGTCCATCGGAGGACAATTTTGCCAGCGTTTAGTAGGTTTTGCCGTTGTACGGTAAAAAAAATCTAGAAAACGAAATATGAGAGGTAATTTAACAGTGGATTGTGAATGAACGATGACCTGTTTAATATTTAATCTAATCAAAAGTTCAAAACGTGTTGTTTGACTATAAATCAGTGCTGCCATAAACAAACTTTAGATTTCTACTGTTGTCAGTTCGTTGCAGAGTTATCGTGGGACGACTATAGCAGTTTGCTGGCAGTGGATTCGCATTTGACAGCTGTCTTTCCCACTTCGTAGTTTTACGTCAGAAATTGTATGTAAATGACAACTGTCAAGAAAAAATTAAAAAGCTGAGCATAAAACCTGGCAGGAAAAATGCGGAAGCGAGCAATAGTAATAATCCTTGCAATAAACATGCAGGTGTGAGTTGTGTGTAGATCTTTCGAAAACACGCATGCGACAAACCGCAGTGTGTCGGTTAGCCGCAGAAACGGCATAAGAACAACGGAAGTTTAAAGAAAGGGTGACAGTCGTGTAGTATTTGCAGAGGTGAACTTAGTAAGAATAAGGTAAACATCAGAATGATCGATACGTTAATTCCAATAACCTTTATTGCTACGTATTAAGTTTGAAGGTGCCAACTATTTATTGGGACAGCGTCGGGCACACGGACATTTACCTTATGTTACAGTAAGTTTGGGTAAAAAGAACATAAACAGTTTACATTTTTATTGGTCAAACTATTAGGTATATAAATTTTAAAGGAGAAATAAGAAATTATATATTGATATAACATAAATTGCCCTATCTTTAATGTATGGCAAAGTAACCTTCTTTGTCACACACCGTTTAAGCGAAAACGATTAAAAGTTAAGATGTCTGCAACACAATTGAAATTTTGGGCCATAGGTACGGTCAAGTGATATAATAATGTATCAAATGAATCCACCACAACAACACCACAACCTTAACACGCCGACATAAGAGCCATGGGACATATTTTGGAGTAAGTTGTATGCACTCATATTTTTGCACTTGACTGTAACTTGGTTGTATCTCACTGTTTGTAACTTGTATTTATTTCTGTATTTTCTGTACAATAAAGCGTTTACTTACTTACTATCTTTACAATATCACTTTTCCTGAAACTTAACAACTCTGTACTTTAATACAAGTAATATCATCTTACGGTTCACAATATCAGTCACACACTGAAACGTGATTGACGCTTAAGGTTAAACTTCCCATTGTTAAAGTTTAATTGATGTCACTGACTCCTCAAACTTGAAAGCAGATTAAATTATTGAATAATTGCAAACCGTTATTACAATTATAAGGTACGATTATATCTGCGGCGTACGGCTGCCATTTTCCACGCCATAAATATTGTAATTGTGGTTTAACGTTTAAATCTTGCGTAGGACTTTTTGCAACATTAAAATTGGTAGGTATAAAAAATGCATAGCGCTTCATTTCAGTTATCATCAATCATCGCTCTTCTTTACTCTGTCAATAGACATAAATATAAAGTAAGATAATTAATATGGATTTAAAAGTGGTTATTAACTTGCATAATAGTCACTGTCATGTCTCGTTTCAAGCACATTTAACACAAGCTTTTTTTTGCTGGCTATAGGTACTTGTCTTGCATTGTCATACCATCTACATCTGCACATCTATGCCAAATTTCAAGTCAATTTAACTACTGGAGATGCGTTGAACTTAACATGCAAGATTTGATTACAGACAGACATTACGTAGGACAAGCGAAACTAAATAAAAGCTAGTAAGAATACATTCACGGCAAAATTCTGATATTCGCTAATATCTTACATTAAAACACGTAACTGTCTTGATTTTCCTATGGAGATACTCTCTTCCAAGTTACAGGGACAGACTGTGTCTAGACCGCCTCACGACTCCAACAGACTGCTCCCGACATACAACTTGCAGACCCTGACTAGTTGAATCGCCGGACCAGCAACTTCCACAAACCTCAAAGACTCGACCACACTTCGCTTACCAGTACGAGACGAAAAATACGACTTTTTCAACAACAAGACATTGGAAGGAATCTGGTCCATATAGACATTCGGCAATCACAGCTGTAATTAATCCAAAATAATACATATATAGATACTGATAGTCTGCCAATATATTTCTGCTGCGTAAAAAATGGGTACTTATTGTTACTTATAGTGGTTTATCCATGTATTGTATAAATTAGGTGGTGCATCCGCGTGCGTATTTTTTTTTTGCTGTATAATATTTTTCTATAATAGTTTTGAGATCTTGTAATTGACTTCGATGTTACAATATAAATAAACTACTCTGTAATTTATAGCTGTTGGATCTCCTAAAATAAATATTTAAACGACTTGATCTACCACTAGGAGTCACTTTTTTTTTTCGATCAAAGAATAGAATTCGGTAGAGGACACAATGTTACGCTGGTGAACTTCTTTAATTGCTAATTTAATTTCTTATCAAGGTTTCTTTAAAAGAAATTTAAAAAAAATTGTTACCTATATTGATTGTGCGTAAAATTTAAACTTAAACCGACAATAAACTCGCCACGCAGTCTCGTGACTCGTGCGCCGATGTCTCTCTATTCATTTTCCATCTCAGCATGCCCTTAGCATGTAATTTCGTGATTATCATTATGTTTCGTCTATTTATACCGCTGACACAGTATCTCGGACAAATTACACGTTAGCTTGGGCTGCACAGCTATTTATAGTTGTATTGGCTACATAATAATGTACGGTTCTCGAGTTATAATGTTATGGGAGCTTTGTGAATGTATCTGTGCTCTTAAAATTACCTATCGTAATTTTTAACCTAACCTAACAAAATAAAAGGAAAATGCATACTTTTTTCTAGAACTGAATCTATATTTTCAGGTGATTCCACGTTTTCTTAAATAAACATACAATAAATTCTTCCCTGCATAAGTAATGAAATAATGAATCGTACACACACCGGTAAAATAAAACATTATTATGGTAGAGTAATTTCTACCTCAATTTGGACCACAGTACACGCCTTTAACCCTACCCAAAAACGAATCTTCAATTTGGCAAGACTACTACGTTATTCAAATTTATAACCTTAATGGCCTGATTCAATTGATAAATTAATTAATCAAAATGCTCAATTAAAACATAATTGCACAAACAGTTCAAAGAGCGAACAAAAAAACGTATCATTCAAAGGCCATCAGAACCGTATTAAACACAACCTACACGGTCCCATTAAAACTAATTACACACGCTAAGAGACCACATATAAATTAAAGTCAGAAAATTAAATAAATAAAATGTAAGACTGCTTCTGGCGTAGTGATACGAATACAGTAGGCGGCTGACACGCACCGAGTTCGCGACGTAGCGAAAGTGCCTACGGCAGTCTGCTGCCCCACTATTACATTATAATATGATTTAACTTAGAACCTAGTTACAAAGTAGCCATTTATTTTGGTCAAGCTCCGACTTGAGACTGATTTGTGTGCGTACGGTTGACTAATGAGTGTAGACGTCGTAAAAGTCATAGAAGTAGTAGAAGTCACTGTTTTACTTGGTCACAATTTTGAAATGGATTTAATAATGCATACCAAATGTTACATTAGATGCCTAGTGCCGTAGAGCCTACCTACCACTCAGACAAAGTGACAAAAATTTATTGTACAAAGGTGAAAATAAATCTCAAGCCAAGATTTGAGATAGGCCCTACGTTACTCCTCCATTACAAGAACATAAACTCGAACCATCAAAACTCACCGAAATAGGCAATTTGTAATCTAATTCCCCATTTTCGGGTGCGCATGCGGAAACAAACTAGCATTACTGGTGTTACTCAATCTGAATAGTAATGAACTGAACTTGCGTGACCGCCGATAAGAATGTCAATTATCACTCTTTCATAACCAACGGCTCCGATTGGAGACAGTTTCCCATATGAAAGTGCAGCACCGGGCTCTCAGGGAAGTGATAAACGGCTTACCCGTTTAGTATTCATGAGCTTTGAAGAGGTAAAGTAAATATTTTTTTAGCTTGTTAGCTGTTTGGAAATATCACCTAATGCTTGCCACTTGCCGGAAGTTTTATGTTGACTAAGAATATGATCAAGATGACCGTACTTAATAAAGGGTAAGGGAAAGGGGAATTTAGTGCTATGACTAAAATTTTACGCTTTTGTTTTATGCTTCAAAAAGTAAACTAAGTACTTACTACGGCAATACACAACTAATCCACTTGTCCGTAGAATAACCTGGTGGCACGTTGAACGAAAGGCGTCAGCGTAGTGTAGCGGTGATGGTGATAGTTGGGTCTATGTGACATTTGTGTTACTTCGTGTGGCAGAGGAAGTAGAGGTGTTCCATGAAAACTTACATTTGTTGCATAGACGTAGCTGTCTTAGAAGCGTGGTCGCGGGTGAGCAAATTAATATTTTTTAGTGTTACCAACACCCAAACGATTAAGAAACCAACGTGTAATAAATTGCATCAAAACGGTCATCAATCAGCATCACAAGTAGATTGGCAGCATGAAAGTTTTCCAAATTCTATTACGAATATTTGACCTACGTGACAAACTCGTTTAATGATGAATAGGTCAAGCCGATTAGACTTGTTTTACAATTATTCGGCCTTTATCGTGGCTTAAACAGCAAGCTACTTTGTCTAGAGCGACTGGAAAAAAAATGCGACATGATTTTTTGTTAGAATACTAAGCGGTTTAGCTACAAAAGCTCCGCTTCAAGAGTTTTACATTAATGTTTGCTTTTATTCTGATATAATGTTAAGATTGGTGTTGCATTTAATTTAAGAAACAATTAATATTAATAGCTTTGCTTTATTGGTAGTGGTAGACTTCTTTTAAATAATACGAATACAAATATCTCGAAATTTACATGCGTTTTCACGTTGATAGCATAATGTATTAGTAAATAAGTAATAAAAGACCTTTTATTCCAATTTATAAAAGTCTGAACATAAGTGGTTTACTGATAATGTGCCATGCCATGTTGAGGTTAATTTAGTTTATTTGTATAACCATGTCTGCACCGCAAGCTTATAAACCAACACAAGGTGCAAGCAACGAGATAAGATCGCAGTGGAAAGGAAAGCATAAAGAAGACAGATAAATGAATTAAACTGCTTTACTATTGGTTTATTTATTGCGATAAAGAATACCGCCCACAGTGTTACAGGGATTACAACTGTTAATAGGTAAAGTCAAAAATCCGCTGGGATCGCTAGTGGCGACTGAGGTCTAATCTGTCAATTTCCACCAATCATAGGCCAGTAGCTTGTCTCGCATTGGTGGAGAAACTCCACTCGAAACTAGTCGATATTTTGACTCGCGATAGCTTTCATCACATACATGCATTTTTTATGTAGGTAGGTATAAAGCTTCGATAACAATGCTATGTGCTGTGACTTTAAGCTGGTCTGAAGATGGAGCAAGGAGCTAGTTGAGAGGAACGTAGTGATGGCATCTATTCTAGTACATCCGTCAAGTTTGGGTTCAGTAGAAGCGCCTTTGAGAGCATTTTGAGAATATGTCATTTAGCTGGTCTGAAGATAGAATAAGAGCTGGTGAGAGGAACAAAAAGATGACATTAAGTAAATTCTGCGGATTTGGGCACATTAGAAGCGTCTTTTGCAAATCGTCATCTACACTACGTTTACCGAGTCCCGGTCTCCACTCAAGTACACGTTTACCCCAACGGTTGTCGGTTCTTCGTGAGCTAAATGGCAGACTGCAGGCAGATGCTGAATGCGGCAAGCTGAAGACAGGGCGCTATGGCGCTCATTAGGGAAGGTCTATGTCCAGCGGTAGGCTGATGATGGTGATGATGATATAAATGATTTTATTTTTTGGTTAGGTTCGGTTATAGTCGTAAATAAATATTAAGTACTGCGGTAAATAATACCTAGGTAAGTACCTACTACTAAACAAGATGCGTCTTAACATAGGTAACAAAGAGTATTTAAGGTTTCAGCATTGAAATTGGTAGACATAAAGTGTTAAAAACTGTTTTTATCTACACACATATCATAAGTCCTCTATAATGCGTTCAGAAACCGTAGAAAATGACCAGCATTTCAGTACGCCGTCGCCTTCTCGCCGACAGCGCCGGCCCCAGCACCACCTCCATCACCTCCAGTAAAGTAATAGTCATTACGACATCGAATTCGATATCGTAATGAGATTTCGATATCGAATTCGACGTTTCAAATTTGAAAACCAACGTAATTTACAATCATATTGAAATAAAACGGATGACTGACGTATATAAGTCGAGTTCAGTCCGACATGTATAAATAATAATGTGATATATTTTTTTTTTTACAATAAAAAAAACAGTTTACGAAACGTCCGCTCGGTATGTTTGTCTATGATTAAAAAAAAAACAGTCAAATTCGTGACAGGTATGGGTATGATATATGCCTTCGGCTTCTGAACCCATCTTAGAGTACTTATAATATGTGTGTAGATAAAGTAATGTATGCAACTCCACATAATTAGGCCTTAATATGTAGCAGTTGCATAAACTACTATTATACAGATCAACCTACGAGTCCTTCAAAAAGTATACTTCGCAGATTACAAACCACCCACTCCGCTTCTGGAGTTGTTGATATTAGTAGATGTCTAATGCACGTTTTCTTAATTAGTTTTGTAATTTTATAACTTTAAAACCAATTAACAGAAGCTCCAACATGGGTTTACTCAAGCAGTTAAACATACAAATAATTACATTCCTTGAAATCTAATCTTGACACAATTATTTTAATAATCTACAGTAACCGTCTATTTTATTTTCCATTCGTACAGTTACGACTTCTTTTAAACCACCGTTTAATAAACACAATTTTATTAATATAAAATGAAAGTATATAATATAGTACATCATTTATGTTTTATGTGAAACCCTTTACATGAAAATAAAATCAGAGAAATTATCAGAATAGCCAATTCAATTTCAATCAATGATGTTTAAAATTATGCAGCCAATCGTTCCCTATTTAAGCAATTCGATTCCAACCAGTTTCGAAGCCATTCAAATCATAAAAATATCTGAGCTGCGCGCACCTACGAGCATCTATTTATGAGTGATTAAAATCAACATGTGGTGGTTCAATGCAAATAAGATCTGTACAAACCGGATGGATATCACTTTCGATAGCTGAAACCGAACCGATGTATCGAGAGGTTTCATTGTGAAGTGTAACAACCGTTAACATTCCACGACGGGCCGTCATCAGATGTGCATATTCAACAGAATCCGTGGAAACGCAATTTGGCGACCGTTACTGATCCTTCATTCGGCGCACGTAAGCTCGCACTATCTTATTGTTGGCTAGAACCACTTCTTACATTATTCATGGGAAATGCACCGCAAATTACCTAGTACCAGTGCATTTGCAACCTATAAACCAGTGACCCCAGAGCGGAATGTACTAACAATGTCAGTAGTTGTAAGGATGTACTGAACACTCAAAGAAAGCTATTACATGGACCGCTACATCCCTACACGCTTCGACCCTACACGCTAATCGGAGGTTCCGAGGTATAAGAACAAGCACTTGGGAGTCCAGCGCTGCAACTAGGTAAAACCAACAAGCCATGTACCTTGTTTTAAAATAAATTATATAACCGATATTTTCTAAAAGATAAGCAACTGGCTATTTAAATAGGAAGCGACATTTCCAACACATATATTGACACCTTTGTCAATGCTAATAGATTTAACGGCGACTGGGTATCCGCTGATCAGTTCCCTATAATTAAAGCATTTCAAAAGCGAGCCGAGGTAATAATTTGAATACGACATTGCCAATTAAAATGGAAGTTCAATCGCTTTCAACACCTTCCGCTGGGAATCATCATAATTCCCATGACCACAATACAAATAGCGTATTAGACCTCATCAATTTGCCACAATTTGCTGAAGGAAATCGCGAGTAGCTAAAGTAGGTTGGTGGGTAAGGGTAATTAGTCGAAGTAATTGAGTCGATCGTACGTGACAACCACAATGGCTCCCATGCATTGGGTTCACACGGCTTTCACAAGCCATTACATGCGCCAGGACGTGCATTGTCGGACAGACGGCTCGCCTGACGGTAGCCGCAGGGTTGACTCATACAATAAGATGAATGGGGCTTGTGAACTGACTTAAGTATACTTAGGTTGGGCGTAAGTCACGGGTCGATAAGCGGTTCTTAAAATTATCATTAATCTTCAAGTGAATAAAATTATCCTTCGAGAATGATAAATATTGTACTTAATACTTTTCATTGCGCCTAAAGAAATAAGATGAGATCGTTAGTTTTTGTATCCAACTCATAAAACAGAGCTCACTCTGGAGACCAGGGAATAATGTACTGTCAGAAATGGGCGATAGATGCAGTCAGATGGCGTTTTGTAAGACAATGATATTATAGGTGTGAGTAAAGATACGTCATCTGTTCATAAAACACTCGAAAAACTTGTTTCGAACATTTTGACATTTGCGCGCAAGTTTGGGCCTTGTTCGAGAAAGACCGAGCTACAATCGTAGCCTTTTCTGCGCTTCATTTTTGGCCTGCTGATGACATATCTACCTCTTTTTTAATATGTAATATCATTGAACTAGCCCACGAGAGTCTCAGCAACCCTATCAAAACCAACCTCGTTGCGGGTGCAATTTTGCGGTTACATCACATGCATCGAGCAATCTCACAACCCATTATGCATATCATTCAGTGTACGATGTGCATTGTTAGGATCCAAAGTGATCTGTGGATCGTATTGAGCTTTTTATTGATGTGATGACTCCATGCAAGTTGATGATGATAAAATTGAAAATGAGAACTAAGGCAAGAAAAATTATCGGTATTCTAACGCTAACGCATCAAACATTTTTACGGTTAATATGTATTCTTTTATGCTAATAAGTAAGTAAGTAAGTATAGAACGTCAATCTTTGAATTTTCTTATTTGAACCTGGACCTGGTAAAGATCGCGGGATCGTGGTGGATGCGGAAAGCAAAAGACTGGTCTGAGTGGAGAGCCTTGGGGGGGGGGGGGGGGGGGGGCTATGTCCAGTGGATGTCTTGTGGCTGACATGATGATGTTGAACCCACATCCACAACCCTGTTACAATAACTTCTGTCTAAATGTCTATGATCAAATGGCTGTGACCGGTACTCGTCACATTCGACCGAAGAAGCTGTTATTTTTCAACATAGACTTCTCCAAGTTATTAAAAAGCGTTCGTTATTGCAATGGCCGAAACCTATGTCCAGCAGTGGACATCCTCGTGTTAAAAAGAAGAACATGCTTGATTCAACGTTAATCTTCTATTAGCCTTAACAAAAAGCATAAGCTGAAACAAGTTGTGGACGTCTTTAACACAATGAAAATCCACATTAACATCGTAAGCTTAATATAGGCGTCCCACTTGATTCCTCGCACACTTTAATGCTAAGCAAGTACTTTTCAATAATTCATTAGATTGTACTGTAAAGTAGTTAGCCGGGACCCGTTACGTAAGGACAGCAGAATTGGCAGAGTGAAAATATTAACAGTGAGGGATTTTAGAACTAACAGTTCGGTGCCCTTTGGGTCGCGTAAAATTATTTGTCCTAATCTAATGCTTGGTCGAATCATCGTTAATCTTTGTCTTAATTTTTCTCCAACTGAAACTGAAAATATTTCGGGAAATCTTTTAGATGGGCTAGTTGTAGGATGGGTGAGGTTAAGTTTATTTTATAGCTTTGCTGAAAAGTGAGTATTTTCAGTGTAATTTCAATTAGGACAAACGATCATTCGACCAAATATTACATTACGAAAAACAATGTTGTATGCGAGTCAATATAAACCCCTAACAGTTATGTTGCACAATTTGTTATAGTCCTTTAGAATCATATAGAATAGCTATATGTTATAAATAAATACTGAAACAAGAATACATAGAAAACCAGAAAAGTAAAGCATAGCACGGGAATCGAACTTGGTACCTCGCCATGCATCGCGATTACTCATGACGAAATTTTTCTAAGCCTTCTTAAATTAATAACTAATACAAGAAGGCATAGAAAAGTTTACGAATAATAAGTAAAACCAAATTTCCTCCTGCTCTTTTGAAATCAACACAATCGAGAAATCGAGTCAACTGCTTGACCTTACATTGAAAAACTGTGGCACAGTACTTAAAACGGTTCTAACACTCGTTTCCCGTCTTAAAACCCAGCCAACAAACAGTGTAGCAGATTCTGCTAACCGTACAGCCTCCATCCGTTTGTTTTTTCCCCCTCGGTCCAGTTGCACGCGTGCGATATGTATGCTATGTATGTTAGCGGACGTACTAGCTCAAATGGAACGGACACTGCAAGACAACCGACCAAATGAGGAGCACCAACTAAACCAAACCAAGTTTGTAAGCACAACTGGCTTTACTAACTTGTCGTATAACAACAGCGACCTCCCCAAGGAAGGAACGCAGTTTCGATTCTGCTTACTCAACACACTTACACTGTTCTAAGACGGGTTTTTGTACGATACAGAACTAAGTGGAATGCAATTTTGAGATTCGGAATCATCCACTGTTTGCTGGGGAATTCGACGTTTTCTAATAAAGATCCGGTTTGTAGTGACCCGCTTGTTAAAATGTTTAGTCATCATTGAAGTGGGCTACTTTTAATGACGCCCAACAATGTTAAGCGAACGTAAACTAAGTGAAATCTAAAGCATTTCCCAGTTAACTAGTGCTGAATAATATTAGAGTTAAAGATGCATTACCGAACGCGCAAAACCATAAATTGTGCGATCTAAGATAATTAATTCTCTAAATGATAATGAAACATCAAATTAAAAGCAATAAACTGCTCCGAAAT
Organism: Clepsis dumicolana; assembly: GCA_963691665.1. NCBI lineage: Eukaryota > Metazoa > Arthropoda > Insecta > Lepidoptera > Tortricidae > Clepsis > Clepsis dumicolana. Next base: position 4,863,264 of record OY829515.1, read on the forward strand.
TAAATATTTCAAACACTTTCGCCCGAAAGTGAAATCCTAAGGCATAAATAACTGCTGTCGGAAATGCAATAAAATTAATGTTGAGACTTGAGATTACAAGGAAGGTGATTCAATGCTTTGTCGATTGTAAAATGCTGATAAGTCTTATCTTTTACGTATGGCAGTGCATCTAAGATGTATTCAGGGTCAGTGAAAATGGACATGAGGTCAAAAAGAATGATAAATTTAAAATAGATTACCTACGGAGTCCTATAGGCGATAAATGAGATGGCAACAATTTTTTTTTTTGACACCTGATGATGCTGTTAGTGATGCCACTGTGACAGCTTTGCCCTGGCTTCGGTGGGCGTGCTCGGCTGGGCCGTTACAGCCGCTACCAAGAGATGATGACAATGTTAGATATCATTAATATATTGATTGTGGAAAACTGTAAGACATTATACAACAACATAAACACTGAACTTCGTTGCATTGCCATTCAAACTACACATCCATACCAAATTTCAAGTCAATCCGACTACTGGAAGTGGGTCAATAAGAACTTGCATGATTTGGTTACAAAAAGATATCGGAACATTTGAAATCAAATAATAGCTTGTGAAAGAAATTCGTTTTCCATTTTTAGTAAAGGTGTATTTAACATATTTTATATTATCAGCCGAAACTATTTCATCATTGTCGTTTTGTTTCAAAATGTGACAATTAATACAGCAAGTGCAAATTTATTCGACATCTTTGGGAATCCCATATCTTTAGGTAGGTACTATGAAAGCAATACAAAACGCATTTTCAGGTTATTTTCATAGTAAATTGGTTAGGATATAGTGTGATCAGTGTAGAAAAAACAAAATATCATTAATTCTAGGTAACAGTTTTATCAAGTGGGCTGCGAAACAAATTATTTCCTTGGCCAGCAAAATCATCTGTAAATTTCCTTACCCAAATTAAAAGCTACCACTTAACCATCGCCTGCGCACCCAACTAACATGTGTACACGAATGATTATTAGACTCGGGGCGATGACCTATTGATAGTTCGATGATGTTACAATATAACTATTTAGTATCGATTAGTATCGTTAATACCAAGTCGTACTACAACTTACTTCGAAGACATGACTTTTATTTTTTGGTACGTCTCAATTGGTCTTGCAAAAAAAGCTTAAGAGTAACTTCTAATATCTCGTATGAGGTTAAGCTTTAGCATTGAATTTAGACTTTCGATTTATAGTATAAGATTGATTTTAGTAAATGCGATCTAGCCAGATACGAGATTTCGCGAGTTATTTATTTGCAGTCATCTATGCAAACAATGTATAAGTGGTGCCTTATTTGGAAGTCGGTTATTTGCTTTGCATATTGTCTGATTAAAAAAAAGGGTTGTAACGTTTTACGATGCTTGTAATTAATTTGCAACCTGCCTTTTTGAGTCTGCGTCCTCAGTTATTTTCATCAAAATATGAATACTAGTACACGGCAATTCTTGGAACTTATTATTTGTACCCTCCCGTCATTCCATCACTTTTCTTGAAGGAACGTTTGAGCATCGCTTAAAGCAATTATCAATGGACTTGTGTCATTTATTTGAGACCCGTTAATACGAGCTTCTAAACGGGCAACGTTTTTCTGCAAAAGGTATGTGGCCGGCAACTTGCTGACTCTTTTTACAAAAGCTAGACAAAGACTCCAATAGTTGCCGGCTACATAATATTGCAGCAAAACCACAGCCCGTTTAGAAGCCCTATTATTCATTACATATGGTAATTCCACAGAATACAGATCAAACCATAACCCGCGAGCGCGCCTAAAACTGACGCGACTAAAACTTACCTACACTTAAATGGTGTAGTTTCACGCGTAAACATCTCCGTGTATGCAGCGTATTGTGACATTTGTACGAATAACAATATTAATGTCCCTGTCATGTCGTTCATACATGCAGAAATGCCGTTGAGTTTATAAAAACCAAATAGGATTAAATTTTAAGTGTAAATAAGTAGCGAAATCAATAATAAATGGACACAGTGCGCGGCGCGCGGTTATTATTGAATGCGGCTTTTGGTTTGTTCCGAATTCTGAGGATAATTCCTAATGATGATAACACTACAGACATTACTATCTAGGTATATTATTTAAGTTTAACTTACGTTAACCAATGTGAAAATAAGCCAAACGAATGTGGCCCTCGGTATGTGTGACGCGAAATCTGATGCCATATTGGACCTGAAAAGAGAAATTTACACGTTAGTGTTAAACAAACTTATCAGTACAAATACGGGTAAGCGCAGACTTTGATTTGAGACGCTAATCAAACAATACGAGCTAGGTTTATGGTCTTAAGTCGAACTTCTTAAAAGTTTGCTCAAACCAAAGATTTAGGCCGTGGAACTTCTTATAATTTTATAGTAAGTAGTTAATCAAAGAGAGAAAAGTGGAACTACCAGGAAAAAGGGAAACTCTTAAAAAAATAAAAACAAGTTTAGAGACTTTTCTGCTTTTTTATATTACAACTTTTAAAGCAAACAACTAATAATTTTAATTAAATTTAAAATGGCAAAGTAAACAAAAGCCATTCGACAATTTATTTTAAATTTTATACCGTACTGAACGAGCGATTTACGGCAATATTAGTGGCCAGTATTAAATAAAAGTAAAAAAGTTTCAACGACTTCAAGTTTTTTTTTTCTTTTTGTGTGAAAACGCAATGGCCAGTAACCGGTAGGTATCGTTTTTTTTTATTTGCATTATTATTAACACACCTTTTTAAAACTTACTTTTCACAAACACTAAACTATTAAAAGTGAATAAGAAAAAAAGTGAATAATAAAAATTATATTCCACGTACATCTCTACCCGGACATGGCCTGGACATAGTTCACAGGTTCATCATCGTCTTATAAGCTTATATCATTTCCATAAGTGAAAATACATGAATAAATGCAAATTTACTTAGTAAACAAGTTTAGCCGGCGCCAATATCAGTATTGCTTTCACGCGAATTATAATACCAATGGCAATGTCAACCTTTTGAGGTTAGCTTTGTATTGGAGATTCTTTTAATATATTGTAAGGAATGTGACACAGCATGTTAATACGTCCAGGAAATACTAAAACCAGGACACATAAAAAAAAATGAATCGTCCTTGGTTTTGCGATGGGAATTACAGCGCAGCCTTAGTCTAATTGTTCATTTTACACTCAAGAGTAATAAAAACGGGTCACATTGTATAGAAATTTTTCATACAAAGTGACCCGTTTTTATTGCTGTTGAGTATATTTTGTTTCTTAATAAAACTGTACATGCTTTAAGTTACGTTAAATTATCGCCAAACTGTTGCGTTTGTATACGTTTGTTTACGTTTAATGTGGGAAGAGGTTTGTGCCCAGCGTTGGACTCTAGGCTGAGTCATTTCGATTGAAACTGAGAACTTCAAGCAGAGAGATTTTTAGGGCCGGATCAGTGTAAAAATTGTAACGATTAGCCCTAAAAAGCTCTCTGCTTTGAGTTCTCAGTTTCAAAACTGTGGATTTAGAACAGGGCTTTTAGGGCTGGTTCAGTGCAAAAAATTGGAAACAATTTTAGCCTGGCAAAAAAGATTGTTGCCAATTTACGTCAAAAATGGGACTTATACGAAGAAAGTGGCGCCCATTTAATTTCTACTCTTTTTTGCCACGCTACAGTCATGTCAACGCAAGTATTCGAACTCATTCTTAAAAGGTTAATGACATTGTAATTGTAAGGCCTTCAATTTGTCCTTGTGGTTTCTTCTCAGTGAGGCTTAACTTAACCTAGTCTTTGCGAAACGTTAGTAACATAAAAAATCTGATTGTTTCTAATGTCTCCATAAGCGTCCGAATCCCGAGGCCTGTTCAACAGGAGCATACTTTAGCATACTAAGTAAAAAATCCTCTTGTTAAACAGCCTGTCTGAAGGCTCACTCTTTTCGGCAAGCTGTAAAATCTATCAGAGGCTAAGCGCTTAAATTAAGCAGTCAACTATACAGTCGAAATATTAAACTTTTAAAGTTAAATACAAATATAATACTCACTTACTCGAAAACCTTACAAGTACCTATGTATTATCTGTGTGTTCTTATGATTAACAGGAACGCGGGAGACCTTAATTTTCTCTATACGCAAGATAATACTCGAATCATTAATTGAAATCACGAAGCAAAAGATGAGCCGAAATGATAAATACTTCGCTCGTTCCTAATAACTTTAGAATTCAAGATAATGGTGTAAATACACGAGATGAGGTACAGATACACCGTAGTACATTACGCTAGTAAGAAAAATCCCGTGAGTTGCTTTACATTGCGGTGCTCAGTCGACTACTTTTAATAAGTTCGCTTCATGTCCTAACAATGTAATCCATTTTACGCAATTTCTCTTACAAGTGTAAATGAGAGCTTACGGCATGTCTGAATTTATGGCATAATGTTTGCTTTACTGGTATAGTATACCGGTAGTAAATGGAGATGAATTGTAAAGCTTAAAGTTTAAAGATTGTTTATTTAGCCTATTGTAGGTGATTCGCATTTCTAATTAACACTTTGTTTTAATAGAACCCGGGTAAATTGTAGTTAAAGAAAAGGTCGTTGTAGCCTAGTGGTTTGACCTATGGCCACTCAAACAGATGGTTGTGGGTTTAAGCCCTGGCTTGCACCAGAGGTGCAACGCAGAGGAGTTTTTCGGTATTTACTTAAGTATGTGCAAAATTACATTTGTAGTTTAGCATGTTTAAAACTCATTAGTTCATGAGTATGATATGATGAACCTTTGTAAGGTAGACTTAATTGGAATTGGTTGAAAACAGTACGTGGTTTCAAATCACAAAACAGTATTTGCATAGCCAGTTGGTTCGCAAAACGGTTATTATTTTTGCATAATTAATTATGGTATTTACATCATGTGGCACTGATGCATATGAAATTGAATAATTTAGTTCCTTGATCTCTTTTATTTGAGTTTCCATCATCATCTTATTTAATCATCATCATCAGCCCGTTCTTTCCAATGCGAGTTCTTTCACCTTCTGACATGGCACAACGTCTATTTTCTGTTTTAGTTTCTTTACCGTAAGCAAGACAGAAACTGTGCCCTAAGCACGACTTGTCGAATCCTGCGTTACGTTACGGTTATCGTATCGAGATCGAGAAATCTCATACTAAATTTTAGTTCCAAATACGCTCACGGGTGGGCGCTGTTCCAAACGTCATACAAACTCGTTATAGTTTACTATTCGATTTTACGTGACGCAGGATTCGACAAGTCGTGCTTAGGGCACTGATCAGATTCTACTGGCTTGCACGAAACGGTTCGCTTCATCTTTCCTAATACGAACTGCCAAGGAATGGAATTCGCTCCCATCGTCTACGTTTCCAATCTGGGTCTCTTCGAGGCTAGACTGAATAGACAAGTTACCTACTGAGAGTTACAGTGAATTACATATTTGGCCTTATTTGCACTTTCCATCAGGTAGGATCATTGGTCAGATTTTGTAAAATAAAAACTAAGCAACAAAACAAAACATAGACACCCACAACCACATTTCCTGCAGCCTTAACCAAACCATTTATTTACCAACTTACTGTCAGTAGGCTATCCATCCTCTGGTCTGCTGTCTGTCGAAGGGAGGATGGTGGGCGATGTACAGATAACAAATTGTTGGATTTTATCATCATCATCATGTCAGCCGAAAGACGTCCACTGCTGGACATAGGCCTCCCCCAAGGCTCTCCACTCAGACCAGTCTTGTGCTTTCCGCTTTACCAAGTCGTCGCTCCATCTTGTTGGAGGCCTACCGACAGCTCGTCTCCCGGTCCAGGGACACCATTCGAGAACCTTCTGACCCCATTTGTTAGATTTTATATTTGTTTAATTCCTCAGTAGATCAAAGCAAGAGATACTTAGACCGAATATTGGGAAACACACACATCACATCACCAGCCTTTTTTTTACATCCCACTGCTGGGCACAGACCTCTCAGAATGACAGAAACCCTCAGATGATGATATTGGGAAATGCTGTTAGTGAATGAACCTATCCACACTTCGCCACTTCCCTAACTCAACCATTTCTATGAGTGATTTGCTCCGCCTACTGCCACTTAAGCCTAAAGAAGCCGACAAACTGTTTTGTAATTTATATTGTTTGACTGCGGAAAATGTAGGCTTTTCCGCCCGTGGGATGTAATATCTTAATTATAACAATGGGCTAGTTGAGTGCTCGATTAGAGGTTAATCGTGAACTTAACCTATTGTTTCGAGTTTTATGAGTTAGATATGGAGATAAGATTGCTCTAATAGATTTATTTATGGGTGTGGTGGTTACGCACGAATGCGTATTGCGTATGTTTCTTACCAGGAATTTGTGACAGCATGAAAAAGTTTTATGAAAGTTGGTGCTTGATACATTGATTAATGGTTATTGAGATATTTAAGACTACGTAAAGATCTTTCATAATATCGACTCTATCTCTAGATAAAGAGGGTAATAGATTCTTGGGACTAAGGAAAAAATTACAAAAATTGCCTTACTGTTCTGTCAAAACCATCACTGACGTAGACTGTTACGAGAGTATGTTAACTTACATGAAGGTCCGTTATCGCGGAGTAGCGAAACCATTTTCATCATCATCATCATCATCAGCCTATCTACGTCCCACTGCTGGGCACAAGCCTCCTCTCAGAATGAGAGGACTTGGGCTATACATATAGTTCCCACGCGGGCCCAGGGCGGATTGGAAACTTCACACACACCATTGAATTGCTTCGCAGGAGTGTACAGGTTTCCTCACGATGTTTTCCTTCACCTAAAAGCTCATGATAAATTACAAATGTAAATTCGCACATAAATTCCGAAAAACTCAAAGGTGCGAGCCGGGGTTTGAACCCACGAGAGGCGGTTGCGGTTGCGTGAGAGGCGATAGGTCAAACCACTAGGCTATCACGGCGAATACCACTTTCAACTGCAACTTAATTAACTATCTCTTCAGTCATATTGCTTCTTACAAATACAAATTCATAGAAGGTGACATAATTTTATGCTCCATTTAAGTACCATCGAGCGTTGATAAAAATTAAGGGAAAAGAGTATAAAGAGAGCTGTCAGTACCAGAAAGCAGTTGTAATCAAGCGGAGCGGCGCGCTCGTCTCTTTGCACGCATGCGCGGTAGGTACTTTCGTTTCTCGTAAAAACCACGCATTTTTTTCGCTCGAACGCCTGTGGCATTTCCAATTTTACGAGATGATAATGTGACTAGCTTGTACTGGTATCATTTTAATGAATGCAACTTGAATCAAAATTAAAACACAATTAGATGCTCTCACAAATTGTAAAATTACAAAAAATATATAGGTACATTGGCGATATAGAAAATGCACCTTCGGCTTCGAGAACCAGTAAAACGATACGATCAGGTAAAATTAAAATGTAAGCGTAAATCAAATTTACGTAAAAAAAAAGACTAATGTATCGCCTTCACATCTCATTTTTCAAACTTCCACGATGACGCATATCTCTTGAAATTAAGCCAACATCTTATCTATCAAAATTCCGAATGTTAAATTAAATATTCCATAGTCTTAATTGCGTTTGATTCATGGACATTAATATGTGCATATTGGCGACAAATATTTGTGAAACTCCACGACCCAGAGGACTGGAACCGGTAAAGCGTTGCGTGCTCAGTATGCGACACCTGATACTTATGGTAATGACCTTTACTTATACCGAGGAAATGCTAAGAAAATGGGTATTATTTAGCAGACCCTCGTTACACAGTCACGAAGATGTATAAGCAGCTTGGATGGACACGCTCGTTGGCAAACATTCTGCGGAATGTGGAGACATTTAGGTGAGGTAGAATTGAAAGTATCTGGCCGTTTGAAAAGGATGCCATACAATGGGATGGAACGACCTAATGTAGCATGCCGTTATTATGGTTTTTAGAGTTTATTAGCTTTATATAAACTTAGTTTTTAGGGTTCCGTACCTCAAAGGAAAAACGGAACCCTTATAAGATCACTTTGTTGTCCGTCTGTCTGTCTGCCTGTTTGTCTGTCAAGACGCTTTTTCTCTGGAACGCGTGGAGGTAGCAAATTGAAATGAATATCAAACGCTCAAGCCTGCGGTCCCTTTAAGCCGTGAAAAAATCAACCTTCTAAGTTAACGCAATCAAAAATACAGTCATTAAAAAATCCATTTCCATACAAATTGCCGATTTTAAAAAACCTAAAGGGTACTTCCAGATGTCCTAGAAACTTGAAATTTGGTACGAAGGTAGCTCATAAAGCACAACCACTCCGAAAAGTCTCAAAATCTTAAATTTCTATGTCGGTCTGTAGATTTCACTGACCAATATAAGTTGACCCCACACTGCGTACATTTTGATTAGGAGCAGGGCTCCGCTAACACTGAACTCTTAAAACACTGGGGAAAAGCGTTAAAATCTTTCGACGGAACCCTCGTGCGCGAGTCCGACTCGCACTTGGCCGGTTTTTTATAGTCAAGATCACAGCTTTATATTTTGATCACCTATGTATGTCGTAACGTATATATAGTTATGATGACAAATCGGTTTACGCACAGACAGATCTTTTTATCGTTCTTAAATAGGTAGCATTTAAGAACAAACTACTCTGAATTTAATAATAGTAAACATAACTAGTAATTGCCCTAAATGGTCTCTTCCGTATTCCTAAAAAAAGAATCCAAAGTTTTCGCTTCACGTCTTAATACATAGACCAGAACTTTATTCCTAACGAGATTATCTGTGAAGACGAGCTACAAGCTACAACTAGGCCGAATCTGAAGATAAGTTATGAGCACTACATGCAAAATTTCCACATGACAGTGTCGTTAACAATAAAGTAATAATTAAAAAAGAAAGCTTATCATAAAGCGGCTGCGGCCGGTGTAACTGTGTGGAATCTAGCTCTGCGCAATTTTCACGCTTCGCCGAGGAATTCTTCCATAATCATGACTGTATGAAGACATTATTTGCTCGTGTGCTAAACCGATGGTTTTCATACCAGTATTATTAGTGTCAGATGTCCTCCGTTAGTGCCTTGTTAGAAAGCTAGTTTCTGCTAATGCAAGTAAGCGGTTGTCTATCGCAGTAAGCGTGTAATTAAATCTGACGGTTTACATACATAAATGATTACGATCATAATAACAATAATAGCTGATAAGGGCTTTTGTACAAAGTAATTTTACAAGGTAATTTTAGAGCAGAATGAAATGGTAATTATAAAGTCACAAATTAAAAATGTCAAATACATGCAAATGAATACGACAGACCTGGTTTTCCTCAAAGTAAATACGGAAGTAGTTAACAGAATAAAGGCAAAAATAGAAAGCCTTTAACGTCATACCAGTTCATAAATTATGTCAAAGTGCGGTTCAACTTAATATAGGCTACTAATTGCAGTGTCTGGTTTTAAATTTATTGAACATAAATTACAGTATTAGTATTCATCTTGTAATCATTTCTTATTAACGTTAATTAAGTATAACATTAAATCGAAGATATAACACGAACAGTTCAAATTATGCTTACGAGTACATATATGTTAAATGTTACTGTATCAAAAGACTTATTAGATTGGTAGGACAAATCGTGGTTGTCAGAATTTTTAAATTAAACATTTATTTTCACATACAAAATATAAAAAATCATTAATAGGGATGATGAGATGACCATTGGTCAAATGAGCAACTTTTTAGTAATCTCAAAACGATCGCTCAGTAAGAAGTTTGTATTGGATCAAACTGTCTCCTGTTATGACTTTTTGGTAAATCAAAAATCGTCTCTTAGGCATAAAGTGAGGCCTCACTTTTACGAGAATTTTCGCATGCTTGATTAAGTGACAGTGTAGTCATTTTATTTTATACTGTGTGCAGTCCATGAGGCCTTATTGACTGAGCGAAGTGTCTCAAAATTTATTTCAAATGTCCACCTTCTGTCCAGATGTCCAGCTGTGGCTGTCCTACTGTTCTCATCTATAGCATGCATTGTCTAACTCGTTCGCAATCAGCATCGTGTTCATTTTGTATGGGCTGACAATTGGTATCGGAAACAGGTAGCTGCCACAGCGTACAAAAAAAACTGACATTTCAATCCGATGACGTGTGTCAAAATAGTTACGCAGTAGGGTGTCTGGTCTCGTTTCTGAACCGATTCTAAAGAAATTTTGTGAGCAGGTTCGCTAATTATACAGATTTTTTTAGTTGATTAGTTTTTGGAATAAAAAAACACAAACGAAAAATGTTTAAAAATTACTCTATCTTCGTGAAATTTTGTCATCAGGTTCGATAACTTATGTGATTTTTTCGTGGATTCGTTTTTCGGGCGTTAAAAAAAACGAAAAATGTTCAAAAATGAGGTCGCAGTCTACAGCTCACAGGACCACTAGTTATTGTTGTTATTAAACATGAATGAAGTTAGCGACCACTTTTTGTCTTCTCGAATCAGGCTCTAATTTGGGTCGTTTTCATCAATCAAGCTGAAGGCTTCGCTTTACCATTGATTTACGAATGACTTCGAGTCAGAACACAGGTTTTGCCAAATTGTGTGGCAGGTGATTGCTTTTTGAAGTTGAGGCCCTTGCCTCAACTAATAACACACACAAACGTACAACTTGTATAATGTACACGTTGAACACGACTCTATTGTCTAATGTTCACCGTGTGTTACAATTTTGACCAGCTTGACAGTATTTAATTGTCAAAATTTCAAGTTTCATTTCAACCTTTAAAGCAACTTTTTTTATATTTAATCGTCTTTTGGTTTAATTAGTTTTTTAAGACATTTGAACGCTGTGTTAAGTTCACAATCAAGTTATTTGGGGGACGCCTAATTATGTCCAGCAGTGGACGTCTTTCGGCTGACATGATGATTATAAAATTAAAGCAACAATAAATTTATACATAATAAATTTATTTTATGCAATAAGTAATAAATTTATGCCATAATAAATTAAAGCAACAATAAATTAATGCAATAATAACGAGCGAGAATCGTGAGCGAAGCGTCTCCGTATCAGCTTGGAAAAAAATATATTTCGTAAATGAAGGTTAGGCTGTTCTCCTCTACAGGTCGCATTTCTCAACCGTTTCATTCAGTTTTTGTAAATAAAAAAAAATATCGAAAAAATTTTCAAAAATGCGCTCGGGAGGTCTACAGCTCCCAGAACACTTAATAAATTAAAGCAACTACTTAGGCACTAACATAATGCGAGTATCAAGTTTCCAAACTATACAACATATATGACTAAAGTTACCTAACAATATCACCTTGTCTAGATTATTCATAAGTAGGCCCGTGACACACGGAATTGCATTGCCGCTATTTCGCGATAGATAAGTAAGCCTGCGGGCCGCCCGTGGATAATGATGGGGGATGGAAATGAACGGAGGAGGCAAGTGGAATAAATGTTTCAAACATTTTTGAACAAGTTTCGTTGAACTTTGGTTCAGCTTTAGCAATAAAATAAAATAAATAGATGTCGTGGGACAATTTACACCAATTGACCTAGTCCCAAATTAAGCAGAGCTTGACAATAGATACACATACTTATACAGATAAATACATAATAAACAACACAGACTCTACACAGCAATCATTCATATTCATAATACAGACATCTGCCCCGACTCGGATCGAACCGGGAACCATGAAAATAAATAAACCTCTCAATCATAAAATCTTGTCTATTATCTCCCAACCCTTCTTTGCTCTACTCCCGTATGCAATAACGCATGATGAAGATACATTGATGCTGTTGGCGGAGATCGGTAACTGCGCCGATGCCCTGCGGAGCCCGAGTAAAGGCCCGCTCCAACTGGCTCAGAGGCCCGAGTACGAATATTCGAAACCTGCCCCCCGACTACGAAGTGCAAAATTCGAACTTCGTATCGTGCCGTCCCTCTCAAGCTAATATAATTTAACACGAGAGTGAGCGGGACGACACGATACGAACTTCGATTTTCGAATTTCGTAGTTTAGGGGCAGCGTCACGTAAAATCGAATAGTAAACGTTATCGAGTTTGTATGACGTTTGGAACAGCGCCCGCCGGTTAGCGTATTTGGAACTAAAATTTAGTATGTTTCTCGATCTCGATGCGATAACCGTAACGTTACGCAGGATTCGAAAACTCATGCTCGACCGTTAGGGGTAGTGATATAAACGCATCAACAAACAACAAACCTTGTGCGAGGTCCGGATCGCTACCACCATCTTACTCGCTAATCCTGCCAACAGCAGTGCTTAAAATAAATATCATGGGATAATTTGACAGAAATTGACCTAGTCCCAAACTAGGCAAAGCCTGTACTATGGGTACTAGACAAAGGATAAACATACTTATATAGATAATATTAAACATCCAAGACCCGAACAAACATTCGTGTTCATCATACAAACATCTGCCCTGGCCGGGGATCGAACCCGGGACCTCAAGCATCATAGTCAGTGTATCTAACCACTAGGCTATCCGGTCTTCAAGTTCTTGGCCTGGTCGGCGATTACACTAGGCGCTCAGAGCGTCTTAACTCTCTCTCTCTCGCGTTTAACAATTCTCATACTATTTTGTCACTTTAACGCAAACGCGATCGAGACGTATTTTGTGCTTTTTGATTACACTAAGGGCACAGGAATTCAGACGTTAAAGTAACGCGAACGCGATCGAGATGTTTTTTAACCCCCGACGAAAAAGAGGGATGTTTCTGTGTGTCTGTGTATCTGTGTATCTTTCTGTGGCAACATAGCTCCCAAACGGGTAGACCGATTCCGATGCGGTTTTTTTTTAATCGAGAGCTAGCTTAATCGAGATGGTTCTTAGCTAAGTTTCATTAAAATCGGTTCACCCGTTTTTGAAATATTGAACTTTGAAATAACAATGTAGGGGGTTTTTCAGCTTTTCTAAATTGGTTAGGTTATTCTCTTGTAAAAATTACACTAGAGGCTTAGCAAAAAACTTGTAGTTCGAAGCAAAGTTAGTTCATTAACGGTTCATCACAACTAAGTTATTAGGGCACGTGTGTGCGCAGCTTTATCTTACTAAGCTTGTGATGGAACTGTCTTGCTGTAGGCACTTCCCTTATTAAATACATTCTTAACGATCCTTACAATTGAAAATAGTATCTTCTCGTTTGTCTCGTGTTTGTAATGATAGGTTATTTGGAGATACATGCAATCAGTCTTCAGAGTACAAATTGTATGTATAAGGAACATGTTGGTTACACTAAAATCAGAGGGTCGAGCACGACTTTTCGAATCCTGCGTAACGTTACGGTTATCGTATCGAGATCGAGAAACGTCATACTAAATTTTAGTTCCAAATACGCTCACGGGCGTGCGCTGTTCCAAACGTCATACAAAGTCGATAACGTTTACTATTCGATTTTACGTGACGCAGGTTTCGAATATTCGTACTCGCGGGCCTCTGCTCAGATCTGAGTTAGACTGTTAACTCATTAGCTCAGAGTTAACTTTACGTATTGTATCGTCGGACGTAAAGTTAATTCTATACGAGTATCTTCAACCCCCGACCCGAAATGAGGGGTGATAATATCTTTGACCTGTGTATTGTGTGTATCTGTGTATCTGTCTGCGGCATCATAGCTACCACACGGATAGACCGATTTGGACGCGGCTTTTTTTAATCGTAAGTTAATGTCATCGCGATGGTTCTTAGCTAAGTTTCATCAAATTCGATTCAGTCGTATTGAACTTACAAATTAAAATTTCGGGTGTTTTTTAACTTTTCTAAGTTGGTTTAGGTTATCTATACCTATAAAACAGTACCGTGACTGACTGACTGACTGACAGACAACGCACATCCTAAACTACTGGACCTAGAGACTTGAAATTTGGCAGACATGTACCTTGAGTATCCTAGACGTGCACTAAGAAGGGATTTTTCGAAATTACCACGGGATAGGGAACTAGCCCATTTTGAAATATTTCACGGGGGCAAACCCGCGGGGCATAAGCTAGTTTATAATATAAAAATGCATGGTAGTAGTATACATACTTATAGTAATAGAGTAAATAATTGAACACCGTGCTCGAGTTAGGAGGCAGGAGAGATAAGGTACTTTATGATGTTAAGAAGTGATTTTTCACGAGTTAAAAAAAGTGTGCAATATTTTACTTACCAGCCACTGATTTTCCGACGGCTAGGGTTCTTCGTTCGCCAAACTATCATTGTTAACACAGCACTGACATGGGCCACAACACAATTGTCACCTTCTGTTCTTGGTCGTAAGAGTTGTTTTGGCACTGAACATAATCCTCTGCGACACTGCACTTCACTTGTCCTTCTTAAAACCGGCAATCTGCAACAACAGAGGGTGATGTTATAAGTAAATTATTTGTAGATCAATGATATTACGTAAGAGGTAGATATGTTATTAGTGCGCCGAAAATGAAGCGCAGAAAAGGCAACAACTGTTGTCTCTTTGGCCTTGTTTCTGACAGTTCACTTCAAACAACTCTATGGAAGTGATATACCTAACGACCAACTATGCAACCGGTTCCTTTTTGAAACGCAATTTACTAGAACTGTAACATATCTCTACTTTAACATAGTTGATATAAATAAGTAAAATTGATGCGTTATTATGGTGATGATAGACTTGATCATTCACTTGTAGCAGAACATCTAGCATTCGCCGTTGTAAAATTTGTCGAACGAACGATATCGATTTCGGCATCGTTATGAGATGACATTACATAACTACTGTTACCCACAACCACCTTGCTCGCAGGACTGATGGCTGATGGGATCAGAAGGTTCTCGAATGGCGTCCGCGGAACGTGAGACGAGCTGCCGGCAGGCCTCCAACAAGATGGAGCGACGACCTGGTAAAGATCACGGGATCGCGGTGGATGCGGAAAGCACAAGACCGTCTGAGTGGAGAGCCTTGGGTGAGGCCTATGTCCACCAGAGGACGTCTCTTCTTTCGGCTGCCATGATAACCCATTAGTTACCACAGACAAGAAAACAGTCATAGCAAAATCGATTGTTTCTTAAGTAATGCTTGACTTACTTAAGCGGGAATTTTGGAGCTTTTATTAAAAATTCACCGCTCATGCCATGCTTTTCATCCGTACGATTGTACTAGGTAGTCAAAAACTTGACCGAACTCATTTGTACGCAATAATAAAAAGAGTACAACCAAATGCGTACATTATACACGACGAATAAACAAGATTCATTCATGTTCTGTTCGTAGTACACGCGCACCGAACGTTTTGTCAGATATCAAGATTGACTCACGTTTTCCGTTCAGCATTTGTATCGAAGGCATTACAGATTTAGAAAGTCGAAAAGAAATAGTCTTGCCGCGCTAAAGGCCAAAAGAGAACTGAATTGAAATACAGTCCCATAACATTTTAAATAGAATTCGGGTTCGGGTGTATTCGTATTGACATCTGTCTTTGACATAAGAAGCAACATTGACAGTGGAAGTATTCCGAGGTATTTTTAACCCCCGACGAAAAAGAGGGGTGTCATAAGTTTCACATGTGTATCTGTGTATCTGTCTGTGGCATCATAGCTCCCAAACGGGTGGACCGATTTCGATGCGGTTTCTTTTCAATCGAAAGCTAGTTTAATCGAGATGGTTCTTAGCTAAGTTTCATTAAAATCGGTTCACCCGTTTTTGAAATATTAAACTTTGAAATGACAATGTCGGGGGTTTTTCAACTTTTCTAAGTTGGTTATTATAATCCGAATCATATTCTAGATGTTCACAAGCTATACGAACTATAGAAAATCATACCCCAGCAAAATGCCTTGGTCATGGCCTTTAATTAAAGGATCCTAGACTCGTTCAGAAAATGGATGGCTGATTGCAATTACGACGCAGATTTCAGCGTTTTTTTAGAGTTCTAGTTCAATTACGTGTTAGGGGAGGTCCAGGGGAGTTTATATTGTCACCGTGTAGTCAAACTTTTCCACATCCTGTACAATTATTCAAGTAATTATTGCAAACTAGCTTATATCCCGCGGCTTCGTCCACAGGAAATAATAAAAAATAGATTAGTTCGAAAACGGGAATTTCGAAGAATTCCTCCTTTCAGTGTATACCTATATGTCTGCCTAATATCGAATCCCTGGCTCCAGTGTATTAGGCAGTATGTTGTCTGTAAGTACGACACTAACGTCACTGTTTTATGATGTATATGGGTAGGTATTAGACATAATGAAAACGGGATATTGACCGCGATTACCTTATAGGTTTGGTTAGTGTCTACCCTCGTTTCGTCAGTTTGCCCGTGATCATGATGCATGCAGCTGCATCGAAATATCGGGAGCTCATCAAACCTATAAGGTAATCGCGGTCAATATCCCATTTTCATTATGTCTAATGCAATTAACCGCGAATCATTTAAAACTGGTATATGGGTAGGTACTGTAAAATAATAAGTATTATAAATTCAATATAATCAATGCGATCTATGAGCATCTGTTTACAAAAATAACTATTTTTTCATTGTCTTAGTAGTATTTAGAAGTTTAAAACAAATTTGACGTTATTACAAGACAAGAAGACCACACACCGTGCACGTCAGACAACTTATGAAATAGATTATTTATCGATGGCCTCAGATGACCTAGCCTAGGTTAAAGCACAGGTTAAAGCTAGGCACTAAATTAAAGCACTAAAAATCTCCACATAAATATTAACTAACTATTAGACTAGACATTTATAGACACTCTAAAATTCTACGTTTATTACCTGAGCTAGTATTAAAGTACCCCGCACACCTGTTGTCAATAAATGACGTCACACTAAATAAAGAAATGTCCGTTTTAATTAAATTATCAATCATAACTGTTCTTAGTTCTAATGTTTATCATAAATCTTATGTGAATGACATTTATATGAAAATTATGTCATGTTATAACGTCGCTGCCTCGTTAACGCGTTTAAGCGCAGAGAAGGAAATTAGTTGAAATTTTATAACTCGAAATGTATTTATAGTTTAACACGGTACTTAATTTAGCCGCTAAATTATATTAATAATAAGCTTTGTAGGTTCAAGGACTTGTATTGATTTTTTGATTTGATTTAATTTTATGTTACTTAAGTATCAACACTAAACGTCAAATGGCATATCATGATAGTATTCTAAGTAGCCCACTTGCTCGTTGCCTCACTCTTGAATTAAGAAACAAAAACCTTTAGGTACTTACGTCATTTATTTTTACTTGTTTTTATAGTACGGGGTTTGTTGGAGAATTATTTAAATAAGAATCAAACTGGCAAGCCTTTAAAAGACCTCTACTTTTTTTTTCTAAAGTCCCCATCAAATTTACAGGCACGAAACAAACCCATTGAAAAATGTAAAAGCATTTCAAAAATAGAACACCGTTGTGGAAATGAAAACGCGTGGAGACCGAGAGACCGTCAGACGGACGGTACCGCGGTAACGGTATGTGTTACGGCGGATATCGAGTAGTCGAGTACGCACCTTGCGGTGCGGTAGTACGGTAGCTAGAAACCTAAGTTTATTTTCAGATAAGAAACATACGTGTAAAATATACTGATTGAAACTTATGTTATGTTAAAGTTGTGTTAAAGTTACATCTTGCAAGTCGCATTTTACAAATTCCAGTGTCCAGATTGACTTGTGATTTGTATGTAAATTGGGCAACAATTTAAGTGCGGTCAACAAAAGTTACCATACGCAAAAAGCCAGTTTCTTTAACTTATTTAAAATGCCCATAACGATATTAGCGTAATTATGATTAAGTTAACGTGTAACTTGCTGGATCCGTTTATTAAAATTTTACTGAGCACGAGTGTCATTACGTCGCGACGTCTCACAATGTTGCGATCCAGTTGAGCCCTTGTGGCAGTTAGGCCAATATGATGGCAGATATGTCCACACTTTACCACAGAGAGTTAGATAAAAGGCGATGTTAAGGCTCGCTTACCCTCTGGCAAAAAAAATTGGGTCTGTTGATTGTGTGCGTGTTTTTGACATTTGTGTGAGAGTTTTGTTTTGGCATGAGTTTGTGGGAACATAACATAACTTGAGATGAGCGTAGATGTGTCGTGTAGGTGTGTGCCTCGTGCCCCTCGAAATATGGCAGAAAAAAAACAGCGCAAAGATAAGCTACAGATAAAGACTACTTGGTCTGTCTCCTCCATGGATATTAATATAACACATAGTTTAGGTTAAAGTTTGCTTCACTTTACTTTGTATTCATAGAGTGAATAAATACCTAATTTCAATACTGTTCATTTTCACCGTCTAAATTTTACACAGTTACATTTTCATTTCACAAAACTGTAATGGTTGCTTTGAATTCTTTACGTCTGGTTATGGCAGAATATCCTTGCTTTGTTCATTATTTAGCCATGTCTATTTTTCCCTGCTCCTGTCATTTTTAAGTATAAGTGCTCTTTCTTATCTTAATCTCGATTTGCGTATTACCAAATAACTTTTTTTTTATCTATCTGTACAACGGAAGTAGCTTACTCTAGGGTGCATTTGACATAATAATCGGATGACCCAATGCCGTTCATTGAATGCACCAGAATACAACAGAATTTTTACTATCATCCGCTTATGAGATTACCGGTTACTGGCATGGTAATTGAAGGGTTAATAAAAAGAGCTATAGTTCTGTTAAATCAATAGGTTCCGCGAAAAATCCATGAAATGATTCGTATAAATAATAGCGATTGGGCTTCTCGAGTCAGGTCTTTATTAAAACAAGTAATGTACTTAAGCTACCACTATAACATTGTCCACCAATGTCCGCGGGTTCCTACGTATGAGACTAAGTACCCAGTAGGTACCTGTCAAAAGGCTCATCTGTTACGGTATCACCAAGACACCCACATTTCAACAAGATCACTACAGAACAGGGCAATTTCTACTTTCACCTCAGTTAAATGTGAGCCAGTCATTGTTTGAAATGATGTGGTTAACTGTAATGGGCGAGGTGTCGCTTACATTACATGGTAGGATTGGTTATTGGCGTGAAGTGTGCTTTATTAAGCGATGTGGTCGTTAGGTGTTTTTTAATAGGATTGAGCCCAGATTTTCGAGGTCTGTCTCGATTGCGAGATTCATGGAACTATCAGCTAGTTGTGGATAAAATCATAGATCATACATAGTACATAATGTCTATAAGATTACGATAAGTCGATGTAATATTTTACAGGAATTTTGGATTTAAAAAGTTTTCACTAGTCACTTAACTATTTCAACTTATCGGGTTTGACGCCGTAACTTTTGAATAGACGATTTTGTAAGTACGTAAAACCGTTTTTCCATCTCTTTAGCATTTAAATGTCTGAAAAACTCACACAACCTACTTTGAAGATGAACAGTTCATGCAAACATTTCAGTACTTCGTATTAAGATGCCGATTAACTTATTAAATCCGAAAATTACTGAATTATAGGAAAAAACCTCTTCAGAAGCAGTGCTTAAACACAATTCGTGGTTAACTTTGCCCGCTATAATCACATAATCGGCTTCAAAGAAGGCCCACAACCCATAATTATGTTATATTTCGAACACCTGTATCCAATTGTTCACAACATCTGCCCTATTACATATTATTACGCATATTTGTTACATTTTAAATCGTTTTATCGGAGTAAATATTCGCTTTCATTATAACGGAATCAACCACTCTTCGAAGGATAAGGATTTATTGACCAGTCATCACTCATCAAGCAAAACCTTTGTAAAATAAAGTAGTTAAAGGAAAAATGTTGAGTCCGAATATAGGTCATTCGGATGAAAACTTCGGAAACTTTTGAACTAAAGTGCACGTATTATAGGGAGTAAGAGCAGCAGTAGTAGTAATTCAATGGAAAAAATAAACATTCAATTCATTGTTTTTCAACATAGTTACAGTCCAATCATAAACCAAGCATTTGAAATCCAGACGGATAGTAGCTCTATTATATTCACAAGCAGACATATGACGTGAACTATCGACTTAATATTGGAGGATGATAAATCGACGTGTTAAAAGGTCATACACCTTTACGCTTTATGATGTTAAAATTCGATAGAGATTAATCACTAAGACTTATAAGTCAATCGATATTGGTTTTTCCCACAGTTTGCTACGTTTTGCAAGCTTTGATTTAACTTGCAATTTTAAGATTTTGTTTTTTTTTACTTAAAATGTTTGTTCGGTGGAATCTTGGAAATTAAATTTGACCCACTTCTCGATGTTCGATTTAGCTTAAACTTTGCATACGTACTTACGTAAATTCGGTGACAATGCTAGTGAAATGCTAGTGAAATTCTAGTGTTGCGCATACAAACTAAAATCTATACACAACTACAAACTTGACACAAGGCGCTGGGACGAAATACCTACACATCCGACGAATTGAGAACCTCCTCCTTCTTTGAAGTCGGTTAAAGACTGTAAGGTTGAGTTTAAGCCCAACGTAATATCCCTAGCAGCCGCTCCTGTCATTCAAGGGTCCGTATCGTAAATAATGAGGTCTGATTAGACATCTATCGAGTCAAATCGAGCCCTATCGGTAATCTCAGACTGACCGGGCGAGTAAAATTCGCTTCTTCTCGTAATTGGACGGCGTTTCCGGTACTATAAGGCCGATGAGCTGATAGCATCGGCTAGAGCTTTTGATTTTATGAAATATACATTAGATTTAAATGATTTGAGACGCGTGCGGCTCATTTTCAGAGTTTGAAGTTTAATAATGCCGGGTACAGAGTACAGACTGGTGCACACATGACGGGAAACACATTGCTCGCAGGACTAATGGCCTATAATGGGGTTAGAAGGTTCTCGAATGGCGTCCGCGGACCAGGAGACGAGAGTGTCGATAGGCCTCCCACAAGATGGAGCGACGATCTGGGCCGTGTTTCAACCCACATAAACTTACAAGTTACAATTTATCTACGGAAGTCTCTTTCTAACAAAAGGTGATAGAATAAAACTTCCGTTTGTAAATTGTTAGTTGTAGCTTTATGAAACGCGGCCATGGGAAAGATCGCGGGATCGCGGTGGATGCGGAAAGCACAGGACCGCTGCAATGGGTGGAGAGCCTTGGGGGAGGCCTATGTCCAGCAATGGACGTCTTTCGGTCGTGACGTCTGACGTGATCTGATGAACAGACGGTGAACATTAAATGTATCATTCTGCCTGTTACAATTTGTTACAAAATCAGGCAAATACTTTTATAGCATGATACATTTCAAGTTACGGTTAACCGGTCTGTCTGTCCCCGGCATAAAACTTCATATTTGCAAAATGGCGGAGTGCCTCTGAAAGTGAAAGGAAATACTTAGTCCTGAGTGTGAAATTTGGAACTAATTTGACTTTTGTACGAAGAATCTGCTTTTTAACCGACTTCAAAGAACGGACGGGGTTTTTTTAATAGTTTAAAAACTTAATATCTAGCCGCGTACAACATAAGTATTCATACTTGTTCCACTATGGATTTAAACGTACCAAGTGAAATAAACGGGTAGGACGATAGCAAAACGAACACGAAGCATGTACTCCCAGAGCAAGAACTATGGAATAGTCCAAAACATGTCGGGCCATAATACTCGACTGACATACGTGACTGCTCCATTTATTTCACCATAATTGAATCTCGTGGTAATTTTATGTTAAAAAATCACCAAAACTCCTTTAGATTGATACAAATTATTTTATCACTCGGCATCTTTCCTTTATTAACAACCTGTATAAGCCATAAATAATTAAGACCACATTGATCCATACAGTTCGCTATTTATTACTCTTCTCCGTATATAATTAAGCCCTAATAGACAGGTCACGTTTGATACAAATTAGAATAACATTCCATTATTGTTCGTATCAATAATGTTCTATTATTACACGTAGAGCTGGCGCACGGGCAATTTAATTGTACCGATCCATATTGCTTCATACAAATTGAAACGCTAATCGTTTTGTACTTGATTGTAAACAACACTAACAAAGCGGGTTTTTTGCTCTTTGGCAAATTGGGATGTTATGTCAAAAGGTTACGTAGGTAAGTCAAAAACGTGTGTTTTCATGTTTTATTGGAACTTTTAAGCTACAGTACACGTGTCAAAGTTAAATGCGCCCGGAATGAAGTTAGGCCGTCGAGGTATTTAAATTCAAATTTAAATATATGTTTTTTACGCGATTAAGTCCAGAGTATTATGATAATGTATGAAGTCAGACACTTGTAATAGAAGTGAGATGCATAGAGACTAACCGGAACGTGAGAGCGGGATAGGACTACCCCCTCTAACAGCCTGAATAACTTCAGCGTTCTGTAACTTCTGTACTTAGTACCTACTAAAGTAAAATTATTAGGCAATTTGAAATGATTATTCACACATCCCATAAATTATTATTTTGGAAGCAAAATAACGGTGATTCTAAAAATTACTACAAAATGGCGCTTCTGCCATAATAATCAGCAGTCTTTGCTATCAAATTCATCGCTTAACTTTTAATATTACGTCTAGTTTTTCAGTACTTAAAAACGGCTTCGATTAAATGGTAATTATGATTCGTATTTAGATTAAACCCACCATCACTAGATCCATTACATTCTTAGAATTTCAATTTATTTTAAACTCATCTTACGCCTATTATTTGAAGAAGATACACATCTATTTCTTACCCATACTGTGCTTTCATTGATTATTAGGTAGCATACAATAATTGCGTACTAAGTTCGTACTTTAAGAGTTAATACGCGGTTACAAGCTCTTACAATATTATAGTGCTAATATTGCTGATCGCTCGCGGCTGTCCAATCATCATGCGTGTGCTTGACGTGCTTAAACAGGGTTCCATGGGGTTACATTACATGGTGGTTTCGGTGGCCGTTTAGAGACCCTAACTATGAAGTTGGAGGTCCCGGGTTCGATCCCCGAGGCACATGTTTGTGTGATGAATAACGAATGTTTGTTCTCGGGTCTTGGATGTTTAATATTGTATATAAGTATGTATTTATCTTTATAAGTATGCTTATTCGTTGTTTAGTACCTATTCCATTGTCTAGTACCTATATAGTACAGGCTTTGCCTAGTTTGAGACCAGGTCAATTGGTGTCAATGACCCGAACTGATTACGAGAAAATGGTAGCTTATACCTTTAACAAGAGAGCATCGAAACCACCGTCACGTATCTTCGCTTACGTGTCATAGGGTGTACTTTCCTTATGAGACGTGCAGAATAAAACCATGAATTAATATCGCATCGCATCTCGCCCCGAATCGATATCAACCATGCTAAATAAACAAGAAATAAAAATATCGTGGGACAATTGACACCGATTGAACACACCCTTAAGACCTTCCTTCAATTTCAGCATAGGTACTCGGATAACGACAAATCAAGTACCTACTTACTTACATATTTCATGTAAGCACTCGTTGAGTATTAAACGATAGGCGATGGCCATTACATGGCTTACGAGCGAATGTAATAAAATGGTATATTTTAATTGGACATAAATTTTATTTAGAGGTATATTGCTGGATAAATCGCCAGTAACTTAATGATCGTCGTGTATACACAATTTCCGCTAGTTTTTCCTTTGGTTTAATAGGTAATTTATCTATTAGGACAGATATGAATCAGTGTTATGTTGACGAGATTGTTTGCCCACATATGCCTAGGAAATGCGAAACTGCGTCGACAATTTCGGGAATTAGCAATGTGATTGACTTCGATTTAAGTAGGTACTATAAACCAATTTAGAACCCACGTTTTAATTTTAAAGTAAGATAGGTTCTTATGTTCCTTGCGCTTAATATGAACAACTTACGATCCTAAGCCTTCTTTCGGTATTCAGGAATTTCGTACCATTTTAAAAATATTTTTAACAAATCTAAATCACAGTTTCTAAGAGAACCCTTTAAAAGGAATCCTCTCCTACATGTCATTAATACGGCGAGCCATTATTTTTTCGAATCAAATGCCGCTCCCATGCGTGGGTGTGCTAGATTTTAAACTAGTATTTCGAACGTGTAATCATCAGCAATTACCAGTTATTATGACCCCTGTGCCTTTATTGGAGATGGCTTTTTCCCATGCGGTGTTCGGGAGGTGAGAGCTCAAGTGCTGTTGGGTGATATATTTGAACACCTTAGGGCAACCTTCGAGCCACAGTTTCAGCCGCGAGCTTGTCTGTTTAAGAGCTAATGGTTTGTAATGGATGAGTTATTAATCAGATTGTAATGATGGCAATGGCAGTGATTGAATTTTTTGATTATTCCCTTAAAATTACGCACTTGTTTTCGCTTTTTACAACATAAACGTGCGCGCACAGACGCGAG
Source organism: Clepsis dumicolana (assembly GCA_963691665.1). Lineage (NCBI taxonomy): Eukaryota > Metazoa > Arthropoda > Insecta > Lepidoptera > Tortricidae > Clepsis > Clepsis dumicolana. The sequence goes on from OY829515.1 coordinate 4,887,583, forward strand.
TAAAACTTTTACGCCTCCAATGCCAGTTGAATATGAATACATTCAGTCGTTTTTAAATCCAGTAGGCTTAAAGTAGCCGAAACAGGAGTAAACAAATTACGCCGGCAACATTTTACTGAGTGAATGAAATGAATGCATGAGTGAATGAATTGGCTCGCCTTATACGCAACACAAAGATGGATGTCAACGTTTTGAATGATAGTGACATTAGTAGTATTAATGAACAATTGGTAAGCGTTGATAATCTGGCGTTATCAATAATATTTTGGAGTATTCGTTTGTTTTAATGCCAGCGGACAATAGTCTTTTAGATTTGTTAACCTTTTCCGCCTTTCATTTCGATCTTATGACCATAGTTGTAGGATGTACTTTTGATTGTATGTAGCTGACATTCACAATGATGTATGAAAGAAGGTTGTTTCTATCTAATACACGTAGTAGGCGTAAGTAGGTGTCCAGTCTTATAAATGGGTTTACTTTTATGAATCTCATACTGTATCATCTTATCAGCGCCATCAGTTATTCTCTTTTTCGATAAGAATATAAATTTTACGCAGCATGCGTCTGTTTAAAAAAAAATACAATAGCCTAAAAAAGCTAATTCGTCTTTCAATATGACCAGTATCTTTTGAACCAGTTTCAACCGGTATTTTTTTAAAAAAACGCCTACCACCCACCGTCCACTGTCCCGTCTTTGTAGGTTAAACAAAATCCATACACGTTTTTAATCCGAGACATCGCGACATGCTATTGTTTTAAACAGAAGCAGAAGGCTTGTGGGGACAATCGAACAGCATACCAGTTTTGACCGGTCTTATACAGATGATCCATTTTAAAACGTGAAAATAAATCACATAGAAGTATTAAAATGCATATTAAATAAATGTAGCGCAGTGCGCAATTTGAAAACGTTACGTCTCTCTTGATAAAGGTTTCCAATAGTCTCATTTCTTAACAGTCATAGGTCCGTATTTGAAACATATTTATTATATGTATACCTAAATACAACGTAACGTTAATATTAAAAATACAAATTCATATAGGTAAGTGTAGAAAGTGAATTAAATAAACCTTTCAACTTTTCCAGTCATTTGTTAAGAAAATTGTAGTAGTAGCATCTATATGTACTACATACCTACATACAAACACGAAGGGATTAAGGATTGTATTTTTTTAATCCTTTGACTAAAACAGCACACTGTATACTCGTACAGTCCGGTATAAATATGCATTTTGATGGTAGCTGTCGAAGAGCATTGTCATAATATTCAGTAGGTACAGTTACACGCGGCTTGATACATTATTCATTAGTTTACGAAAAAAATCTTGCTCGGGCTCTTTCGGCTCGGCGAATTGTAATACACTTTATGCCACTTACCTTACTTGGCATTTAAGATTTTATTACTTTGTGTTACGGTAGAGAACAGAATGAACGCAACGTTATGATACAAGAACACACTGTTCATCAGTTTTGCTGTAAGCATTGTATACATATTATGCGATATGGATTTCTTGTATGTCTTTGTATCGACAAGTAGAATTACATACTCGAATCTACAATATTTACAACAAAATCGTTCGTTTATAGTCGTTCTACTAAAATGCCAATCAATATAATGACTCTACCAAAAATACCTGCTTTGTTACGTTGACTGAAAATAAAAGTCTTAAGGAATTAAGTATTTTCACACTCTTCATTGCAGATAAAAATTACGTGATATTTGCCGCTACCCCTATAGACGAAATAACTTAATATAAATGCAATAAGTAAGTCACAGGCGGTTTGTTCTGTTTTATGATTTGATAAATTGAAACCGGATTGAGTATGGTCATAGCGTAAGTCATAAAACACGATTACATTTATAGTCTGTGAGATTTTGATAAGTATTTTCCATAAAATGTATTCGTTTAGGGAAAACTTGAAGAAGATGTGGCTGACACCATGTCCTTAAATATTTACGAATTATTTTTATCAACTGTGTTTGTATTTAGTATATGTATTGTATGTATGTATGTATATTATGTAGTAGTATGTTCTAATATGGTTGGTTTTTGTATGAGTATATGTATAGTATTATTATTTATTCGCCTTCACTATTTGCGATTATAAACGCACTCTTTGTCGGTCCCTTAAATTAACTTCTCCTCTCTACCGCGCAAAGGTTGACTAGTAGAGATCCCTTATAGGGATAAGTCCGTCTTTGTACCGTATCTCACTGTTGGTAACCTGTATTTATTTCTGTATTTTCTGTACAATAAACGTTTACTTACTTACTTACATAAAATCGCTGTTAATATGGCGTATTTTTTTAAGGACGAAATTTAAACGCTACTACTTTTACCTTTATTTTAGATTCGTCTGTTTCACTTTATTTTATATTCGTCTGTTTCACTTTATTTTAGATTCGTCTGTTTCACTTTAACTGTAACTTTTTGCCTTAGGTTCTCATTGCAGTGCTTTATTTGTACTTACATACTGAAAATCTTCAATCAAAATTCCAGTTTTAGTAGAATGCAATTATTTATTTACATATGGAAAGAAATCCTAAATAAGTTAATTTTAAATTACCATCCATTTCAATATTGCTGTTACTGTTCAGTCATATGCCTTCTACTGGTACTCGTAAGTATGTAAAAACACCGTTACCAGCTTTACATTTACCACATAGCTTTTGTTTCATTGCCACTCATACACACATACAAAATACCATGAAATTGCAGCGCCTGAGAACTCGACAATCGACCGTAGATTTGCAATAGAAGGATTTAACGCGTTAGCAGTTTAAATAACTGCTTCATGCCCAATTAGAGTAAAATATTTAGCCTCAATACATCTCAAATAAAGTATAATATTTGAAAACCACGCATAGTTCATTTCAATACTATTAGTTCTATTTATGCATTTTGTCGGCATGTGTCTATATGTATAAGTGCAGTCTTCGTCATAAATTATGGTAACTAATTACATTACCATTTCGTCACTTTAACACAATTGGGATAATGAGTTAATCAAAATGTCAAAACGATCGGTTAATGTCACCTTCGAATTGAATAACTCAACTATGATATAATTTTCAGTGATCAAACTGCTCTCTTTTAATTGGTTTTGGGTAAATTAAAAATCTTCTTAATTGCAATAATTAATGAGACATCGAATTGCTGATTATTTAAGTGAAAACGTAAAATTATTTTACTATGATAAATAGTGCTAAAGCGATAAGGCATTCATTTGTTAACATAATTATGACGTTGACCCTACTATCAGATCACGGCTAGCCGAGTGTGCATCATCTTATAACTCCCTGTATAACTGAAGCAACCGTAGCACAGACTAAGACTATGTCAGTGTTACAACACTTAGTGTTACACCTAAGTGTAGGTACGTTGTGGTACGTGGTAACGTTACTGCGTCAGTGTGCGATATGTTAGTGTTAGCTTCACTCGTACCCCAAGTCCGAGCACTTATCGTGCCTCCTCTACTTGATAATGAGAGCGAAGTTGCATTAATTTCTGAGGAAAATTGGAACAATTGTTTATAAGAGCTCGCGCGCCCGTTATATTTTTAATTTCAAATGTCGCGGTCTACTGCGAGCGGCTTGAGAGTCTCGCAGACTGGGCGGTGAATAACGTAATGTTATGTGATTATGATATTCGCGGTGGGCGTAGTTAATTAGAATGTGCCGAGTCTATCATTTAGATAGGCAGTTGGCAAGGTTTGGTTCAACAACTTTTTTTACAAAGAGAGCATTTTGAAAGGTTTATTTTTCTAATACCTGTTCAAGAGGTAAATCATGAGATGCTTTGAACGCAAATTTAAAGGACATCGAGTAAATGCCTTTACCTAGCCGTGGTCATCGTAAAGGGTGAACCTCAAGAAAAATCTTAAACATCTACTTAAAATATGATATTACGAAAAATTAAGATCCCTTTTTAAGATTAATACAAGCATGACACGCAGGAGTGTCCAAATAATCTATCAAATTAGTCACTTGGCGATCACTGGTTATAATAATAAGAGATAAATATATTTATTTATGTAGTATATTTCTGTAGTTATTAATTTAATTTTAATTGTTGTTAATTTTAAGTTTCTCCTTTCTGTTCATTTCTGCGACCTAAATTATTGTTGTTGTCTGTAAGAGATCGCTTTTAAGCGATGAGACCGCCTATTGTCTAACATACCTGTTTTTCTGTAATCTCCTTGTACTGTTTTGTGGTTTTCAATAAATAATATTTGTATTGTATTGTAAAGATTATAAAAAAAAACACACGACTAACTACACATAAAATCAAAACATATTTCTAGTTCACTCAACGTTTTATACTAGCGTTAACGAACACAAGAGTACCTACTTAACTCCAACCTGCCAATAATAACCTCAAAACAAACGACAAATGCTACAAACGTCAATCCGTTACAAATGTCAACAAGAAGCCGCCTCGTCTCGGTGTCACCATTAAGACCAAGCTTCTATATTCGGCGCCAGTTCTGTGAGTTCGCTTGCCGCGGCGTACGGTACAGCGCTCGCGTGTAGAAATCCGCCGGCATCGCACGATAATCATTTGCCGCAACAATTCTTATGAAAATAGACATTCTTCGGTGACATTTTATTTGCGTTTTTAAGTAGTTACGAGTGATATTGAGATATTATGTACTTCTAAAATGCTCACACAGAAAAAAAAAACCTGAGAATGCTAACGCCGGGAATCGAACTCGGATCCTCGACATTCCGTGTCGCGTGCCATACCCTGTAAGATTAGCATATGGGCACACGCTAAATTTTTTCCATGTCTTCAAATCCCAGCTCGTTTTCATCACGTTTTCGTAGCTCCTAAACGGATTAATTTATTTGAACGCGGCTTTCTCTAAACGTAATTTAATCGTGATGGTTCATAGCTAAGTTCCATCAATATCAGTTTGGCTGTTATTGAGTTACTGTATTTTGTAGTGAAAATGCTGACATTTTCAAATTTTCGAACCTTTTTTTAAAAGTTACTAAACGAAAGCGAAAGCCACCCCGAAAAATTGCATTCAGGAATCAATAGAGTAATAAGGTAATAACAGTGGTGATGGAATCAATGGAATCGTAAATAATACTGCTACTTTTAATGCCAAAATAAATGGGTATTATGAAATATAAAATACAATAATAAAAATAATAAAACAAAAACAGTTTATTCGTTTGCTTAAAGATACATTGTAGGTTGGTGCCACTTTTTAAGTATACATGATACCTGAACTAAGAGACACCGCTCCTCCAATGTGGGTATCTGATTTACAGTAGTGATTTTATTATCAATATAACAAGTAAGAAAAGTGATGTAATCTATCTTAATATTAATACCTAATTATCCTAAAACTAGCTCTACCCCCATACAAAACAAAATAAACATCGCTATGAATAACCTGACCAATTTAAAATTAAAAGCAAAAAACCAGACTGCAATTCTGGGACAAAAATATACCTACCTACCCTATGTCTCTACTCCCACAACTGAAACGAATCCAATGACACCTCATACGTTGAAATCCGTCAAACGATTTAGGCAGTAGAGCGGCCAAATAATTAGACATACATACACGTGTACGTACAAACAAATACATACACTCGAAAAACATAATCCTTGGGCAGTCGGGTAAAAATCATGTTTTCAAGTCTGTACGACCCAAGTACAGACGCTCGTAATAAGGGTAATCATAGTCAGTGGGTAATAAAGGTCTGTTATATCTGCACTACACGCTTGTTTCCCAGTAACGACCTCTCTCTACTGCGTTAACTCTAAGTGGATGATTTCACTAATAAATCAAAGTAAACATTAAATTTATGTCACACCTCGTTTGTGCACATAGAACGCCTATTATTTTCGATTCTAATTGCGAAGGTATATTAGCAGAACAATAAACAGAATTGTTATAAATGACTTTGGTATATTGGATACTTACCTACTTACTGTTCAAAGATGGTGCAATGAAAATCGACTCGGTCTTAAACAAAATCGAAGTTCTTAGGGTAGATTACCTGGGACACTCGATTTCAAAACTGCAAGACAATAAGTACGAATGGCTGCGGGCCATTTCAAGTTTTCGACGCTAAGACAAAATGTGAAAGCACTCATTCATACGCCAAACAGTTTTCTTGCAAGAAACCAAATGCTATCCTTCTTATGGCCCATATCAGTAGTTAGCGCTGAACCTGCGGTGCTGATGTTTATTTGAGTCGTTGGCGTCGAAAAGGTTAAATAAGTTTAAATAGTTTAATCGCTGCCACAATCCTAACTAATATTATAAATGCGAAAGTAACTCTGTCTCTCTGTCTCTCTGTCTGTCTGTTTGTTACCTCTTCACGGGAAAACCGCTGCACCAATCTAGATGCCATTTTGGTAAGAAGATAGTTTGAATATTGAGGAATAACATAGGTAGGCTACTTTTTATTCAGGAAAATTACATAGTTCCCGCGGGATAGCAATAACTGAAATCTATACGCGGACGAAGTCGCGGGCAACAGCTAGTTGTAACTAAAATTCAAGAACAGAATTAAAATTGTAACAATGAGAGCTATCGCGTGTCAAAAATCCGCCAGGATTGCTGGTGTCGAGTGAGGTCTACCTGTCATTGTGAGACAATGTGAGACAAGCTACTGGGCTATGATTGGTGGAAATTGACAGAGACGTCACTCTACAATATAGCTATCCTAGCGGATTTTCGACTCGCGATAACTCTGATTTGACGCAAACGCAGAACATAATTATGGACATAGTAGAAAAACCTTTCCCACGGGCCAGGCAAAAATCAATCTTATGACAATGTCATAAACATTTTAATAGGGGAGAGCTTTTCTCGCTTTAACTAAGTATATTCGTGAACAGAGGCCCGAGTACGAATAATCGAATCCTGCGTAACGTATCTAAATCGAGAAACTTCACACTAAATTTTAGTTCCAAATATCGACTTCGCGTCGGGTGTTTAAAGCATTAAACCAATGAGTATATCGGAACTTCATAAAGCCACAACCCCCCGTTAATCCATCAAGTAGTGACGTTATCTGCGTTCGCGCTGCTCGAGGATGCTGTGCGCGCATCCGACCGTGTGGAGAGAGCGTATACATTATTAAATTAATAATGATTTTATGGAATTCCGCTAGCTTGCGGTCAGTCAAGTGAGAGTTGGGATTAAGGATGCGATATAAACGTATTAATACTATGGGACATATCAGAAGAGAGTTTATGAACCCAGATGCGAACAACACCCTATTTTCCCTGATCATTGTGAAAACTCTCAGTTTCTTAATCAATGATTACAACAATTACAACTTTTACAACAAATAGCACGTAAACGGATGAGATTTTGCCGGTGACTACAGTTTTTCGAGATCCGTCGTACCGACTGTCACAAAATTCATGCTAAGTTATTATGTGGCAAGTAAATGTGTAAATCGAGCTGAACATGTGTATTACATATTATAATTAGGTATATTGTATATTTTAAAAATTAATTAAGTATTAAGAAAAAAAAATGTTAAAAAAATCATTATTAAAAACAAGCTTGCTTGCAAAACTAACTTAGATGCAATGACTGTGTAAATTATAAATCAATCAATTTGAGCACAGATAATAATTAGATACTTAAGTAGAATGAAACAACTAAGTACCTAACCGTTGTTTTTTCCTAATGCAACTTTTTACTCGGCTGCAATAACAAATAGGCAATTGATATAAGCTTATTCGCATACCTACGAGTAAGTACAAGTATTATGCTTGAGCCTGGGTGCAAGTTATAAGCAGAATCAATTAATAATTAATTATTTATTCTAAAACTGGGTTCGGTTAATTCAGGCTCGCGTAACGTATAATTACTGAGGGAGCACTTGATGGGTACCTACACGAAAAGAACACGCGTGTAGTCACAGTTTTTTTTAATGAGTTAATAATCTCAAAATGTAGAGCACTCAATAGACTATTAGTTATCACTCAGGAACAGATACAAATATTTATGTAACTAGCCTTTTTTATCACTTTAGAAGATATATATAAAACGTTTTACAAATCTTGTTAATTCTGAACCCACGTCACGTCATGCACCATGCCTACGGTACATATTATTATACATTATACGAATGTTCATCATCATCAGCCTATTTACGTCCAACTGCTGGGCACAGGCCTCCACTCAGAATAAGAGGGCTTGGGCTATAGTTCCCACGCGGGCCCAGTGCGGATTGTGAACTTCACACACACACCATTGAATTGCTTCGCACGAGTGTGCAGGTTTCCTCACGATGTTTTCCTTCACCAAAAAGCTCATGATAAATTACAAGTGTAATTTCGCACATAAATTCCGAAAAACTCAGAGGTGTGAGCCGGGGTTTGGACCCTCGACCCTCTGCTTCAGAGGCGATAGGTCAAACCACTAGGCTATCACGGCTACGAATACTTATACGAATGTTAGCAGTCTGCAATTATACTGACATTAAACTACCTTTCCTAGTGGTTTAGTAACCATACCCAACTCTTCGTCCGACCAATTTTAACTACAACGATTAACCGTCAATCCGTCATCCCTTGAACCAAAACCAAACGGTATACAACAAGTCCCACACTGTCCCACACTCTCGTCTATAAATTAAACTTATCTAAATGAATTATGTCCATTGGGTTCCTTTTAATAAATTACTCGCTATTAAATTATGAAACGTATCGAACATGATAGGATTTGTGGGAGCTAATAAAGAATGATAATCTTACCAACTTACTTTTTATGGTAACAGTAGAGATAAACTGCATTAATTAAAGTTGGGATGTGTCTCAAAATTGTAGTAAAATTTACGATTTTTCCGCCTAAATTTGACTAGGTCATGCCTTTCTGCAAGTGTTACTAATCTCATGAGTTGCAGCCTAAACAATACAGGGTTGGCAATGAGCGTATGAAACCTAGTAGATCAAAATGATTAATAGTAAAGTGATACTACAATAACGGTGCAATATTTTTACTTAGTTTTTGTTCGTGACCTGAGGCCTTATTGCGTAACTATTTTGACACTCGTCATCGGATCGAAATGTCAGTTTTTGTACGAGTGTGATGTGACAGCTAGCTATTACCGATACTAATTGTCAGCCCATACAAAATGAACACGATGCTGATTGCGAGCGAGTTAGACAATAAGCATGCCGTTATCTAGATGATTATTGATCGAAGTCTAAGTCGTAGTTCAACTATTTTTATGCAATGCTACCAGAATGGCAATTCTAGTTTATCGCAGAGTTCCTTTCTTACGAAACCAGTTAAACAAGGATACAAAAGGTCGCAGACACAAACGACAAACGGCTTGCCTCGCCAGCAAGGTACCTACGATGTATGGGTGATAAAGGATTTACAAATACACATTTGTCAGATAGCCTTCTACAAAGTGTATGAGAATACGGGCAATAATAAATAGATTCAGCATTACTGACGAGAGAGTTATGAAGATGCTTCGCAAATAAGCGGACGGAATTATCAAACGAACTCGGGTTTTTGCACGAAAGTCTTACAAGTAACTAATACGGTTTATTGTAATTTGATGAAATGTGATTATCAGTTTTTTTATACAGAAAGGAAGGGAAACGAAACAACTAAATGGGTCGCCTTATATTAAGTGATCACCACAGCCCGTTGCCATCTGCAACACTAGAACGATTAATCTTTAGCTCTGATTAAGCTTGTAACACCAGAAGCACAGAAAAGCTTACTTTACTTTTTTACAATTTATTAATATCTAAGCTGAACATAAGATAAAATCTAATCTCACCAATTAGTTCTGACATTATCCAAGCGCTGGTTCCTTAACTTCCAATTACGACTCTACTGTAGCTTACAATTACCGTCCTATACAATAGAGTTCGCTTTAGCGTAAAGTGTGTTTATAAGTGTGTTGTAAAGATGTTTAGCGCGCGTGAAAGATACGTGGAGTAAAGGCAATTATATTTCGCGTACGGGTGACCCAGTTTTGCTTTACTGGCTACGTGGGGTTTGCTCGCCACTTTCTTCTGATAGCCGCTGTAACGTGACAGTGTGACATTAAGTAAGTAATGGGCATTTTACAGACCGAAGGACTTGACTCCTATTTCATCAAAATGACGATGACAATTCGGAGTAAGTAAATTCGATTTGAGGGTTGGTTTAGCGCGCTTCATGTTGATGTTGGCTATGAAATATAGACCGAATAGTCACTGTGGAATAGGAGCCAGGACCGTTTCCTATACTAGGCAGGGGCCCGAGGCAAAAATAAAATTTGGAGACCCTTTTATTTTTATTATTAGGTACTTAAGCAAAAAGAGTGTCAAAAATACCGAACTCTAGTTTCAGCATTTCGGGTCCCCCAGGATGCTGAAAGCTACGCTTCCTTTCGCTGACAGTCCGGGAATTTTACTCTCTAAGGACGGCTGATTCAACGTCGAAACGGCAAATTAGGTGTCATGTAGTGTCGAAACTAACATATCGACGTTGAATCAGCTGTGAAGACAACCCTGTCACCTTAGCGAATAAAATCCCCTTAAATGTAAAAAAAATCTAAAAGCCTTTCTTTTGTCAGTAAAAAAGTCGGATTGTATTGATATTTAGCTATGTTTGGCATAGTTTATGATGCAGTTTAGTATTAAGCGACGCAGCGACAGATAAACCGATTTTTGTTCGCTTCCTAGGCTACTCCTGTTGTGAACTTCAATTTTTTGTTATGAATAAGTTATATAAAAAAAAAACTATATAAGTAATAGTGGTTCAACGTATCTGTTCAAGGAGAACATAGCGGGTTTCTAGCGACTCTATTTTTTGGAATTTTCAGCGATTCGTCGATTGTAATTTGTATTAAGCTCGAATTAACTGTATTCAATGCCCAGCAGTATGTAGGCCAGCTATAGCTACGTACTAAATTCATTAGTAAAATATATGATATGTCTTTGAAACCACTCTAAAAGTATCAGCAAGCAATTAATCTCAAAATCCGCGTTTTAGCGAAATATGTAAAAGCAATTAAGGATCATAAGATGTGATCAAAATTCACGAATAAGTCGTTTATTCGTTGGTTTCTCAGTGATGATGTAAGGCCAGGTGGGCCGACACCGTTAGGAAGAACTTTAAAGGAGTTTTAGATCTTTGAAATTTGACATAAAGAGGATGTATCAATGACTAACGGGCTGGCAAATCTCGCGAAAAACCATGGCACAGGTTCGAGTCCTGCCTGCTTCAATTACTTATATAAAAGTTTGGAACGAGTATTATAAAAAATAATTAAATTGAAACGCGGAAAAGGAAATCGGCTGTTACATCGAAACTGAACAAAAAGTTGCATTTACCATAGTTAACATGTCACGAGAAATTCCTACCCCTTTTTTTCAACTTCTCTTTTTTCCTAAAAACTACCCGGCTGCAAAACGCAAACGAGGGTAATGTGTTTATTACAAGTGGGTTTCATTTTTCATTACAATTTAGTTTTTTAACAACACTGTGGGCACAGATAGACAGAATACAGATTACATTATTAATTAGACCGATGTTGAAAACACAGCATTATTTTTTAAAGCCTGCAATAAAACTTGCTTTTGCTTAGTAGAACCAATATATGCATCTTAAACAAAGGCTGCACATCCAGAAATCCTAGAGTCAGAATCATCATTATCATCATCAGTCTATTTACGTCCCACTGCTGGGCACAGGTCTCCTCTCAGAATGAGAGGGCCTTGGGCTATAGCTCCCACGCGGGCCCAGTGCAGATTGGGAACTTCACACACACCATTGAATTGCTTCGCAGGAGTGTGAAGGTTTCCTTGCGTTGTTTTCCTTCACCGAAAAGCTCATGATAAATTACAAATGTAATTTCGTACATTAATTCCGAAAAACTCAGAGGTGCGAGCCGGGGTTTGAACCCTCGACCCTCTGCTTCAGAGGCGATAGGTCAAACCACTAGGCTATCACGGCTTTTTTATCCAGAGCCAGAGCCAGAATATCCTACCAAGATTTGTAGTTAGAATAAGTATGTAGCTTGTTGTGAAACTGGATTTTGGTAGAACTGAATTATACAAGCAGTAAGCACTTACGAGCAATTCTGACATGGCTAGTGTCCAGCAGTGGGACGTAAAAGAGGCTGGTGATGATGACTTACGAGTAAAATCATTTAAAAGATTGTAAATTACGAGCTTGCGCCCTCGGCTTCACTCCTGTGGTAGAACTCCTTATCCCGTGGGAATTTCGTGAAATCCCTTCCTATACTTAGATATCTTACCTACATCACAAAGTGAACCTCTATACAGGTTTGGACTGGGCATTGATAAGTTAGTCAGTCAGGACTTTAGTTTTTATATCTACTTACACATACATAAAGATAACGAACTCTATATTTGAGGGGGGTGGGTCGGGTTACCTCCTCGTGTGCCCACGTGCTGCGGTTCCCTTCGGAACGGAATGTCTGGAGGGGATGAGCAGTGCTTGGGCCGGTGCACCATGGGCATCGATCAATGATTTTCTGGCCAAAAATTTATGGAACATCATTAGCCGATGGCTAAGAACCCGAAATGGCAATATTTTTATATTACAATCTTGCTTATGTTGTTACTGACATCGGCACAAGCCGTAGAAGCCACCATTAACGAAGGAAGAAGACTCTATTTAAGGAGATTTTTATGTAGGAACTTTTTTTTTTGTGTAGAACAAACAAGTTTTCACTTATTTCAACATCCTCTATTACTTTATCATATATTTTTAAGATTAATATTCCACTGGAAAATGGAACATAAATCAATTTTAAGTGCCACCATAGAGCCTTAATACTACTTTACTAAGTGGCGGCAACAAAACACCAATTCAACAGTAAGTACTTTAATTAAAAAAAAACGTTAATTGATTCGTGAAAGTAACTTTATCAGATTATTAATCAAAGCCTTAATTTTACAAAACCGCTGTTGATTCTGACTGACACGAAAAGCACGCGGCGCGTTGATGTCTTTTGTTAAGAGCTTTTAACGTACAAAAATCTCTGTTTGTGCGCAATCTTATCATAGATCTAACATCTCACGAACGCATCTCAATTCCCCAAAGCTTATTTCACTTGCAATAGAAAACATTCGAATGGCACACTTAGCGGCAAAGCTAAAATTTCCCCACAAACGAGTTTACACAACGAAAACACTCACCTTTAAAAAAAAACACGAGGGTAGTTTTAGAAATCCGCGCGGGACACTGGCACTGTTCGAGTTTTGAATTAGTTTTTGTAACTAGGGTTGCGCGCACGTGTGGGTTCGTTCGTCGATAGTGGCGACGTGTGGCCGCGGCGGCGCTCGCGGGAGACTGGCGCGCCACAGCGTCTGAAGACACCTGCCCCCCGCGGCTAGAGACAGGTGGTTATCGATATATCGATACAGTGGTTAATTTGGCTTTTTATTTTGTTGACAGAAATTGGGTAAGTAAACATAGAGACAAAATTAGGTTAGGAGTAGGTTAATGCCATATTTTGTTGTAGCAGAATTAATATAGGTAGAGGTAACGAAATTTAACCTAAGGGATCGGGAATCAACTAGAAAGTCAGATGGCAGTGCGTCTTTTACCAGTTGTTATAAACGGAGAATATTTTTAAGCAGGGAAGCTGACCGGGCAGAAATATATTCGATTTATAATTTTTTCGCCTTATTACTTGAAATATGTAAGTACGTAGCTCAAACGGACAGCACGTTTTACAGATAATGTTCAGCAAGTGAAAACCGTCAAACAATATGTATTATTGAACTGACTAAAATGCTGGGAACCTTAATAAAGGGGGGGTTTTCACAGCTCTACAAATTACGTTTATCTATACACATATCATAAGTCCTCTATAATGCGTTCAGAAACCGTAGAAAATGACCAGCATTTCAGTACATCGTCGCCTTCTCGCCGACAGCGCCGGCCCCAGCACCACCTCCACCACCAGCAGTAAAGTAAGTCATTACGACATCGAATTCGATGTTTCAAATTTGAAAACCAACGTAATTAACAATCATAGTGAAATAAAACGGATCACTCACGTATATAAGTCGAGTTCAGTCTGACATGTATAAATAAAACAGTTTACGAAACGTGAGGTCAGTATGTTTGTCTATGATTAAAAAAACAGTCAAATTCGTGACAGGTATGGGTATGATATATGCCTTCGGCTTCTGAACCCATCTTAGATTACTTATAATATGTGTGTAGATAAAGTAATGTATGCAACTCCACATAATTAGGCCTTAAAACACCCGTGTGATCCTATTATGAAACTCAGCTTCGCCTCGTTTCATAAAAACACACTCGTGTTTTAAGGACCCTCATTATGTAGCAGTTGCATAAACTACTATTTCAGCTTACCATTACTCCCTCCCTCTGTTTACGACCAAGACCCAGCTATTAAATATGAAGTTATAGGTCCCAAATGGATAATGAAATATAAATTCATCCCCAGTTCAGCGGTAGCAAGCATAATTCAGTGAAACTTATTTACATAGTAAATGATTTTTATGAATTTAATTAAAAGCTCTACAATTATGTAATGCTGATGTGATATTAACTTCTAATCGATTTGACGACTGGATAGCCTAGTGGTTAGAGACCCTGACTATGAAGCTTGAGGTCCTGGGTTCGATCTCCGGTCGGGGCAGATGTTTGTATGATGAATACGAATGTTTGTTCTTGGGTCTTGGATGTTTACTATGTATTTAAGTATGTATTTATCTATATAAGTTGAAATTCAAGACAAGTTTATAGAGATAAAAACTGTGTATACGCCGCTATCCAAGATCACGAGCCACGTCAGATCACCAAAGGATGTTGTACCTTTCTAATCACCGGGCGTTTACAAGATCGACTGTAGCTGTGGGAGCTCTTATTTAGGGCAGACGAAGCGCACCATAGCTGAAAGAGTCAAGGAGCACATCGCAGCTGTCAAGAATCGTCAGGTGAACAAGTCCGATATTGCCGAACATTTACTGGAATCAGGACCAAACCACTGGATTGAGCTTCATAACCCCACGATCCTCTCTACTGAGCGGCATTTTTATAGTAGAATTGTACGTGAAGCAGTTGAAATCAGGAAACATCGTAATTTCAACCGGGAGGATGGTTTCAAGCTTTCATCTTCGTGGAATCCGGTAATCAGTATGTGTAAGCGTCATCAAATATCGTCTCATAAATCGCCGGATGTTGTGAGTGTTGTGTGTCGGACTAGTGGCAACCCTAGTGAAAAAACTAATAAAAAAGACCAAGTGCGGGTAGTTCGAGGAACCCGTGCAGCTAGGAGATGTTGATACCCGCCTCTTCAGTCCCTTCGAGACCATGGACGCAACGTCGCGTCCGAAACGTCGAGGTATTTAAATTCAATTTTAAATATAAAAGTTTTTTACGCGATTAAGTCCCGAGTATCATGATAATGTGTGAAAATCGCGAAAGTTTAAATCAATACTCGTAACTAAAACTGTGCAAAACTCTTATAACAAGTATGTTTCCTATAAAATACGCTAAATAAAATAACACAAAAAATCTAACAACAGATATTTCCTTAATCAAAGCACAAAATTAAACCTCAACAATATTTCTTTACTTTTATTTCTTATACGTTAATTATAATTAATCTGACACACATATTTTTATCGACAACTTCGCAACTCAAGAACCGCACCTCACTACAAGCCACAACGTACACTGATCAAATTAATTACCGCCTCATCTCAACGCGGCAGCCGCGCTCCAAGAAAAAACTATCACCCCTCCCTCTCTGACGTGCCGAAAACTCTCACAAGTATGCTTCTGTCTCGCTCTGTAAAAAAGCCCGGTGAAGTGCGAATCGGCCTCGCGCTCCGAAGGTTCCGTACGTTAATGCTGGTAGACTAAAAAAAAATTACTTCTAAAAGAGCATTGAACTGCCTATTTGCTGAATAAAATTTTGAATTTAATACATCAAGAATTTACCCAAAAATGTATAGACAGGTATTATGGCAAAAACCAAAAACTTTTACGCTATTTGAATTAAGGGAACTCCCCAACATTAAATTTTAAAGATATTAAAATTTATCTGCTACTAGCTTATGCCCCGCGGCTTTGCCCCGTGAAATATAAAAATGGTAGGCTGTGTGTTGTCCGTCAGTCAATTGTTTTATAGGTATAGATAGGTAAACTCATTGTTTCTCATTTACTGCGTTACTTGTCTTTATTTCCGTATTTTCTGTACAATAAAGCGTTTACTTAACTACTTACTTAAAAGCAATTTGATTAATAGTAGGTACGTAGTTAGATAGGACAGACCGACCAGTCAAAGTAACTGAATGAATTATTTCAAACCACATCTACTTCTGGACTAACTTCACTCAAGGCTGACTTACACCGACCTGGATTAGCCGCTAACCTACACCTACAGACGATACAAATACGTCTGTAGGTCTAGCACAACTCAAAGTGCGACTTCTATCTCGCGCGAGAACTGCCCGTTCTTTTCTGTCACTCAGAATGCAACGGGTCATATAATCTCGCGCCACAAAGTCGCGGCCAGTCGTGACGTCACGATAACCTCGGGTTAGTGTTTAATCCAGGTTATAAATCCAGTAATTCAGTCTTAGCCCCTAATGAGGCATACGCCTTTCCTTGGCTCGTTTCCGGTGTCACTTGTCACTTATAGACTGAGCTTTTGTGTGCAAACGTGACGTGAGACTATTTATTAACCCCCGACGCAAAAAGAGGGGTGTTTTAAGTTTGACCACTGTGTGTCTGTCTGTGCCACAGTAGCTCTTAAGATGTTGAACCGATTTGAGTGCGGTTTTTTTATTTGAAAGCAGGTTTTCCAGCGATGGTTCTTAGACATGTTTTATCAAAACCCTTTTTGAGATATTACCTACAATTCGGAATGAAAATGCCCGGGGTTTTGTAAAGTTCAAATCATTATGAAACCTTTCGACGAGGAACCCTAAAATTGCTTGAAATCTTCGGCAGTAGCGCGTGCCGAATGTGAAACGAAGGTTTCACCTGCAACTTGTGAATGAGCTAGCGGTACCGTTTGATGTCGACCGCTGATGATTGATAAGGAAAGGAAATGGACTGAGGACTTTCATTAGCATCTCAATGGAGGCTGTAAATGTAAGTAACAATGGTGTAGTTTTGGCAACATTGTTCATATGATTGTTCACATGGTTCAAATTTGACTCTACTTATACTCAGGGGCGTAACTAGGTTGAAGCAGCCAGGGCACGTGCCCTGGGTACCATTGAGGAAGGGCGCATAATTAAAAAAATATATGGCGCCTAAATAACGAGTCGACAAAAAATACATACTTACATAATTATCGAATCTGATCACTGATTACAATAATTCACTAAAGTCTTTTTGAATATTTCTCATTTTTTTCTGTTCATAAAATAATTTACCTAGAAAGCGAAAAGGGCTCATTTTTAATGCCTGCCCTGACTGTAGGGCTAGCACGACTCGCCGCGACTTTGTTTGTCGCGCGAGATTATATTACCTGCCCCATTTCATTCGAAGTGATAGAAAAGGACGGGCAGTTGCTCTCGCGCGAGATAGAAGCCGCATTGGACCCACTGGACGCCGTTTTATGTCGCTACGCCCCTGACTGATAATTTATCTAATTCCTACACCCAACGGTTACGACATAAGAGCGCCCACGGCCGGAATAACCATTAGGCAGTTGCTGTTACACATGCTGATTACTAGCATTAAAGCATGCTACTATTGAGCAAATGCTAGTTACTAGCATGCGTGTTTAGGACGTGCTACTATTAGGTACCTTAACCTTTTCAACACCAAGAACGCTTATCCACTCACTTGCTTTGAATTTTGAGTTGAACTCTATTTATAACAAAATATGAGCGTTGACAGGCAAATCTAGTTGCCAAAAGCAATTGAGTAAAAGTGTCATGAGCCGACGTGCCTACGACGCCACCAACGCTTATAGGTGTCCGGCTGCACAGTGCAACTGCGACCTTCGAACGTATGCTTAAGGTTTAAGTCTGCGTTGAAGTTATGCCAACTTGGCGTCTGGTTGACAACTTTTGTATGCGTTGTTGGCGTTGAAAAGGTTAAGCATGCTAAAAAAGCCGCGATAGCCTATTAGTTTTACGTATGGCCTCTCAATGAGGGTCGTGCGTTCAAACCTCAGCTCGCACCTCTGAGTTTTTCGGAATTTATGTGCGGAATTACATTTATAATTTATCATCATGAGCTTTTCGGCGAAGGGAAACATCGTAAAGAAACCCGCACACTTCTGCGAAGTAATTCTATGATGTGTGTGGAGGTCCCAATCCGCACTGGGCCCGCGTGGGAACTATAGCCCAAGCCCTCTCATTCTGAGAGGAGGCCTATGCCCAGCAGTGGGACATAAAAAAGGCTGGTGAAAATGATGAAAGATGCTTTTAGTGGCATGCTGGCTAATAAATGGCCCTGCCTTCTTTGTGCACGCTAACTGCCCCTATACTACGAAGTGCAGAAATTCGAACTTCGTGTCGTGTCGTCCCGCTCACGCTAATATTATTTAACAGGAGAGTGAGCGGGACGGCACGATAAGTTCGATTTTTGCACTTCGTAGTAGAGGGGCTGATGCTGGAGCTAGGGCGAACGGTAATGGAAAGTATGAACGCGTTTGCTTAATGAACATGCTAGTATCGGGTATGTGCCCTAAGCACGACTTGTCGAATCCTGCGTTACGTTACGGTTATCGTATCGAGATCGAGTAATCTCATACTAAATTTTAGTTCCAAATACGCTCACGGGCGGGCGCTGTTCCAAACGTCATACAAACTCGTTATAGTTTACTATTCGAGTTTACGTGACGCAGGATTCGACAAGTCGTGCTTAGGGCACTGTGCCCTAAGCACGACTTGTCGAATCCTGCGTTACGTTACGGTTATCGTATAGAGATGGAGAAATCTCATACTAAATTTTAGTTCCAAATACGCTCACGGGCGGGCGCTGTTCCAAACGTCAAACAAACTCGTTATAGTTTACTATTCGATTTTACGTGACGCAGGATTCGACAAGTCGTGCTTAGGGCACTGTTGTTTGTACCTATGAATCGAGCATGCTTATCGCTAGCAAATGTAAACAGTTCATAAGCACGCTTTTGAGCGTGTAGCGACATTTGCGCGCAAGTTTGAACCTTATTTGAGAGAGATTGTGGCCAAAGAGGCTACAATTTGTAGCCTTTTCTGCGCTTCGTTTTCGGCGCGCTGAATGACATTATCTACCTCTTTTTAACAAACTTGCAAAAAAAGGATCAATTCGTCGGATTTATTTATTTATTTATATACTGTAATATCATTGAACAGTAGGTAGCTACCTTACCTTAATGTGGTTGGTCCATTCGGTTAGTCTCCGCTTCGCTCCGACTCAATGGCAACTCACCCTTAGCATTAATACCTACAATTACCTTAGCATAATTACCTACCTATTCGTAAAATCACACCGCAAATAATGTTTAGTGTTCACTAAATGTGTTTTTATCTTAAAACTCGACCTAAATGTCTGTAAACTGGCATAATGCACCATTGAATCGGTCAAGCATGAATTTTATGTCGCGTCTCTTCTTTTTTTTTTACTTGCGGCTTTGAGGTCCATTCACACCGTTGAGTCAGAATATGCAAAAAATGTTACAATTCACTGCTTATATTTCATTGAATGAAGTTACCAATGGAGCAAGATTAAAATTTGGTATTACCTAGACTTGCTTCATATAAAAATACCGAATGACTTGAGACACAAACAGTGATCGGAATAGGTAGTGCCATTTGGGGTGAATGACCTTAGACATTGTACATAACATGGATAAGACTTGGGATTCCAGGACTAATACTTTGTTATCTAGTACAAAATCAGTCGAAATATTGAAAGGGACCCGGTAACAGTGGTAGCACCTATAGAGACTGCTATTCTGGGCATTTAAATCTATAATAAGTACATCAAAATTCTAGGGCATTTAACTGAAACCACATTTTCCATTAGATTTTTAAACCAAACACAAACTTTAAAATTTTCGTATCAAATCCCGGGGTTAAAAACTATATCCATACTAATCTTACGCACCGAAGTCCCGCGAAATGGCACTACCAATTCCGATCACTGCACATAAAGCAGACAAAAGGGAGTCGCCTTTGGCTTATCTATGCACTACAATTTTTCTGCCACATTTTGAGGTGACTTAAATTAGATTTTTGGCAGAGGGGAAATCGCGCGTTAACATCTCCATTCCTTTCCTGCTCTAAGCTTAGACATAGTTAAGTGAACAAAAGACCGATCACAAATATTATGCCGAGTTTAGCCTAACACGTTTCGGACTACGCACTGCCACTGCTCGTAGATTGTCTGGCCCAGTGTTTTTGAACCTATGTGTCACAATCACAATCCTTAGGGGGTCCCACCCAGAGGTCTCTTAGGGAAATGTGGTTAAGTAAGTACTTACTTACCTCAAAATATTCTCTCATTACCATATTGTAACGTGAGAATATTTTTCGATATTTATTTGTTGTACGTTCTCTTTCATCAATAATTATTAATTACTCAGATAACAGGTCACAAACAGAAGAAAGTAACCTGGCCAACCTAAAAATTAAATAAAAACCCGACTGCAGTTCCGGGAAACAATATACCTACCCTATGTCACTCCCATAAGTCCCATCAGACGAATCTAATGACACTTCATAAGTTGAAATCCGTCAAATGGTTTAGGCTGTAGAGCGTGCCAAAAAATTAGACATACATACACGCTCGAAAAACATGTGCAATTTTGCATGTAAATAAACTCCCTCTAAAGCCGTGATAGCCTAGTGGTTTGACCTATCGCCTCTGAAGCAGAGGGTCGAGGGTTCAAAGCCCGGCTTGCACCTCTGAGTTTTTCGGAATTTATGTGCGATTTTTGCAATATTTGTAATTTATCATGAGCTTTTCGGTGAAAGGAAACATTGCGAGGAAACCTGCACACTCCTGCGAAGCAATTCAATGGTGTGTGTGAAGTTCCCAATCTGCACTGGACCCGCGTGGGAACTATAGCCCAAGCCCTCTCATTCTGAGAAGAGGCCTGTGCCCAGCAGTGGGACGTAAATAGGCTGATGATGAAGCTCCTCTCTGTAGGTCTAGCACAACCCAAAGTGCGACTTGTATCTCGCGCGAGAATAACTGCCCATCCTTTTCTGTCACTCAGAGTGCAACGGGACGAGTAATATAATTTTGCGCGGCAAACAAAGTCGCGGCCAGTCGTGCTAGCCCTAATGCAAGATTGCAAGTGAGTATTAGTTATTTACCGTTTTTAGTATTTTTTGTTGTAATTATTAATCAAGTTCTTTCTAAACAGGCCTTAATGATTTCAGGAATATTATGTAAACAAGGTATTTATTGTATAAAATTATTCTTAACCTATTATAGTACTAACAGAAACATTCAGGAGTTCTCCGTTTCTTTGAATCTGTAAAGAAAATAAAGTGAGTATTAATTTAAAAGTGAAATTAAAAATTTTAATTAACAATGCTATCTAGTTTTCTTTGGAAGTACCTGTCAATAGTTTAAGAAGCAACACTGGTGGAGAATGAGATGTGCCTATTTCCATAATTTCAATTAAGTACTGAGTTTTACTACTCAGGCAATATCAGTAATAATAATAAAAAAAAGGAAACTTGGAAGTTGATGAATGTATTGATAATTCAGATTTTATTTTCCTTTTTTTTTAAGGAGTATTTTGC
This sequence comes from Clepsis dumicolana, assembly GCA_963691665.1. Taxonomy (NCBI): domain Eukaryota; kingdom Metazoa; phylum Arthropoda; class Insecta; order Lepidoptera; family Tortricidae; genus Clepsis; species Clepsis dumicolana. The sequence goes on from OY829515.1 coordinate 4,909,291, forward strand.
CAATGTTAGTGTTTAGACAATACAAGCGTGAGAAAATTGATCGGTTTAGGAATTCTTAATTTTTAGGAAAGAACTATTGGGTGTCATAAAACAATGCTCCATTTATTATGACATTGAAATGAAGTCAAATTAAAACATGGTTTTAAGAAAACAGTAGGTTGTACACTCTTTTTTTTTGGGCAGTCACGTAAAAAACAAAGAAACTATTTAAAATTGCTAAAAGTCGTATGAAGAAAACTAAGGCTAGTAAAAGTTATACATGTACTTTTTTCCATTTGTGTTCGAATTACCGAAAAACGTTTATTAGTTTGACCGTTAATTAAAATGTTAAAACAAATTTAGTAGACACCTACAGGTAGTTGCAATTGTCCAGAGTCAATGTCTATTTTCAAATTCTGACACTAATAAGTTTAATGATTAAACAACAGTCAGGTATCTATGAACTAAAACAATTACTTTGCTCTGTGCGGCAAATGTATGTGTCCATGCATCACCTCCGATTACATTGCTACACAAATCAACACATGCCACACAGAACCAACTATCATCACCACCACTAAGCTAAACGCTGACGCGTTTCGGTACTCTCCACGAGGCCATTATCAAAGCACCAGAACAGTTGTTCTGTTGTATTTGTGGGTGAGCGAAGTAATTGTTTTTAGTTCATAAATATGGACCTCTGCATAGTAACGCCTGATTCAATAAATAGTCAGTTATCTGTAATTTACTTCTATAATACATACAAATACACACACATGAAACATAGAATAAAATGTTCATTCTCTTGTGATAGCGAGCTGAAGATAATTTAGATTTAAAGTTTAGATAAGTTTTACTTACTTGCAACTTGTACATGTATAGAACACGGTCTGTCCTTCATCAGCAGATCTAAGCTGTAGTGTTGCATATGACATCCTATCATTACCACATTTTGGGCATTTCCGTTCCAAAACAGGACCTTCTGGATTATCCATGTTAAGGATGTTTTCATTAGCTATTGTTGATACTGTATTGAAATGTATTGTGTATTGGAATTTTATGTTGTTGAACTCTGTAAAAATGAAATACAAATTGACAATTAACAAAAATTAACTTGTAAGTCAGTCAAATAACCATCAAATAGGTATTAAGTGAATAGAAACCTACTGCCAACAGTTAAGAGCAACATCAGTGTGATTGCAGATTTGTTACCAGACCATTATGCTAATAATGAAAATAATTCACAGTTCATTATTTGACAACTGAATAGCCTAGTGGTTAGAGACCCTGACTATGAAGCTTGAGGTCCCAGGTTCGATCTCCGGTTGGGGCTGATATTTGTATGATGAACATGAATGTTTGTTTTTGTGTCTTGGATGTTTAATATGTATATAAGTACATATTCAATTTCAATTTAATTTATTTATATAGGTATACAAGCATTTTTATCCATTGTCTAGTGCCCATAATACAGGCTTTGTCTAGTTTGGGACTAGGTCAATTGGTGTCATTTTGTCCTATGATCTTTATTTATTTAATTTACAGCTGTCTTGACCAGCCCCAAAGGTTTGCCACACAATGCAATACATACAAGATACTGCATCTCAGACATTTACCTGAGAGAGCCACATTTAAATATGAAATGATTTCTGGCAAAGGGTACAATAGGAACACACACACACACACATATGCTGTGTTAGCTGCCCCTTTGTTCCGAAATGCTGTCCAAATTTACAAAATTGTAGAGCGCTCATGCTTCGTAAATTAAGTATTATGCCAGGAATTTCCCCATAAGGCCGACACTGTCGTCACACCAGGAAAAAAAGTCTCACATTTTCATGGGAATGATAGTTTGCTTTCTATCAAATTAATTATTCAGTCTTCGGAATTAAAATTCGGTTTTAAAACTTACTCTCTGTACCATACACTGATTTGCAACTGTAGCATTTAACTGAACCAAATTCCTCTAGTAATGGCAGAATGGATCCACAATTTTCACAAAACGCTGTTATGCTTTGAAATGAACTTTTGTTGGACATGATCTGAAATAAATTAAACAGTTCATTGAAAATCTTATGATGTTAACAAACATTAGGGGTTATAAAATACATTATTAACTTAATCATAAGTTAAGTTTAAATACTAATTATAATATCGGTTTTTTTTTTTAAATGAAAGACGTACCGTTTTAATCTTGCTCTACAAATATATAGCACTGTAATTTTATCACAACTAAAGGCCGAATGGAAATATTAATTTATTACTTCAATGTTATTTTTTGAACTGACATATTGAAATTTTAGGTTATGTTATTACTTTTCTTTGTTCATCCGATAAGTGATTGGCAAAGGAAACTAAGTCCATACAGCCATGTTTTTCTGTTATTAAAGTGATTGCATTATATACTTTTAGGTAAAGTTTGCACGGCTTTGGCGAAACTTTGACAGAATAATGCAGTCCCATATTTTGAACCACTTGGCATCAAAATCTCATCTTTGTCACAGAATACAAAATAGTTTTTTGTCCAAATTGCAGATTCATGACTTTGCCATGAGGTGACGATATACTTAACCTTGTAGTATTATTGTATTCTGTGACAAAACTCATACGTAATTAAATATTCAGATTAATTATTTTGAAGAGAAGGCAACCCTAACACAAGTAAAAGAGATAAGAGATACACGACAAAAAGAGAGGCAACTTGTAGGTGAATATAATTGTAGCCAATTAGCGCTATGGCGACCTGAATTGCGCTTTATTGTGTCGTAGCAAGAGTTGCTGTTTATTTAAATGATTTTGCGTAGTACGTCTTTTTTGTAGCTGTACTATTATGTTTGTATTCTGTGGTCACACAGCAACTACTACAATAGTTCATTTAGCTTGTGCTGTCAAGCATTACTAAAGTTATGTTTAAATCACGTCATAATATCAGTTTTATGACGAAATGTATTGTGTCAGACATTGACCGTCAGTTTTGTGACAACTGCTAATAACTACAGTTAATAATTAATTTTATTAATGATTCACTAAAAACGCCCTATAGTGCCAAGCAAATGAAGAATTTAAGTAAAAACTAGCATTCCCTTTATTTGTTACCCCCAAGTACTTGCCGGCCGCTGCTCGCCGTAGGTCGCCGTACAGTACACTTAACTATCGCTTTACGGAAGGCATGAGCCGTTGACAGGACGTGACTATTGACTAGGACACACAGACGACTCCATTGAGATAGGAAAGTGGAGGCGCTATATTCTTCTATATGAAGCGTGACTTATACAAATATCTGCCATATCGACACATACATGTCAAACGGCATTTTATCTCTTTTTAACTTACTGACAGCTGCATAAGAATAGGAGAGACAAACAGTATTTGTTGGTTACTAAATTTGGCAGCACTGTCTAAGTGACGTCACGAGTTTACGACAGCGTGGCAGGTGCCACCATGTTCCGTGCCAAGTTTCGTGGTAGATGTGCTGTCAAACGGTAGCAGGCTCCGAATATATTTGCTGTTTTTGTGAGGATTACTCTAAGAAACCAGTTATCATGGTGTGCAGGGCTCTGTCTTTGATTGTCCTAATCATGCCCTAGTGCTGCGTCAGACAGTGTAGTGTTAAAAAAAACATTTATCAACCTAAATTAACCCTTCAAAGGTTAGTAACCAGTTACCTTGAATAATTCGAATGTTTTATTGTATTTTGGCATGTATCGTAACATAATGATCTTATAAAATGAGTACGAACGTCTGTTTAAGTACGATTTGTTTTATTTTCCAATGATTTTATTTATTTCAACAGAAATAATTTGCTTGATTTTGGCATATTAGCTTATGCGGTGCTAAGTATCGACATAGGTATCGATGAAATTCTAAACATTGTTTGAATTTTTTTTTCGTCAAATTTCCTGTGAATGAAACTGCCAAAATAAAAGGATTGGAATTGAAAATATAAACCCACGACACAAGACATGGTTTGTCTGCTCGATGCACTTCGACATGTCATGCTTCAACAGAACTCTTAATGTGACGAGATTGATGACGTGACGGAGCAATTCAGGTAATTATTAGATCTAAACATATAAAATAAAACCGTGACTTTCTGACTGACACAACGCACAGCCTGAACCAGATTTGAGATTTGGAAAAAAATATCCTCGAGATAAACTTATAGATACTTAATATTCTTCTTTTTCAGTCTACTCGTGGCAGTCACCTGTGTTGCCTTGTACATCAAGTGTGAGGGTAAGGTAATGTCTGTAATCAAAATGATTATAGATTTGAGGTTTCGCTATCACGGAAAAAGAAGTTGTGAGTGTTGTGACAAAGGATCTTTCAGAAACTATTAGAAATGAATAAAAACTTTGGAGATGCCTAAGACAAATGTTTTTTATTTTCACTTTTGTGGTTAGTATGACCTTGTGCGAGGTCCATCCCGATCACTACCACCATCTTACTCGCTAATCCTGCCGCTAAGTAGCAGTGCTTGCACTGTTGTGTCCCGGTGTGGAGAGTAAGACAGCCGGTGTAATTACGGGCACAAGAGGAATTCCATCTTAGCTCTCTAGGTTGGCAACGCATCTGCAAACCCATATACACACATGTCATAACTCCTCTATAATGCGTTCAAAAACCGTAGAAAATGTGAAATATCTGCAAAAACCACCAACCAACCAACATAATTTACAATAAAAAAACAGTCGATACGAAACGTCAGTTCGGTATGTTTACTTATCTATGATAAAAACAACAGTCAAATTCGTGACAGGTATGGATATGATAATGCCTTCTGCTTCTGAACGTGTTTTAGAGTACTTATAATATGTGTGTAGATAAAAGTAATGTATGCTACTCTATATAATTAGGCCTTAAAACACTCGTAATGTAACAGTTGCATAAACTACTATAGCGTAGATTTTATCGATATCGATATCTGCATACGTTTAACAGTCCCAACCCTATGAAAAGCAGCCATGTTATGTGCCAAATTTTAGTAGGTATGCACGCTAATTCTGTGGGTATCGCCAGTCCACTTGCTATTAGGTCTGTGGACGACTCTGACTCACTGACATCGCAGACCCCATGTAAGCAGTTGCTGTCAAGCGTACCCGATTTTTATTTGTGTACAACACAGCCTGGATCCAGATGCCCATTGGTCAATGCTGTGGCCAATTTACCCGGTTGAAAAAAATAGAAGCATCGGTCGTCTCTAGGTACTCATTCAAATAAAGTGTCACTGAATGAGATCGGGTTATAGTTTATAATCGGAGCATACAGTTCTCTTTTTAACAAAGGGCATTAGTTACATGAGTGAAGGGTATAACAATAGGGCCATAAGATTACCTTCTATCTATTGACTTCATTAATCTGAGCTCTGACTGTGACGGCACTTATACAAAAAAGTAAAAAACAGATATGGCTGTATGACTTAGTTTCCTCAGCTTATTCATTATTTAAAAAAAAACAGATAATTGACAATTTGACACTTTTGACAGTCAGTGACAACAACGTGCGACGCGACGTCAGCGTCACTCAAGTCGCTCACTTTGCTAGCTAGCGTCAGTTAGCGGTGCATTGCATGTTTTGCATCAAAGAGTAGTGTAATATACTCAGATCAGATCGACACAGCGCAGCGTCCGGCGTCCATTCCAACCTCCATTCATCATCCATTCCAGTCAAATCGGCGGACTTCCATCCAGTTTGTACTGCGGTGCATTTCACGAATTTATTATCATTATCATCAATTAAACACTACCCTCGTCTTTATTTCAAAGTAAGTAACCCGCTAAATGCTATCACTCTTAAGTTGCAGCGAAGTCGCCAAACAGCAACAACTTTTATCAAACTGTTTACTTTCAGCAATGGAAGAAGCCATCGAGTCTCTTTCGGAAAACTCGATGCAGGCTGCTGTGGATTTGAACTTTCCGCCCAACCCTGAACCTGTACAATCTATGGAGACTAATCAGATAGCCGATATACCGTCGATAATCCAGACCGGTGTCACAGGACCTCAAGGCGGGAAACATGAAGAGTTCTCGGTGGAGAAAGTCTTGGACCGTCGCATTAAGAACGGGAAAGTGGAGTATTTGCTGAAGTGGAAAGGATATTCTCAGTAAGCTTATCAATTTTTTTAAACAAAACTTAGAATTTTTTAAATTATGTGTTGGGGGTAGTTTGACATTGAGCTTCTGTTCGTTACAATATTTTTCTTTCTAAACAAATCTTGATGTACTCCTAGGTCCATTTTGTTTGTAAAATGCAGAGAGCCCTCTGTCTCCAATGAAAGGTAGAATAGGAGTAGGCAGGCAATGCAAAATTCACAGTTGGAAGTTAGCAATCTAACTCTAATGTAACCTTTCCTATTATCTCATTCCTAGCCTAGTGGTTTGACCTATCGTCTCTAAAGCAGAGGGTCGAGGGTTCAAACCCCGGCTTGCACCTCTGAGTTTTTCAGAATTTATGTGCGAAATCACATTTGTAATTTATCATGAGCTTTTCAGTGAAGGAAAACATCGTGAGGAAACCTGCACACCTCTGCGAAGCAATTCAATGGTATGTGTGAAGTTCCGAATCCGCACTGGGCCTGCGTGGGAACTGTAGGCCAAGGCTCTCATTCTCAGGTGGCTTGTGCCCAGCAGTGGGACGTAAATAGGCTGATGATGATGATGATTATCACGTTCAGTTCTAACAAGGGGTTTAGCTTGTAGCTCACAGCCATTGAATCATTGTAAGTAGCACACAGTTGTTATAGATGAATTAGCGAGAGCTTGGAAATGCATTTGTAGTGGTTGTATAGTTTTCATGAAAAGGAAAAAAAAATAATAATTTGACACTGAAATTTTTTTGGAATTTTCTTCTTGAATATAATTATTACAAACCTCTTTTTATACTGATAGTATGGGAAAAGGGAAATTTCAAATATGAAATGCCTATAAACACAATACCACTACATATTCTATTCCACAGTCTCTGTAATTTATCAATACAAACAGAGTGCTTGAATATCAAGTCCATTTTACCTATTGGGGGCCCTGGGCACTTAAGGATAATGATGCCAATGTGTTATTGGACTCTTAGGCCAAAGAAGGGTTTGGTGGCCATCGGCTCAGGTCTTAAACAGCCTCAATACTTTCAGCGAAGACAACACTTGGGAGCCAGAGGACAACCTCGACTGCCCGGAACTTATATCAGCATATGAGGAGGCTCGTACCAAGAGGGAGCGTGAGGCTGAGGAGGCAGCCAGTGCAGCAGCGGCAGCAGCAACAGCAGCCTCTGCCGCCGCCGCTGCCGCTGCTGCCGCTGCTGCTGCCGCCGCCGCTGTTCCCCCAGCTTCTGCTGAGACTGCAGAAGAAGGTTATTCTACAAGGAAGAGGGGACGTCGCGGTGTGGAAAAGAAGAAGAAGATTGAGGTGAGTAATAAATATTAATATATCAGCCAGAAAATGTCCTCTGCTTGATACAGCCGTCCTCTATCAATCTTCACTAAGGCTGGTCATGATTTGCTTGAATCCATCTACTGTATTACTCTTATATTTTTATAACCAACCGACGACCGGATAGCCTAGTGGTTAGAGACCATGACTATGAAGCTTGAGGTTCCGGGTTCAAATCCCGGTCGGGGCAGATGTTTGTATGATGAATATGAATGTTTGTTGTTGGGTCTTGGATGTTTAATATGTATATAAGTATGTATTTATCTATATATGTATGTTTATCCGTTGTCTAGTACCCATAGTACAGGCTTTGCCTAGTTTGGGACTAGGTCAATTGGTGTCAAATTGTCCCATGATATTTATTTATTTATTTTATTTTATAATTAAATGCTCTTTCTTTCGATTTTCGTTTAGTCCATAGTCACTATAAAGAATAAAAAGCTGCTTTGGCTATTTAGGATTATCATGAAATAATTCATTTTTCCTGGCCGCTCACGATGTATTTCACGAAATCTTTTTTGACATTAATTGCACATTTCCGAGCAAGTGGAAGAAAAACTATTTATGTGTTAAAATAACAGATCCCCAGACTCTTACTTTCATCAGATGTTTTTAAGTTTTTTTTTAACAGTCATTTTGTTTTAAAACAATCTCTCGTTAAAACAGATGATAGATTAGATTAGATTAGATTAGATTATTTGTTCCTTCAATATATAATTACATCATAAATTGTACAATGTCAAGTTAAGTGAATTTATATTGAAATCGTCAAAAGTTTAAAAACAACATTAAACTAAATTATTAAAAAATAAAATGAATATTGCACTATGTCAAAATTAACAATAAAACAGTAAAATAAATTAACAATTCAATTGGTTCTCCTCTAAGGATCGTCATGGTTATAAGAGTAACAATGAAATAAAATGAGGTCAATATGCATACATGTCAAAAAAGAAAATTTAAAACCACAAATAAATAAATTAAAATGTAATGTCCAAAAATTCATTAACAGAGTAAAATGGTTTATTCAACAAAAGTACTTTCAATTGACGACCAAATGTTTCGTCATTTTGTTCGTTTTTAAGATCAGAGGGTAGGTGCTCGTAATATTTGGGGCCGATAACTCGCGGGTTTTTAAGATCAGAGGGTAGGTGCTCGTAATATTTGGGGCCGATAACTCGCGGGTTTTTAAGATCAGAGGGTAGGTGCTCGTAATATTTGGGGCCGATAACTCGCGGGTTTTTAAGATCAGAGGGTAGGTGCTCGTAATATTTGGGGCCGATAACTCGCGGGTTTTTCCGCTAACGCCATTCAGTGCTACGAGTGATAGCCGATGTTATTGTCAAAAAATATGGCTGTGAAATTTCATTTTGTACTTTACAGGAAATTGAGAAACCCAGAGGGTTGGCAAGAGGTCTACCGCCAGAGAGAATCCTAGCTGGTCAGCTGTTTCATGGAACCCTGTACTTCTTGGTCAAATGGTAAGTAGCTTTCTCAAACCCGTGCCGTAATTATAATATCTGCTTGTCCATTCTGCAAGTTACAAATTCGCAAAATGCTTAATTTGGGTAAACTGCTAGGATGGTTCTGGGTTTGATCCTCAGTTAAGGCAGATATTTCTATGATGAATATGAATAGATATTTGTTCTTCAGGTCTTGGATATTTAATATTCATAATAAGCATGTATTTATCTGTAACCTTAGTACAGTCAGCGTCATATATATGGTGACATCCAAAGTGATCAAATAGTTCGGCACACCATACAAATCGTATGGTGCGCCGAAGTATTTGAGCACTTTTGACTGACTGACTGTACAGCCTTTGCCCAGTTTAGGACTAGGTCAATGAAGGCTGTCGCGTGTCAAAAATCCGCTAGCATCACCAATCTCCACCAATGCGAGACAAGCTATAGGTATAGTGAAAAAAGTTTTTCCACACATCAGGCAAAAATCAATCTTATGTCAAAGTCATAAACTCTTTGACATCATCATCATCATCATGTCAGCCGAAAGACGTCCACTGCTGAACATAGGCCTCCCCCAAGGCTCTCCACTCTTTCTCTCTAACTCTTTGACATGTAAAAACATATCTCAAGTGGAAATGACAGATACTAACTACTTGTATACCTCACTCGACACTAGACGCTAGTGATTCAAGCGGACTTTTCACTCGCGATAGCCTCATTGATGTTAACCTTCTGAACTTTCCCATGATCTTTATAATTTTTTTTTTATGTAAGTACAAGTACACCTTCAAAATAAAACATAAAATAATCCCCAAAAAGCCATGAGTTTTATGGCCTAGCAGAAATATGAAGTCGGTGCGGTGCTAGCGGAATATTCTTGGAATGAAGCACCGACTTCATATTTCTGCTAGGCCATTAAACTCGTGGCTTTTTGAGGATTATTTTATGTTTTTTTTCTGAGGTTTTTTTTGAAGGCGGTTTTACTTTTTGTTAAAAAATTTTTTGTTTCACAATTTTTAGTTACGTTAATATTTAAAATATTATCCTCCTTCCATCATCACCTCATCAACACGAGATGATGACTACCAGACGCAAGTACTTGAATAGCTTTCGAAAATATATGAAACACATGATACATCCCTATAAAATTTGAGGGTTGCCCTCGATTTCCCTGGGATCCCATCATCAGATCTTGACTTGGTGACAATGGGACCAACTAGAAAGTACACCCTTTCGAACAAAAAAATATTTTTTGAAATCGGTCCAGCCGTCTTCGAGTAATCGGGGAATATACATAAAAAAAATAAAAATAAAAAATATTCCGATGAATTGAGAACCTCCTACTTTTTTTGAAGTCGGTTAAAAAAAGAGGGGGTTCTCAATCCGTCGGAACATTTTTTTATGTGAAATTAGACTTTGAAATAGACATATCGGGGTTTTTAGACATTAATTAGTTGTAGATACATTATTTAATAGTGAAATAAAAACAGATGCCCGACATGTTTCGGACTAATTCGTAGTTCCTCTGGGAGTGCACGACCCAGCGGCAGCGAGATGCACACTACGCGCCGCGGCTCTGCTACATTATTTGATGCTTATTTTAAGGGATATGAATCCGTGATAGCCTAGTGGTTTGACCTATCGCCTCTGAAGCAGAGGGTCGAGGGTTCGAACCCCGGCTCGCACCTCTGAGTTTTTCGGAATTTATGTGCGAAATCACATTTGTAATTTATCATGAGCTTTTCGGTGAAGGAAAACATCGTGAGGAAACCTGCACACTCCTGCGAAGCAATTCAATGGTGTGTGTGAAGTTCCCAATCCGCACTGGGCCCGCGTGGGAACTATAGCCCAAGCCCTCTCATTCTGAGAGGAGGCCTGTGCCCAGCAGTGGGACGTAAATAGGCTGATGATGATGATGATGATTTTCAGGGAAGGCTGCACAGAGTTCGACGTGGTGCCGGGGCACGATCTCGGAGAAGCTTATCCAGACTTTGTCATCAAATACTACGAGCGTTGCGTGCCATTCAGCGTTAGGCACCCAGTGGGCAAAGTACCTAGGATTGCTCCCGAGGTATGTTTGCTCAATATTCAAGAGAATTTAGTATTCAGTATAGGCCGCGCGATGGATTAAGATCGCTCGGCGAAACTGGTGGGGGCAATTTGGCGCATCTGTACAATTGCGCACAAAATTGTTAAGTTCTGAGTGTATTTCTTTGAAATATATTTTTCTTATTTCGCATTTTTTTGTACCTTTAGTCACCTAACATATAACACTCGTTTTTGCTTGTGACTTATTTTGCTAGTATGTTTATTCAGAATCTTGGTAGTATTTTTTACGTGCTTTTAATTTTTCTAGTTTAATTTTTTAGTTTCCTTTTTAACATAACAATTCACGTCGTAAACCATTTTTCTGGCTTGCCATGTTCAAACTTTATATTTGGGCATTTTTTTCATTAACTACGACATAACGTACTTACTACTAATACAGTAAAACAATCCGTGCGCAACACTACTCAAGAGACACGTGACGCGTGAACGAAGCGAGGGAGGGGAAGAACGACTTGATCTACCAATAACGTGTCGGCGCCAGCGCGCACCCTCCCCTCACCCCTCTGCGCAACCAAATAGACCTAAGAATTGACTTCTGCGCATCCCCCTTCCACTTTTCATAAGCGATCTTAATTCGCCGCGCGACCTATATTCAGTATTGTCACAGGCCGTTTTCATGAGGGGAAACAGTCTGTTTTAAGGTAGCCTACCTAGGGTTTTGTGAAGGAAACAAATTACAAGTTTAATACATTTATTTCTACAAAATCGGTAGGCTAAATTGACAATTAAAATAGAGAATCTCAGGGGATTGAGTTCGAAGACACTTTTGAAGATACTGGGTTCGATTACACGCTAATGTGGCCTACACTTCCCTCGGGTGTCTGGATCCTCCGGCGACGGCGAACATAGGGCGCAGGCGTCGTAGAGCAACCAGGAGTGACCAGGGGGCTCGTGTGATGACGTGGTGTTGAGATGGTGTGAAGGGGACCGTAGCGTGCCAACGGCTAGCCTCTGAGTAGGCTGCGAGAGGTCGGCAGGGGTCCGTTAGGAACCAGTAGTGGGTGGAGAGATTTCCCACGGGTAGCGTAGTTGCCCTGTAAATAAGCTGGTGTGAGCCAAACGTCCATGGTATGCTCGCACTGCCATATTCTGCTTTCCAGTCCGACCATTCCCGAGGGAGTGGGAACCAGATTGGCAGTGCATGGCAATACGGAGGGTCATACGGATTTACAATTTAGCTAGAGTCAGAGAGTAAGCTTTTACAGGTTTCTAGTGAGAGTGGATAACAGATTTACACAAAGTGACCGTTGGAACTTTAAATTCCAACCGTTCTAGGAAGACGTTAGGTTTTAAAATAAGCGCTACGTCTATAACCGTAGAGCAGTGAAATAGGGAAAGATTAAATTATAATTAACTGTCCGGAGCGCTATTAAGGTACAGTAATGCTTCGGACAGAGTAACAGAGTGGAAACCCTATAGAATTAAATAAATTACAATAAAAGACACAAGTAGTGTAACACAATGATAAAGTACAGAAACGATCAGTATTCTTACCAAGTTCTGGGCTGGCTGGTTCCACTCAGGAGTTGTAGAGAAATGTGGGGTCTCCCAGCCGTACAAGCGGTTTTATGGTTGAGTGGGACCGGATACGGACAACCAAAAGATTTTGAATTGGGCGACGCCCATGGGCGTGTCCGTGCTTCTCATTTTGAATACCAACGTATTGTTTCTGTGTAGTGTGTAATGTAGTTTTTTATGTGTTTTATGTTGGCTAAGTGCAAGTAGCGGTTGTTAATTAATTAATTTACAACCGATGCAATTTTAATTCTACTTAAATTAATATTATTCGCCTAAGTGCGGAAAAGCGCCATCTAGCGGATTATGGCGGAACTTTTTAATGTCCAATAGCTTGCGTATTGTGACAGTATTCAATCATTTATTGCGTTAAAGAATTCCATGCAATACGTTATAGGTCAGAGAATTATACTAATATAATAATGCTATAATGCTATATTACAGGTATAATAAATGTAATTTCTCTTTGTTACATTTTTCATAGAATAATAATAATGTCAAAAAAGAATTAAAAAATATGTTAGTACAAAATGGTGTTATAATCAATATAGCGGGTATATTATTATTATCGCGATGGCATTATCTTGTGTCGTTCCTACATGCAGAGGGTCAAGCACGACTTTACGAATGCTGCGTACCTTTACGGTTATCGGATCGAGATCGAGAAACCTCATACAAAATTTTAGTTCCAAATATGCTCACCGGCGGGCGCTGTTCCAAACGTCATACAAACTCGACAACGTTTACTATTCGATTTTATGTGACGCAGGTTTCGAAAAGTCGTGCTCGACCCTCAGAAATGCCGCTGGGCTACAGGATAAAACAGGATACAGGATAAATACAGGATAGAATTTAAAGTGTGTATTCATTGCTTTGGGACACAGTGTGCGGCGTGCGGATATGGTTGAACGTGGTTTCTGGTTAGTTCTGTATTTTAATTGTATAATTTGTATACCATAGACATATAAATAGCATATGAGCGGGCCCTTCAGTACTTCGTTTTTGTTTCCAATTCAGTGAGCCTACAAAGTTGTTTCAGTGATATGAGCCGTGAGCAAGTCCGCGCGGGCGCCGCCGGCCGCGCGCCGCTCCCGCCGGCGGGCTCGGCAACACCGTTCCTATTTCAAAACGTTCCAAAGGGCATATCCTGATGTTTATATCAATGATAGGTACTCTAAAATTGTGTAATTTTCCAGTTGCCACCGACGCCCGCGCCGTCGCCGCCCCCTGTGCCGGCGGAAACCGAAAACGCAGCCATGGACACCTCGCTGCCTGCCCTCGATACTTCATCGCTTGACGAACCCACAGGTATGGTACAGCAGTAAAAGTAGCTAAGCAACCGAAGCGGTCACAATGATCTGCACAAGCTCTTATGTCTATAACAATAGAGCCGTGCTTAGATCATTGTGACTGCTTCGGTTGTTCATCTGCTAACTGTACTGGACTTTCTTCCACTAATTATAGGCTGTTAGTTACTTTGAAAATGCGTAACATGCAACGAATTTTCATTGAATTAGATAACTTTTTCTTAGAAAAAATATTCCGACGAATCGAGAGCCTCCTCCTTTTTTTGAAGTCTGTTAAAAAGTAAAATTAACCGACTTCAATGTAAAAAAATTGCCGTACCTACCGATTTCGATAAATGTGACAATGCAGTAATCTGCTAGTGAAATTCTGGGTGTCTGGTAGTAGTGGTCGTCTCTTCAACGGTTAATGGCATTGACTTCAAATTTGTTATGGATGTGTAAGTTGGATGACAATACAAGTACAGACAACGAAAAGTAGAGTCGGCGAAAAGAGCTTGTATTTTTTTAATCAGAAAACTTATTTAACGAATATCTGTTTCTTACAGAGCCGGCTGCTATGGGCCCTGCCATGGATTCCGCCATGAATCCACCCCCCGCTCCTACATCAGATATGGCGGAAGAAGGTTCACAGAGTATGGAAGTACCAGTCAATTGATGCTCAGTTGAAAACAGATACAGTATTTTTTAATGACAAACTGTTCGTAGATTTAAGTTATATTCATAGACTAAGCAAGAATACACTAGTAGTAAATCTTTTCTACTTTGGCAATAAAAATCTTTCTAAGATTTAATTTAACTCACACGTAAAGATATGATAAAAAGAAAGTAACTACCTACGACCAAATGATATTACAATAAAGAAACGTAGATAGGTTATTTTGTGGTTCAAATGTCCCAGCGTATCACTAGACTAACTAGCGCGTTAGAGCTGTCCTGCCGAAACAAAATTATAATCCGGATATTCGAATAGGCTAGCTGATACGAGTCAAGAATATGGGCGAAATGCAGGGTTAAATTATTCGGGCTACTTCGTTAGTGTCCTGTGGGACAATTTTTACGGTTCGCTAGTACTGTCACGGTTGTAAATATATGTACGTTTATAGTAAGGTCGATGTATACCGTTCAAAAGCGCACGTGTTCAGTCAGCAGCAGAAGTACCTAAGCAACAAGCGGTCACAATGATCTACACAAGCTCTTATTTCTATGACAATAGAGCCGTGCGAGTAACACGCGACTCTTTTTTTTTTTTCCTCGTACAAATTGATGTAACATCCCTTTTGTTTTGGTCAGATATTGACAAGGTGGTTTTGTTTTGGTATTGGGTTAGTATACCGGAGACTATCCTGCATATTATTATATCTCACGCGATGGCTGCATAGATAATTATGACCTCGACCGTACCTACTAGCACAACCAATCTACTTTTTAACTGTAATATCATTGCCTCATTTCACCCTATTTTGTGATCTGATCTGTTATTTTTTTTTACATTGCCGCTTCGCCTTAGTCCATTTAAGTGTGCTTGGGTGCTTTTCGATTAAGCAGCAGTGTACAACGTTGAGTAGGTAAACTGCCCTACTATCGGCACTTACATTATCAATGGCGTTAATGGCGTCCAAGTTATTTGAGGGTTTCACACATCTCGCCACGGTAACAATGATTGAAAATGACGTCATCAGCCTCTCTCACTATGAGAGATGATGAAAATGATGTTTGGGGTTTGCCACCTAGGGTGGTTTGCCTTTTGTATAAGCCATGAAAGCTTTGACAAATTTATCGATGTGATAAAGACTTTGTATATTTTGAAAACTTACAAGTAGAAATAATCATGGAGAATTGATTTGAAATTGCTTTTATACATTAAATGTTTGATTAAGAATTTGAAAATAAAATAAAGTTTTAATTTAGTATAATGGGTATTTGAATGGATATGAATGCTTATACGATTTGATCGATTCAGGATTTTTAAATAAAATACAGTTGTAATTTTGTATAATTGTTTTATTACATTATCCCTGTATAACATTAAAGATAAGTATAAAATTGCGGTAAAAATAATAAGTATTTCCGCTTAAAACATAAAGCATTAATGAGTATCTATATCTAATCTAATACTTTGGCAAGATGTCATTTATTTAACTAATTGAATTTGTCAAGTGCATAGGTCATACAGAAATGGTTAGAAAAATCCGTACTTTGTCATTAAATAAATAAAGCGTTATAGATGTTTACATTAGACAGCTGGCCCGTATTGATCGAAATAATGAATGAATGTATCTGTGTGTTACCTATATGAATACGCTTCACACAAATGTGGACAGACAAGTAATTTCCCTAAAAGTGTCCAAAGGTTACATCGACTTGGGTTAAACACCAATTTCTAATGTTACCCACTACTGTTAACACAGTGTTAGGTCTCTCGCAGGTACGCACATGTAAGCCTTAGAAGTGATACTTCTGTAACGTAACGACTACACTATCTACAGTATGCTATTTGATGAACCGCCAAGAATTCAGCCAGGGGTCACCCCTGTAAAGTATTTATTTGTGAAAATCGTAAAAAAATCTCGCATTAATTGCCCCTGATGGTTGACAATAGATAGCTATTGGGGAATGATTTGACTTACTCAATCCCTGGCTGAATTCTTGACGGTACATTAACCTTCCCTGTCCTCCATACAAAGGGTAGAATTTGTTCCTTAAGCTCACATTAATATGTATTGTATTTTGTTTATTGGATTACGTATCTCTTTGGATATTATGGACTCCTGGGTACACAGGTTTTGTATTCAAATGGATACACAGACACAGGGCAGGGAACGTGTTTTAAACGCATCTTGTATACATAAGAAGTATCTGCAAGCCTTCTCAGTGCCACTTCTAGTAGTCTTTGTCATTATGTTCCTAGTTCAATGAATCCGTTCAAGGTTTGTTAATGTATCTCTCTATGGAGGCGTAGTTCTCGCAATCTGGGATCACTCTGCCCTTCAATTTGTAGCAAGTCTGGCCGCAGAGGGGTCCGTCGAACCAAGCTCCTAGCATCTTCTTGCATTGGGCGCAGTTTTCGTAGCAAATATCCAGCAGCTCGAAGCCGGAGGCTGAAATAAAAAAAAAAGTAAAGTATAATCGTCTCACGATAACTCTGCACAAGATATTAACTGGCAACCCAGAAAAATCACGCTGTGGTAATACTTTTTTCATGTCACTCAGACATTTCTTTAATTATAAATAATAATGATAGTAGTAATAAAAAGTTGCTGTTTTTTTTTTTAATGTGGCTTTGTCCATTGGAGGACAATTTTGCCAGCGTTTAGCAGGTTTTGCCGTTGTACGGTAAAAAAAATCTAGAAAACGAAATATGAGAGGTATTTTAATGGTGGATGGTGGATGAACGATGACCTGTTTATGTTTAATCTAATCAAAAGTTCAAAACGTGTTGTTTGACTATAAATCAGTGTTGCCATAAACAAACTTTAGATTTCTACTGTTGTCAGTTCGTTGCAGAGTTATCGTGGGACGACTATAAGCACGGGCGTGGAAAGGTTTCTCATAGGGGTAAGGGGGTGTTCAAGTAGGAGGGTTCTCCCACGTGTCATAGATTTGACACTAAACGTTTTGTCGCTCAGCTACAAATCGACAGAAGAACATTCGCTTCTTGCTACTCGTCGGCGGTGGGACAAGTGCCTAAAGCTCCTTAATTATAATTTAAAATACACCCACAACAGCCTCATCACACTGGCGATTTGCTAGCGAGTTTTGTATTGAGGCGATCACGCAACGTGTTCGCCGCTAGCGATATTATTATGACTATTATGAGGCATTCGCTCGCGAATCGCTAGTGTGATAATACTCTTTAAGGTAAGTAAGGACCTACAATAAACAGAATCAAGCATAGGTAAAACGTTATTACCTACACATTCATCACGATTGATAGCAACCATGTGTCAATAATTTTGACATGAAACTACCGTGAGTCCGTACCGTGAACTACCGTGTATCTTATAGTGAAATAAACGGATCGCTCACGTATCGTCGTCACATAGTCGAATTTACACGTTTCGGACTAAGTGATTCGTAGTCGTTGCTCTGGGATCGCTGGACTCTACGGCGGCGAGGTGCGTCTCGGTTTAATCCGTAGTCCTTCGTCTGGGAGCGCACGACCCAGAGGAAGGACTACGAATTAGTCTGAAAGATGTCGGGCTAAACTCTACTTACACTCTACGTGAGTTTAGTTTATTTCACTACCGTGTGTCCAATAAGGGTTATCGCGATCCGCTAGTATCGTAGTGACGAGTGAGGTCATCTATCATTCTCCACCAATAAGAGACAAGCTATGAAGCTACTAGCCTGTGCACATCTCACTCGACATTTCACAAAACATTCGTATGTCCTTGGGCGGACACCAATGTCAAATTATCTATTTGTATTATTTTGTATTTGTATTCGACACTACCGATCCTAACATACAATGACAATGCAAAGAAAAATTCGTTAAGCAGCTGGACTTGAACCAGCAACCTCGGTAATCCGTACCACGCTCCACCAATTAAGCTATACTTAACGTTGGTGTACCTAACGAATTTTTCAATGCCTTGTGTCATATTTTATTTGGAAGATCTCTCTCCTCAGCGCCATCTATGAGTAGCTTAATCAAGCAGCTCACCCACTACGGAACTTCTACAGTTACGCATTAGTGGCAAGAGATGGAGCTATTTTCTGAATCAATGAAAACAATCGATTTATTGATTATTTTTGTTTTATTTTTATGAAACATTCATAGAATGAAATTCAACATACAATGACAATGCAAAGAAAAATTCGTTAAGCAGCTGGACTTGAACCAGCAACCTCGGTAATCCGTACCACGCTCCACCAATTAAGCTATACTTAACGTTGGTGTACCTAACGAATTTTTCAATGCCTTGTGTCATATTTTATTTGGAAGATCTCTCCTCAGCGATCCTACCGATCCTAGCGGATTTTTGACTTGTGCCAGCCCTCACTCCATCGGCATCTCTCTAGGTCTCTCGATCCGGAAAACCCAATTTACGACCTCGCTGGCTCCAGCTTACAAAATATCCCAAGTACCACCTAAGTGCTTTTTATCAATTCATAGCATATTCCGCTAAATTATTTGCGTGTCACAAAACCCATTCTTATGGCTCTAGTGCGGACCCTTCCGACCTTTTGTCCGAAATATTAAACAAAATCACTTCGTCCCTCCGGAAAAGACACTCCAGTTACGTATGCCTCTTGAAAGGTTCATGCAAAATACCTACTCATCTACTCCGAAACTTTCGAACTCACTAAGCTCTTTGCACAGACCGGTTTTACTCAAACATTACAGGTACTTACATTATTTCAGAAGAAAACTTCGCAAGCCTGCCACAATAAGATGAATTATTAAAATACCAAAAGAGAGTGCTCACGGCTCATTGGAATGAATTACCTACGTAGAATACCGGCAAAACAGAGGGGTAGAAAATGACTCTTCACTCGCCTAGTTTGTAATTGTAATTTTGTAATTCCCCCCCCTTAATTTTTGTAGGACTCGGCAGATTCTAATTTCTGGATAAAGTTATAGGTAAACAAAGTTTCATTGATCAGTAGGTTGTACATTTCTGTACTGTGTGTGTATTTATTTTTCCTCCAAAATATGCTATTTTTACCTGAACTAGGAGAAAATTCGAACTTTTTTTTTCATTTTCTTACGATGTTACTTAACTGTTTGGTGCGGGGACACTACACGTGTCAAGGCTTTTCTTTGCCAGATTATGTTGAGCTCTTTTATTTGTGACACGACCTGCCTTCGCGAGGTCAAGTTTAAGCGGCTAAGGTGAGATTGCGTAACAAAACATACGGCGAAAGTAAACCGATCAAATCCCCGGATTGGGGTCATTGCCTCGGTTCGCACGCGACTCTTCTATGACCGCTTTCCATTTGTTTACATGACATCCTTTAGGTACGACTCTTTGTGAAATCTGCAAGTCATTCCTTTTTGACCATGATTAAGTAGGTACCTATCATTGCAGTATGTTTCTACGGCAGGCGGAATATCGCACGTGCTGTTGCCTCAACCCGTTAGCAAAATGCCACTAACTGACCACTAGAAAATGTCGTTAAGTTCCTGGCCACCAATTTTCGGAGATACTGAGTTTGAATACTTTCAGAATGCCTTTGTTTTTTTTTTCTTTCTTTCGGTAACAGTTCTTAATTTTGGGTAGCAACATACCTAGCATTTTTTCTGGTTACTGATTGTATTGGCAAAGTGGCCAGTTAGGTACTTTTTTTTTATACCACGTCGGTGGCAAACAAGCATGCGGATCGCCTGACGTTGGGGGGTG
This sequence comes from Clepsis dumicolana, assembly GCA_963691665.1. NCBI lineage: Eukaryota > Metazoa > Arthropoda > Insecta > Lepidoptera > Tortricidae > Clepsis > Clepsis dumicolana. The sequence goes on from OY829515.1 coordinate 4,929,435, forward strand.
GCCAGTAATAGGCGATTCACCCTAATATAATTTTAGCAAAAAAAAAAAATATTCTCTCATCTCATCTCATTTTCTCTTGAGCTGTAGCTCATGACGTTCCCAAAATTGTTTGTTTTAAAGTAGGTATTTATATACTTAAACCATATTATACATTTGAAACGAATGGGACCCACGTGACACATTCATAGCCGCCGTACATTAATACGTCTGTTACGTACCGCAATAATTATCCGAAGAACAGTTAACTTTAAGTAGGTATCTTTAACGCGCGTTGCCACACTCTATAATTTCGTACGTTTAATTAACCGGTCTTCCAAATTAAACCCTAAAAGCGTTTTTCTTCAGCTACGCAGCGCGATATTATTATTAAAAAAAAACGTATGAATCGCATTCCCTAGGTACTGGCTTTCGGCAGTAACTTAAATTTATGGGTCATGCCGTCCCAATCCCAAGCTACTTCAGAAAATTGTTCAAGGTTGAAAATCCGAGGCTATACAATAGGTACTTTACAAGGGAAAATTAAAGAGCTGACTAAAATATCTGTCTTCCACGCCATGAGGCAGAAAGTCGAGTAAAAAACCCTCCTCGCCACACTTTACTGGCAGAATACCCCAATGATTTTTCTTCTAGCATTTTATGAGTCTGTAACACTCTCTTAGATTGGATTATTTGGCAATATTTCGTCTGCAGTCTATGACGGCTTAATACGAGGTAAAACGATAAGCCCGCTTTGAAAATAGGTTTAGATATTTTATTGGTATTACTTTCTTAGGTAACTTTATTGTTTTCTGCAATGTGAATAAAATATTGGACGAAATAAATGTTTTGGAAATAAAAATGTGATCTCACACAGAAGCACAAAAAGATCTTAAGTATCATCCGCATTCCAGGACAAACATTAATTTTTGATAATCTTATTTGGGTAGAGCATAATAGAATGACCTTCGCGGTTTACGACACGGTAGGTAACCTAACCATAATTTAAAAAATATCAGAATGTTTAACATTTTAACCACGACTCTACATAGATTTCCCAACTTTAGCGACACATATGAATGTATGATTCATGCCCGTGCTACGCAACCGAATTGCTGGTAGAGCCGTACCATACAAATTATTTTTTTGCTGACACAAAACACCAACATGATCGCGAACTGTGAACGGAATGATGGTTAGTTACATGAATCAACGAGAAGGAAATACGGCGTATTATAATAATGACTGTCAGTCTATCAGGCAGGACGGAATAAATGGGGTTCTGGTATGGCCACCTGCCTTACCGTGCGTTCCTTTGATTTTTGCTAGCGTCGTGCAGCTATTTCGTTTGAACGCGCCTTGACTACTCGTACCAGGGCCGAAGATAAGGCGTGAGCTTGTGTATGTCAATTTAAAGAGAGCAACTGATGATCGCTTCTTAGTAACCATAATTGTTTTGCTAGGCCAGGCTAGGTAACAGCAAGCATGTCAAGATCACATGTAATGAAACTTGGCTAAGAACCATCTCGATTACACTAGCTTTCGATTAAAAAAAATCGCACCTAAATCGGTCAATCCGCTTGGGAGCTATGCCACAGACAGATACACAGACACACAGATACACAGACACACAGGTCAAACGTATAACACCTCTATTTTTCGTCGGGGGTTAAAAACGGGAAAACACTAACAGATTTTGTATGCAATTTGTCCCAAGCAATTCGCACCTGTATTAAAATGCATTGCTACCTCCACGCGTTCCAGAGAAAAAGGGTCTTGACTGACAGACAGACAGACAGACGGACAACAAAGTGATCCTATATAAGGGTTCAATTTTTTCCTTTTGAGGTACGGAACCCTAAAAATGGTCTTGACTTGCGATAAATGGCAGTGTGTGGCAGACTAGACGTAGTACTATGGCCCGTAAGGTAGCAGCGTACTGATATTGACACGCCAAACATAATAAATACCATAAATAAATAAATAAATACCATGGGACAAATTGACACCAATTGACCTAGTCCCAAACAAGGCAAAGCCTGTACTATGGGTACTATAGGCAACGGATAAACATACTTATATAGATAAATATCTAAATAATAATGATCTGAATATCCCGATTTGCCACTCAAGTATTACATACATACATACATACACACTTTAAATATAAAAGTAGTCATAAAGTTAAATAGTCTTGTAGTGGGAGAGCCATTGTAGCTATTTGCTGCCGTACGAATGGGCCTGTTCGTCCGAGGAACTACAGTCTCTGCAGAAAATCGACGTGAAGCAACAGCACCCCATTTTTGCTTTTCGTTCGGTCAGTGAGAGTGCCGAGAGTTTCCTCTGTCCCTTTTCTTCCTTATAGGCCGGCAATGAACTAATGGCCTTATTCATAAACGTCACTCAAGCCTCTATTATCTAAAATAGGTTTTGTCCTCTTCTTACCAACGGAAATGTCAATGTGACAAAAAAGGACAAACGAACTTTAACGGCATTTTAGTTAATATAGGTTTATGAATAACAGGGTTAGTCTCTTTTGGGCTTGCTGGTTGTCATGGGTGGCGGTGATCGCTTACCATCAGGTGACCCACTTGCTTGTTTGCCTCCCTCTTTCAATATATATTATATTCACTTTGAAAATTACACATATTATTTGACATGTCAAAATATAGGTACTTCATTCACAAAAAGATCGTCATCAATTAAAGAATAAGTAATAAAAAAATACGTAAAACATAAAACAATTGAATTCAAAGTGTGCCAAATTTAATAACGGAAATAAAAATAAATAAATAAATGAGTAATACCTACTTAACTGAATTTTGGATAACCTATGAGAAAAATTTGATGCGTATAAAAATGACGACTTGATAGAGACAGAGATGTTGGATGGATGCTGGTATTTTTATCTCTACATTCATTTACACTTTAAGAAAATACTCCCCTCCATTACAAATTATGTTGGATGAGTATCGTCGTTTTCCCCATTCTTATTATTAGTCATCGCGTGTCTGTGTGACTCCGGTTTCCTAATTAAATCGCGGAACTAGTTTCAAATATTTTTTATTTTTTAAAGCCACATACCTATATCGGGATAGAAGGAAAGAGTTCATAGATTTTTATGGAAACCGAGCGTGTAACATTTTGCGTGGGTATTTTGACGTCAGTGTAAATTTAGCGAGGAAATACCTCGATTAATAGCTCCAACTTTTATGGCGGTGTCTGAACAGTTAATTGTTGAACACAAAGATACTTACTTTGTTTTTAAAACCTGACATCACACGCGGAAAGCGATCGGGTTCTAGAGCGCGTAATGAGTTTCTCAGCTTTTTTTTTTTGGCACACTCTTTTCTTATATCCCGATATGATTCTGTGTGTTATACAGATAACGAATACGTATTTTTTACGCGTAGACGGACCGCGGTATATAAAGGCTCTTAGTAATACTATATGACTATTATGATACCTAGTTGACAGTCAACAAACATAGGCAGAACTATATACCTACTCATTTGAATCGAATTGTATATTTAATTTGACTTAGTCATACTGTACCGTTAATAAAGCATTTAGGTTTTTTTACTAAATAGAAACTAATTACATTTATGTTATTATGAGATATGAACAATTTTTCCTGTATCGGTTGTTAACTGGTCAATGTATAGTCAGCAGCAGAAGTAGCTAAGCAACCGAATCGGTCACAATGATCTAAGCACGGCTCTATTGTTATAGACATAAGAGCTGTGACCGCTTCGGTTGCTTAGCTACATTTGCTGCTCACTGTACGTTTCGTTTATCGATCAATGGCGTTTTCCCACGTAACTGAGTCATAAAAACTGTCATGGAAATTGGTACTCAATCAACTACAATTATTGTGTAATCTAAGCAGTTTTAAATTCTGAGTAGATAAAACGGAAAATCTATGAATAGGATTTTCCGCGACCCTTGTTTTAGGATAAGTACCTAGCTGATACAAGTTTTATCTACTTTTTACAATAACGAGTAGCCACAGGTAATACTTGCTTTTAACTACCACTTGTGTTCAAACATTTACTTAAATTAGTTTACGTCAGAAAATATTAGGGATAATCCATTTATTTAAATTTAAATAACGGAATATCCCCTACCTACTTATAGTGGTAAACAATCTACGCATGCATGATTAGGGAAATGATACAAAACCCGCCAGTACTTTTAATTATAGGTATTAGCTAGTATAAAAATAGTAAAGTACGATTTTTTTTCGTATAGGTCATGTCAGCCATCCAGAAACGTGGGTCCACCACTACACCCCGGAAGTTTTTTGGGATTCGCAGGGTATTATACATATTGACTATTTAGAAAAGGGAAAAACAATAACAGGGCAGTACTATGCCAATTTATTGGATGAATTTGACGCCGTGTTGAAGGACAAACGACCCCATTTAAAAAAGAAAAAAGTACTGTTTTATCACGACAACGCCCCGGCTCATTCGTCCAGAGTTGTGACGGCTAAATTAGCACAGTTACGCTACGAACTATTGTCTCACCCCCCGTATTCTCCAGATTTGGCCCCATGCGATTTCTTTTTGTTTCCCAACCTAAAAAAATGGCTCGGTGGCAAGCGATTTGGATCAAATGACGAAGTCATTGCCGCCACAGAGGCCTATTTTAATGACTTTCCAAAATCATACTTTTTGGATGGTTTATTGAAGCTTGAGTATAGGTGGAACAAATGTATAGAGTTAAAAGGTGACTACGTAGAAAAATAAATGCATATATACAAAAAAAAAAAATGTTTTTTTTTTCCATAAACGGGTACTTATCAAACAGCCCTCGTACAATGACAATTCGGTGTAAATTGCTGGCTTGAAGTATTTTGTTTTAATGCGCTTCATATTGGTAATGAAATGTAGATCGAATTGTCATTGTAAACTGTCATTTTGAACGGTTGGTGAAAACAGGGACCTGCAAACAGACGTGCTTCCTATATTTAATTCCATTCCCAATAAACGAGACTTTGACTGCATAACAATTGATTTCTGTTGTTTACTAATGTTTGCCAAAACACGTTTGCCTGACTGATTCATTTTCTGATTTTTTTAATGCTTTTTTTCCAAAACTGTAAATATTTCAGGATTTATATAAAAACAAACCTAACCTATCCTATAGGGTTCTACAAGATGGCCCTGAATAAATCCTGAAATATTTAGTTTCTGAAAAAAAATAGCATTTTGGGTAATGAAACTTTTGCTAAATGAACCAGTTTGGCAAAGGTTATTTGGCCAAATGAAAGGATACCGATTTCTGTACACCCATAATGAAGTTTGTAAAACATCCCCTGATCTGTGATTATGAACTAAAAACTATTAATAGATCTATCATAGGTCTAAATCTAACTACTTACCTATCATCACCACCGCACACTACCTATACGCTGACGCGTTTCAGACTCGCTTACTAGCCCAATCTCTACGCAACGAAACTAGAGTTGTGCCTGCTCGGTCTTTAAAGGGAGCGCTCCGATCTCGTTCAATCGGTGAAAGGAACTAGTTCTTTACTTTAGTTCCTTTAGTTCAGTACTTCCGCGCTGCGTTGCCCTACTCGGTCCCTCCGGTCGGTCACTCGCTCTCGCGCGCTCCCGCTCCGTTCCGCTCTTCCGCTCAGCTCAACCACTCCTCTACTTACTGAACTAAAGGACCGAAGACCGATTCAAATCGTGCGAAAGGATTTAGTTCCTTTCGGTCCGCGATGGGAATTCATTCCTAACAGTTCTTAGTTCGCGACCGACTCAAGCCTAAACGAAACCACTGTTCAACGTGCCACCCAGTTATTCTATTATTGATATTATTAGTCAGTTATTGTTCTAGTAGAATAACTATAGCAGCACAAGTGTTTATTTGAATAGGTACTTACCAATAGCAGGGTTGCATCTCATATATTCCAGGTTGACCAGGAGAATGGCGAAGAACAGGCAGGCTGTGAACTTTCCGGACATTGTTACGTAGTCTGTAAAGTTAAAGATATACCTTATACGATACATAATATTTAAAATTTATTACGTTTGATTAATGAACTACATAATAAGGAATGTTATGATGAGTGTGGGCTGGCACGTTTTGCTGGCATTTTTTGAATGAATGAATTAAAATGTGTGTCACCTATTTCAATACACTTCACGCATGTATGAAAATGACGGGGTTAAGTCATTTCCATATACTTAGGTACATATGTGTAACTGCAATTAGCATCAATTTCGTTCATAACAGTTCTAGTGAATTAATAAATATTATGGCGCTACCTGGGCTATCCTTTATAGTTTTACATTCTAAATATCACGTTCAATATTTGAAATAAAGGTTTTGTATTAAGTACGTAACCCCAAAGACGAAAACATACTTGTAAACAAAATCCTCGGTTTTTTTTTTAACTTAAGCCAGGCACCGATTTTACAAAACACGTCTTACAAATTACCACTCTAAATTGGTGGTTCGGAAAATCTGTTTGTTGCTACAAAATGACCGCGTGAATATTTTTTTTGTTTAGTTAAGTTAAGAATAATCACTAGATCCATTAGATTTCTGCTACTTCGCAGGAATTTAAAGATTCATCACATTTTTTCTAGTTGTTTTTTTACAGGTATGATGAAAAAATACCCCGCCTCGGTGCTTTTATATCGTATCTGAAGCGGAGCGATAAAGAATATTGTAACTGCAATTGAACAAAAATAAAATAAATGGTTAGTTGTTCTTTTTAGTTGGACAAAAATGAAATCAATACTTTAGTTTCTTACCCATCAGAGCAATTTTTAACGCTGTGCGCCATCCGTGCCTTTTGAACGCATTTTAACTAGCTCTCTTTCTGTTGAGCGTTGTCCCGCTAGAGTGAATAAACGTCGCCCCCGATAAGTAACGCCATAAGATAGTATAATAACGCACTCTACCCTAGTTGAATTAAATGAAATTTGACCAAAGTCAGGAAATAATTCTAAGAACTGATAAAAACACTTGATCTATTTGTATGGATTAAAAATCGAACCTACTACACCCATTAATAAATCCCCCCCCCCCCCCGGAAAGGGGTGAAACTATCGAGAGAAAAAAGGTGCACTCGGTGTAATTTGGCATACGTTTTAGTACATCTCAATCTACATTTGCACGCTTTATTTAGTTTAATCCAACCTACGGAACATACAAAAAAAAAAGTATAACTATACATTTTATTTTGGGCTTTGTGGCTCCGGAGAAAATATAGAACTACTACATTATAAATATAGACAATGGCATAAAAATACTCCAACTACGTATATTAACATTTTTTGCCTGTCTACTTAAGTAAATTACGTCATATTGTTATACTTTGTTGTTGTGAAGAAAAACTCGTTCTCCACAAAAAAACCTCTTGGGTTCTTTGTTATACGTCTTTGTCAGAAGTCAAAGCACATTATAAACGAATAAAATCAAGCTAAATTATACCGAGAATATTTTAATTGAAGCATGTTACTTACGTTGTAAGCCTTCAAAGGAAACTAGTCTGAATATTTACAGAACATTATTTAACGTAACTGGAAATAAATAAATAAGTATAGTTAAGAGCCATCCAAACTGGCGGAGTCTTTGGATAGTTGCGTATATTCAGACCCGTTGCTCTCGTGTGTAAAAGGAAAATAAGAAATAAGCTTTGGTTTCTCCCGGCCATCGACACTAACTGGACGGTATAAATACCTGAATCGAGGATTTCATTTTCTAATTTTATTTTATTCTTAACACGATTTTTGACTCACAGCCCAACTTTTTTCTTAAAATCCTAAGAAATATTATAAATGTGAAAGTGCTAAATATAAGTTAACAAGACAAGACACTTAACTGCCTCTAAAAACTCTTATTTTTGTAAAATTGAAAAAGTTTTTGTGTAGTTAGCTCTATATCTCAGCTATTTAAGCCTTTTTTGAGATAACTAGCTAGTTCTTATTAGAACATTAGGGTTGTTACTCTTAATTATTATAAAATTAATGGGTTTTTATTTATTATTTACTAAAACGTTTATTTGGGTTTTATAATGATCAAATAATCGAATGAATTGACTGACTAGTTTACAAACAAAATCGTGTAATTAAATAATCATCAACATTTTAAGAAAACTATGTTTTCGTTAGTTATTAAAAATGCCAAACTGTCATCCGCCATCTTGGATCAAAAAAATAACGTCAGATTCGAACTCACCGCTGCCAAATTACGTGAAATCGATACCCATGAACATTTTTAGTGATAAAAATGCCAAACTGTCACCCGCCATCTTGGATCCAAAAAATAATGTCAAATTCGAGCTCACCGCTGCCAAATTACACGAAATCGCCACCCTTATGATCATTTTATTAACAAAAATTACAAACCCAATCCCAATCCGTAATCTTAAATTGATTTTTTTTTTATTCCACTGATTACAATTCGAATTAAATTAATAAAAAGTAAATAAGTTATGTCACTATGCTATTACCATTATTCATCATTAAATTATACCACCTATCTAATAACTATCAGGTTTTAAACACAAAGAGTCGCCATTCGTCTCGACGCGGCACCCGCGACTGACAGCACTGCTATTCCCCCTTATTAGCCTTGTAAAGACTCTGTCTGTGTGCGTGTGTCATTTCGAACGTTTGTACGTAGTTTCTGTACTGCTTTAGCTTATATATATACTGTGGTACAACGGATAGAATAGCTCCCTGTGCTACAGGCAGAATAGCTCCCACATTGGCAAACTCTAACCAGGCAAGACAATTAACCGTGCTACGGATAGACTATCTCCCCGTGCTACGGACAGAATAACCTAACCAAGCAAGACATTAACCTGCTTCAGATAGAATAGCTCCCACTTAGTCAAACTCTAACCAGGCCAGATAATTAACCGTGCTACGGGCAGAATAACCGCCGCATAGTCAAACTCTAACCAGGCAAGAACAAGGGTATAGGAAAGTGTCTTACCACATTATAGTTGAAAAAATACATCAACGACTAGTAAAGTGTAAGATCACATATTAACCTATACTTAAACTTTGAAAACTATTTGGGAATAATTTGGAGATGGTTAAGTCCTGTCCCGAGCCACAATGAATATTTGATACGAAGGCCTTTCAAACGATCAAGGAAAAATAGTGAACTGTTTCCCACATCTATTTTTACTATCGTGAAATATTTATTAGATCGTTTACGAGTAATTTAGCGAAGGTATTTTCTCTATTATTTATCCGCTAGTATTTTACCGTACTCTTTTAATTACTTTTGCTGATCGACCCTGTGCTTAAATTTTGTAAAAAACCGAATGTTATTTCTCGTTCAAAAATTTTTGAGGGACATTGTGATGTCTACAGAAAATATTTGTGGAAAACCTGTTTTTTTCGTAATGCCATTTACTTGTGTTTTTTTTTACTTTCAAGCTTTCATTGATACAATTTTTTTAAATCTTCCATAGCGATTTAAAATTACTCTTTGTACAAAGAGATAATGATTCATCAGATACCGATATAGTGTTTGCTGTAAGTATACCAATATTGAGTTAACCCGCGAGTTTTCACATCGCAAAACTTACTCTAGATTACGACAATAGTGACACCTCTTTAGAAAACACTAACACTGTTGCACCACTCACCACTTACGTAGTGACATCGCTAGAAAAATCCACTTACTTCGATGCGTATGAGTTTAGAATTTGTCGACTTCATTTACGGAGTAGACACGACACACCACCTCCGAAGCTAAGCTTATCACTGTTAAGACTACGGGTGAAATCGTAAGGCACCAACTCACAACCTGCGCAGTGATTAAGTTGCTCTCATACTGGTGGCTTTATACGTTGCTAAGATTGCGCGGTGGGGATTTTGTAGATACACAGCAAAGGCACATGGGTCCAAAAATACCCCAGGAAACGCGAGTAATTACAGTACAGGCGAAAGCAGAAAAGTTTTCTAAGTAGGAAGTAGTATTTTGTGGGTAAGGAGACATGTGGATAAGATTTATTTTTTACTTTTTTAAAGCAGGTGCAAGGAAAATCCATCTAAGTTCTGTCATAAGGAATAAAATTAAGCGCAACTTCGGAAGTGTACTGACGCAGAGACAATTTTTTTGAAAAATTAGGACAGCCAATATAAAGTTACTTAAGTTTACCTGACTAAAATTGCATGAATTTAACGATTTCAGCTGAACATTTTGCTGTCTTGCTGTCTGTAATTTTTATACGATATTATGGAATTATTTATTACAACAGGTTATCGTGGTCGTATCAAAACTTTAAGCACAGTTAGAATGTCGTAATTGTACATAGTAGAAAAACCTTTCCCACGGGCCAGGCAAAAATCAATCTTATTACAATTTCCATAAAAACATTTTGACAGGGGAAAGCTTTTCTCTCTTTAACTATAAATTACAATGAGTAGCCGAACTGTGAGTCTATTAAGCAGTCTTGATAGTTTATTACGACAAAGTCAGAAAGCTCCAAACATTTTCGTCAGCCATCTGATGCAGCGAGGAACTATTTCAAAAAATTCCGTCAAAGGATTCTCCTTCCGGTGTTTGAAATAGTCGTATATTTTTTTACGGGGATGACGTGTTAAATTTTTACGAAGCCTTATAAAATAACAAAAAACCCGCCAAGAACGAGTCGGATTCGCGGACCGAGGGTTCTGCGTCAACATTAATAATATTCTTATTTAGTTTACGTATTTATAGTACGTTCAATGTAGGACAGACGGACAGGCGAACAGCGCCATCTACTGTCTCATAGTGGAACTAATGTATTTTTCCCCTCACTACCTCGGAAAGCCGTCTTTTATCCTTTAATACAAGCGGGTAAAATCGCATTTTATCCACTAGTGGGGAAAGTAATTTGACCTTGGAATGGAGCGTGTTCAAGTAGCTTTTGACAGATAAAATGCTCATATTATTGGTTCGTTCGATATTACTTATAATTGAATAAATTATAATGGTTTGAGAATTTAATGAAAAATACCAAATTTAGCTTTCTTTAATGGTCTTTAAAATTCTATGAGGAACATTTGTTTTCTATAATGATGTTGAATATAATTCTGAACGCACATGTTGAGTCGATGCAATTTCAAAACGCATGGTCATAAATGTCAACATTGTCAACAAAAAAAATGTCACCGACTCCTAGTCACGTAAAAATACACAACTTCCAGAGTTTTCTGTTATAATATCGTAAAAAAAAAGTGATTCCAGTGATGAAGATTTATTTTTATCAGTTGTTTTTTTGCATGTTGCGCTTTTCTCGCTACAGTGAAGTGAAAAGTTTTGTGTTACACACGGGTGCCAATGTATTTTATTTCTCGTGTGTTGAAACACTCGCTACGCTCAGGATTCTATTTTAGAACCACTCGCTTCGCTCGTGGTTCAACTATAGGATCCTTTCGCTTGCTTGTGTTTCAATTCCACACTCGCGGGTAAAATACAACTTTGCACCCTTGTATAACAAATAACTATTATTGAAAATTTCTGAAAAACTAGACTGCTTAGAGAAATCGTTTTATTTTCGTGTACTTGATCTTTACCTGTGACGGACTGACAGACTGGATCACACCATTCGCGTTCCTTTTTACCCGACTATGTGTTTATTTGTAATTTGGTTCGAAACCCTAAAAAGCGGTAGTCGATATTGATGACGATTCAAACATGTTTACCCATCACGTAGTAAATAATAACCGGTTAGATTGCATTAGACAAATACATGTTGACGCCCCTATCTCTTGCTTATTTTAAAGTATCATCATCGGCCTATTTACGTCCCACTGCTGGGCACAGGCCTCCTCTCAGCATGAGACGGCTTGGGCTATAGTTCCCACGCGGGCCCAGTGCGGATTGGGAACTTCACATACACCATTGAATTGCTTCGCAGGAGTGTGCATGTTTCCTCACGATGTTTTCCTTCACCGAAAAGCTCATGATAAATTACAAATGTAATTTCGCACATAAATTCCGATAAACTCAGAGGTGCGAGCCGGGGTTTGAACCCACGACCTTCTGCTTGAGAGGCGATAGGTCAAACCACTAGGCTATCACGGCTATTTCAAAGTACGCTAACCTAATATTAGCATTGAAACATTAAATTAATATGATCATGTTAATAATATGTATTGATTTAAACTTTCGCGATTTTTACACATCAATATGAACATGGTAAAGCGATCAAAGTTTAAGGAGTAATACATTTACCCTTTGTCTGTGTGCGTCTTTTTAATTTTTTTTTTACGCCACTGACAACTAAAGTTAAGTTTGTGTCACGAATTGTGGTTCATAGGGTACATACCTTGAACGCCATCGACCCATACACACATACCTATGCTTGCGTTTAGCTTTTTACGAGCGTGGCGTGCGGGTAACAGCTTTTAAATGTCTTTGACGTTCGAATGTTTGAAAGAAGGGCATGGATGATTCTACGTGCACATCGCCTAAATAGCCTAAAACCAAATTTTCTAATTTTTAGTCAAAATTTAGACGGCGGATTTAACAAGTGCTATTCCAGAATGTCAAGCTGACTTAATTTAGCCGGGTTTTATCCGTATCCTAAAATTTCTAAATTTAATTGAGCGTGTTGCTACTTGAAAAAAATAAGTGGACGAATGAATTAATGAAACTCGTCAAAATGTATGGGATCGTATTTTCTTAAATTTGAATGGGCAACATTTAGAAAGTGGCTTCTGGCATCGTGTTTAAGCTGATAGCCTTGTAGCCTTGTATAATAAAAAAAAACTGTCCTGGAGAAAAACTATCTTGGAACTCCTGGGTCGTGTTTTATAAAGCTACAAGTTACAATTCACAAGCGGAAGTCTCATTCTATCACCTTTCGTTAGAAAGAGACTTCCGCTTGTAATTTGTAAGTTGCAATACACACAAAGTTTAGTGTCCACTACGTGTGGGCCCATATCCCGCGACAGCCTAAACAATTTCCGAAACTTCTGCTCGGACCGGTCAAACGGGTTAGATTCATCTCGCAACCTCTTCAAATATTTTTTTTCATCCTCACCCTCGCCATACTCCCTCTCTTCGGCCACCAGAGCAGCTATCACGTATTCGTCATCCATTTCTAATGAATAATATAATAAGGATTCGATCCGACACAACTTGATTTTAAGCAATCGGGTTTTAAACGGGACTATTTTAGTAGCCGCTAAAATTAGGCAGTTTAGCTTGACTTTTGCCTAAAAAGGACATGCAAAGAATAGCATTTAAACGGCTTAACCTAAATTGAATAGACCGCCTAAAATAAGAAACGTCAGATTCAAATTGGCCTTGTCATTTGATTATGACAGCCGCTCATAGAATAGCAAAGGGACTTAGCGACGCCTAAATATAATTAGGAATTTTAGCGGCCGCTGTAGAATCGGGTCCAATACCTACTTAATTTAAACTACGCGGAACTTCGGATAGGGGATAGATTTCATAATATTTTCCGAGCTGACGATGAGAAAATCCCATGACACGATACAGATACTGCGAAATTTTAATTTTTTTATTGACGTGAGACTGCAAAAACTGCAACCTGTAATTAGGATCGCGGGAAACGTGATATTATTAAGATGAATAATGCAAATAGGTACGGCCTGCAAAATCAAGAGCGCAAAAACATACTTCCTTACTGCTTTGTTAATAGAGGTGTTCAGATATTTTCGGGTTCTTTGTCCGTGCACTAACTTGGTAAGTGTGATGTTAATTTTATTCCGCGTAGGCACTTCTAATTAGAAAATTTCTTAGTATGTTAGTCACTGTCCAGAAAAAACTGTAAATTACAGGTGTATTCTCAATATTCCAAAAAGTACCAATTATTTTGTTTCTTTTTTAGATCAACTTTTTGTACATTTGTTTTTCGGTCGACCGGTTCGAAATTATTGCTCAAACTCCAAACTGAGACTGGTGAAGGAATCCCAGTTCGATAATTTACTTTTATCTACACACATATCATAAGTCCTCTATAATGCGTTCAGAAACCGTAGAAAATGACCAGCATTTCAGTACGCCGTCGCCTTCTCACAGCGCCAGTCCCAGCACCACCTCCACCACCTTCAGTAAAGTAATAGTCATTACGACATCGAATTCAATATCGTAATGAGTTTTCGATATCGAATTCGATGTTTCAAATTTGAAAACCAACCTAATTTACAATCATAGTGAAATAAAACGTACATAAGTCGAGTTCAGTCCGACATGTATAGATATGTGATAAATTTTTTTTTACAATAAAAAAAACAGTTTACGAAACGTCCGCTCGGTATGTTTGTCTATGATTAAAAAAAACAGTCAAATTCGTAATAGGTATGGGTATGATATATGCTTTAGGCTTCTGAACCCATCTTAGAGTACTTATAATATGTGTGTAGATAAAGTAATGTATGCAACTCCACATAATTAGGCCTTAAAACACTCGTGTTTTAAGGACCCTCATTATGTAGCAGTTGCATAAACTACTATTTCGGTCTTTTTGTATGTTTACGTTTCAGTTTGAAATTTGAGAAACATTTTGTGTCTCGTGTTTTCGTGCAGACTTGAGCACGGTCGCACGAGACTGAGGAATTGAGGATGCTATGAAAACGGATAACTTTAAACCGTTGCGGAAGTCCTTGGAATGTCTAAAGCCGAGTTTACTTAGCCCTGCAAGAAAAATCGTGCAAGTTGCAATACATTGCAGCGTTCAATCGCCCACTCAAACTAGTTCGCTTTACGGCCCCGCATTGTATTACAACTTACATGATTTTTCTTGCAGTTCCCCGTTTCTTGAAGCTTATTAGATTAATAAATATTAGTGTTTTGTGTCGTAGATTACATGACGATAAAAACGAAACAAAACACAAATATTATTATTCTAATAAGCTTCGAGAAACGGGGCTCAGGTCTTAACCTTTTTAACGCCAAGGACGCTTAAAAGCGTCATGAGCCGACGTGCCTACGACGCCACCAACGCTTATAGGTGTCCGGCTTCACAGTGCAAATGCGACCTTCGAACGTATGCTTACGATTTAAGTCCGCGTTAAAGTTATGCCAACTTGGCGTCTGGATGACAACTTTTGTATGCGTTGTTGGCGTTGAAAGGGTTAAAGTCGGCTTTAAGTCCATCAGTGGAAGTCTTCGGGCTGACATGATAATGATGATTTTTCATAGCAAAGAATTTCAAATGTATGTCACAAATTTCCGGGGAAATAAGTTACGTACGTCTACGTTTAATTAATGAGCCTCTTCGTCTTGGTTTCTGTGTTTTGAATGTTTGACAAATATCGCTTTTAAGCGATAAAACCGCCTATTGTTTATCTCGCCGGTTTTTCTTGTAATCTCCTTGCACTGTTTTGTAAATAAATAAATATCATGGGACAATTAACACCAATTGACCAAGTCCCAAACTATGCAAAGCCCGTACTATGGGTACTAGACAACGGATAAACATACTTATATAGATAAATACATACTTCTATACATATTAGACATCCAAGACCCGAGAACAAACATTCGTATTCATCATACAAACATCTGTCCCGACCGGGGATCGAACCCGGGACCTCAAGCTTCATTGTCAGGGTCTCTAACCACTGGGCCATCCGGTCGTCGATTGTGTCGTGGTTTGTGGTGTTTATTAAATAACATATTTGTATTGTATTGTAATGTACCACTTTTGTTGTAGCTAGGTACGATTTATCACAATAAAACACGTGTCCACGCTATACTTTCGCGCCTGCGCGGACCGGCTTGCCTTCAGAGCCTCGGGCGCATGAGTTCTCGTTTGGATGATACTCCGAGGGCCATTCCATAACATTTTACCGTCAAAATAATAATAATCATCATCATCATCACCAGCCTTTTTACGTGCCACCGCTGGGCACAGGCCTCCTCTCAGAATGAGAGGGCTTGGGCTATAGTTCCCACGCGGGCCCAGTGCGGATTGGGAGCTTCACACACATAATTGAATTGCTCCGCAGGTATGTGCAGGTTTCCTCACGATGTTTTCCTTCACCGAAAAGCTCATGATAAACTACAAATGCAATTTTTTCCGCACATAAATTCCGAAATAATAATAATCCCCATTGTAAATTCGACCGACTAAATGCCAAGATAATTTACAAAGACGAAAATTAAGGTACACATTTCAATATTGATCGACGTAATTTTGACCTGTAACATTCCCGGCTTATTTAGCCGCGGAGCAACCGAAATTAATTTAAGTTCGCATGGAATATATTTGAGAACGACCCGCCATTTCGAACAGAAGTAATTTAACTTCCGCGTTGACGGACAAAAGTCAAATGTAAATAACCTGCGTTACGCCGCGTCACAATAAGATTTTGAACTCGAGGTTCAACTTCCATTGCGCACTGCGTACTTGGACCTACATCGTGGCAGAACGTACAGAGTAGTGTATAGTGCACTAGATCGAAATAAAACTTGACGTCATTTAGGAAG
This sequence comes from Clepsis dumicolana, assembly GCA_963691665.1. Taxonomy (NCBI): domain Eukaryota; kingdom Metazoa; phylum Arthropoda; class Insecta; order Lepidoptera; family Tortricidae; genus Clepsis; species Clepsis dumicolana. The sequence goes on from OY829515.1 coordinate 4,945,844, forward strand.
CGGATCTACTTATCGTTTGATCGCTACGAAGTTACCAGATCGTAAGAACACTTCCTAAATTAAAATGATCAATTCGAAACTATGCCGGAATAAGTGCCGACTTATGATTGATTTTTATACACCATCTTTGCAGCATTTCCTTGTACAGTTGTAGAGAATAAAACACCAACTTTTTGCTCATTAGGTTAAGCTCATTTTGTTAAGTTTATTTAAAAGCACTTTAATAACATAATGTGCACAGACAGGCAACCTACAGCAGGTAGGTACGGCATCTAGTAACTTCTAAAAAGAGAAAAAATAAATAAATAATTTAATAATTTATTGAATCAGGCGTTACTTTGCGGAGGTCCATATTTATGAACTAAAAAACAATTACTTTGCTGGTGGTCGCGGGTGAGCAAAGTAATTGTTTTTTAGTTCATAAATAATTTAATTACAATAAATGTAAAACTAATGTAGACAGCTACCTAAATTTCAATACATTTGTAATTTATCATGATCATTTTGGTGAAGGAAAACATCGCGTGGAAATCCGCACACTCCCGCGAAGCTATTTTTTTATTTATCGTAAAAGCACTGTCATTTGGCACCTTTTAAAATAGATTGTCACATGAGACGACGCCACCTCAGATTTAACTAATAGGGAAACAGGCCTAACAATATCAAATTATACCGAACCCTATCTTGTCAAGGTTTAACTATTAACGAGGTCACTAGGGACATATGGGTTTATGGGTCTAAGGGTTTGGATTTGCAACAAAATACAGCGTTTGATGCGTCTCCGAAGATTTCTATGTAACTTTATGGGTTATTTAGATAATAGAGTTAATTTCCGAATCAGGCAAAGCAAGGCCCAGAAGATCCAAAGTTTCAGGTATTTAATTATTACGTACGGAATAGGGATCGATTAAACTAGTGGCTGTGAGCTGTAGACCTTATTTTTAAAACTTTTTTTTAATTAAAAAAACGAATCGTCAAAAAAAACCTACATAATTATTGAACTTTATCACAAAATTTCACGAAGATCGGGTCATTTTCGAACATTTTTCGTTTTTCCTTTCTTTTAAAAAAATTCAAAAAGTCATTGACAAAACTTCTATGTAATTAACGAACCTGCTCACAAAATTTCACGAGAATCGGTTGAGAAATGCGACCTGTAGAAGAGAACAGCCGGACAGACAGACGGACGAAAGAAATTTTGTCCAACTTTTTTTTTTATACAACGTGGAAGGCAAACGAGCCAGTGGGTCACCTGGTTATAAGTGATCACCACTGCCCATAGACACCCGCAATCCCGGAGGATATGCAGATGCGTTGCCAACCCAGAGAGCTAAAATGAAATGCCTCTTGTGCCTGTAATTACACCGGCTGTCTTACTCTCCACACCGGAACACAACTGTGCAAGCACTGCTGCTTAGCGGCAGGATTAGCGAGTAAGATGGTGGTAGCGATCCGGACGGGCCACGCACAAGGTCCTACCACCCGCAGCAAATTGAAAATAAGACGATTCTCTCATTTCGTTCGCTCGGTCAGTAAAGCGCCTCAGGAATGAAAATTACAAATACAAAATAAAGGCAACGCAAAAGTTGGCACTATTATTATATCACTTACGTATGGTGTCATTCTATGGAACTTGCATATTTAGACAAACCGCCATACTGAAATTTTCTCTGAATGATGAATTTACTACGGCGGTTTGTTTACATAGTTATCAAGTTCCATAGAATGACACTATGTTCTTTTTATAGCCAAAGAACATCGGATGACAACTTTTGCGGAATGAAAATATAAAAAAAAATACTGAAATATCGTTTTTTATTTAAAACAGATTTCAAATTGAGGAATTTCAATAGGTACATTGTCAGGGCTTTAAAATGACAATGAGGTAAAAAGCAGAAAAAGCTTCAAAGCAGAAAGAACCAAAAAACTGATCCGCTTAAAACATAATAGAAAACCCCTCCTTCTTGAAAACTGTCAAAATAAACTTCGTTACTCTACACGACCAAAAGAAACCATAGAAACGCTGCTTAACTTACTTATCGGATTTCCAGATGCAGAGTCAGCCGAGGGTTGAATGTGAAGACGGTGCGATTTTCTCAGTATATATACTATTTTTGATACTATACTATACATTTTATATACAATTTTCTTCCCCTTTCTTAAACCAACCGTATCTAAGACTACGCGGGTGGCATAGTGCTACAAAGTTACATATGCCAGTGGAGAAACGCTACTGTCTTAGAATTTACTTATTTTATTATTCAGTAATTTTATTGTCGTTTCAGTGTAGGACGTGTGAATACGTGACTTTGTTGGACTGGAATTTGATTTGACTGCGAGGAAATTAGCTGGGAGTGCGTGCTATGAGGCACAATGCTTTTACTGCGATTTGGGTAAAAAGTTTTTTAATGTTCTTATTTCAATTAGGAATTTGTACCTTTTGCTATTGTAAACACTGAGTTTTTTTTATTATTGGGTCAATCAACTTTTCTTTGCCATTCGTTGCCATGGAGATGTCCCCTGGGTAACTCTTCTAATATTTTGACAGTTATATGCCTATTCCTACATGCTTCATCTCCTAAGCATGCAAACCTGACTTTCCGGGGAGTGGGGTCTTAGAAAATTATATTTTTGTTGTGTTACCCAGGGGACATCTCCATGGCAACGAGTGGCAATGAAAAGTTGATTGACCCTATTAATAAATTACCTACTCTACAAATTTTTTTTGGTATTTTGAGTAGGTAAGTATACTTAACTCCCAATTATGATGCGTCTTGAGACATGTATTCAGTAAATTTCATAATCGTACCTGATCTTTTTTCTTTTCATACTAACTTCTACCCCCCTTCTCGGGTGAAAAAGGGGGTAGGTAGTAGTTTTCACCCTAAGGTGGTCTTTAGGGTGAAAAATGTCAAGTATCGGATTAGAAAGAAAATGAAACACTTTCATTTGGACGTGAAATAAAACAAACTTACTTTTAACATTCCATTTAAAATGCACAACAAAATTACACTTGTAATTTGCTCCAGATAATAACGCACTCGCGAGTTACAAAGTTAAATGGGCAATTTAGCAACTTTTGAAAAGATTCGAAACATGTTCCAGGCGGTGACCGAGAAAATTGCTCGAGGGCGGGAACCAATACGAAATGATTGCCAAATTAACGCAAAAAGGGAAAATTTTCTTAAATCAAAATGTAACTTTCCGATATAGATGGCACCGTGAATGTATAAATTAATCTGGACTCCGCTTTACTTTATTGTCGAGAAAAAAATAATGATTTGTAGTTAATACCATACGAAACTAATCTTTAAAAAAGGAACGCTCGATGCCTAAGTTCGATTCGCGCTTACCAGTTTTTTTACTCGACTGCCGAAGGAGGGTTTTGTTTCTCGAGCGTATGCATGTATGTATGTATGTAGTATGTATGTCTAATTATTTGACACATTCTACATCCTCAACCGTTTGACGGATTGCAGCGCATGAGGTGTCATTAGGTTTGTTTCAGTTGTTAAAGTGACGGTCGGGTTTTCTGTTTCTAATTTCAAGTTGGTTAAGAAGGCCAAGCAATTATGCTACGTAAAAGAGGCTCCAAAACTTTGCGATAAAAGTGAAACGGGATGGTATAAAATATGCAACAACTATATACTACGGGGCTTATTAATAAACGTCACTCAAGCCTCCATTAGCTAAAATGAGTTTTGTCTTCTTCTTACTAACGGAAATGTCAATGTGACAGAAAAGGACAAACGAACTTTAACGGCATTTTAGTTAAAATAGGTTTATGAATAACAGGGTACGTCTTTAATTTTGAGATGAGGCCTATATGCTTAGCAATAGGACGTGAATAGGCTGGTGACGATGACGCAGATGAATGCTACAGCGAATGGAGTAAAGACGGGCGTCATTTCGTGGTATCGTAAAGTTAGCCGTAAAGTGGCAGATAGACGACGCGAACAAGTACGCGTACTTATAGCTCAGCGACGTTAATCGCTCTCGCTTTATTAGTTAAAATCATAAACATTATATATGACGGGGCCTTCGGTACTTCGTTTTTGTATCCAATTCAATAAGACTACAAAGTAGCCGCGAGCACGTCCGCACGGGCACCGCTGGCCGCGCGCACCGCTCCCGCCGGCGGGCTTGGCAACACCGATCCTATTTTATTTAAAATTTTCCAAACGGCATATTCTGATGTATGTATATTATTAATGGTTAAAATCAACTTACTCAAGTGACATACGAGTGAAAAAGAGAAGAGCAAGTGCTCGCACGTCTGGGCATTTTCAGAAAACTGTGTACTTACCCTTTACTTTTTTTGAATAACCTAACAAATTTTGGATTATTTCTGCTTAGAATCACGAGGACTATAAATTATTAAATAATAAAAAAAAGTGTCCCGCATTTTTTTGTCACTTTTGTGACGCGTTTTTACATACATTTTATATGGACCGTCACAAAACTGACAAATAAATTTTCGATGGAAAAAATTCGGACTTTTTTGGCAAAAACGGTAAGTATAAGTACACTTTTTTTGGAAAATTCCCGTCTACAGCGCACAGTCCAGATTAGATCGTACGTCCACGAGTAAAACTTTTTTAATGCTCCGTTTTTGGAACTTCGTCAGCCATGCTCGCGAGAATCAGATTTTTGTCGGTGCCGGTCGGTTTCTTGGGCTCCAATGCCGCCCTCATTTCAAGGGCGCGGGTGTCCGTCTCCAAAGACTGGTTTTTATCGGCCAAGTCCATGGCTATTTTAATGGAAGCAGCCTCGAGAGCGTTGTACGTTGCTCTGGAAAAGGGAGAAAGTACATTGAACTGAAACGTTTCTTTATAATTTGTTGAGGTAACGACAAGATTTAGAATAACAGTTTTAATGATTCGCGGTTAATTACTGATGTAATTAACTCTCATGAATAACCCTCTAACAGAACACTCATGTCTTAATAGACATGAGAGTTCTGAAACGCGTCAGCGTATAGTGTGGTGTTGTGACTAGTTGTGTCTTTGTAACATGTGAGTTGGAAACTACGTTTGTCGCATAGACGTAGCTACCTTACACGTGTGGTCGCGGGTGAGCAGATTAATTGTTTTTAGGTCTTGAATATGGAACTCAGCAATAAGTAACGAATGAGTTAGTGAATTATCATTATCCTAACTAATATTATAAATGCGAAAGTAACTGTCTCTCTGCTTGTCTGTTTGTTACCTCTTCAAGGGCAAACCGCTGTATCAATCTAGATAAAATTTGGTAAGAAGATAGTTTGAATATTGAGGAATAAGATAGGCTACTTTTTATTCGGGAAAATTATATAGTTCCCGCGGAATAGCGATAACCGAAATCTATGCAGACGAAGTCGCGGGCAACAGCTGGTAAGTTATAAGTGTGAAAATGTGTGATTGAATGTTTGTTATTAATGTAGATAATTATAATGTATTAATGTATAACGCGTCTCTGCCCTCACCTACTTAAACAATACACTCACCGGCACAATTAATCGCCACAATTAAAACTGTTATTTCATCAATTAATGCTTTTACAATAAATTGGTAGTAAAAATAGATTGTGCGATTAAGGATGATTCTTGAGAATTCTCATTTCCCTGACGCCACTTATCTCAACGAATTACGTCGACCTTCGACCTAAATACCATTAAATTAACTGAAAGTGATGCCTATGCGATAGATAGGTATAATATGCCTGATTATACTTATATTAAATGTAATTATCATATTTGATTGCTAATAGGTCGAAATTTTGTTACACGCACCTTTTTTTTGTTTTATGGCGTTGAACTTACTTGTATTGTGTATGTGTATAGTGTAGTATAATTACCAACACTAATCATGTATAGCAATCATCACAACACAAGATGTAATAGGTAAGAATAGTGAGTTATGTTTTGTTTTGTTTTAATGTTGGCGTCTTTACGCCTTCGTTTTCTAAATATTTATTTAAATAACAATCAGATAATGCCTATACGAATTTCTCCTTACAAGTCATGATTTGAATATAGATCAATGCGTGAAAATCCATGATGATTGCTACCCGCCAATCCATTCTCTAAAAACCGAATTCCAATGACACAATTTCCATCGAAATACCTATTTTTTTAACAATACATAGAGGATAGATTTTTCCAAAAATCAAATCTAGCTTCGTTTACCATTGCATAGGCGCTCCATAGTAGGTAAATATGCGCTTTTACTACTCATAAACACGATGACGTTTCTCTCTCTCTCTCGGTGTGTGTTTGTGTTTGTGTGAGAGTGCTCGAGTGTACGTGTGTGTGTACGTGCGTGTTTGCGTGCGTGTGTGAGTGTGCGTGTGTGCGCGTGGATATATATATATATATAGGACGTATACGTGTCTGTGTTTGCGTACGTGCACATGCACACATGCTACTCGCATATGTGCATGTGCACGATACTCTCGTATGCGATTTTTAAAATACTCTCCAATCGTGATCTACGCGATAACGGAAGCCAATATCGGTGTGAGGTGACTATGACTAGTGGCCACTCTGTGTACAATAGTATGAAATTGGAAAATGAAAAAATTAAATAGGATTGTTTCAAGAAAGCTGTTTCTTTACTTATTATGTAGCCGCTTATTAGGTTTTTATTTAAACGTTCCTTGTCGGCAAGCCTGCAAGCACATTATATTTTATATGAAGTCCCGCCATCAATTTGTTGCATAAATTATGTCTCGCGTGGTGAATAAATAATTTGACCTCGGACCTTCCCCTGTGACTTGCAAATTTTACAGGATAATCCTGCGTTGGCAGTGTGTAGCTTTTCGCAGATCGTAATTTGTTGTGAAATCGGGTTATAGTTTGTCCATTAGCCCTTTGGGGGAGGATAAACAGATTTGCAGGCCAGCTGTAACAAAGCCTAACCGCAATAGGTTCACATTGTACACACCCGCGGTTTGAAACGCGCGGTTTTTCCCTCATTTCCACACTGAACCGAGGCTGAGATATTCTGATACAGTATGAATGGACATCAGCATGGTATCTATAATAGTCATAGCGCATAACTGAGTAAGTTTTTGCCACAGAACCTACCTACCTTAGACTGTGGTTCTACGGTGGGTCAGGAATTAAAATGGTTTGACTATATCTCGCGTACCGAAAAGTAGGACTGAAGGGAGCTTGAATATACGTAATGTGGTTCACGTATTCAAGCACCCGACCGCATGCAGCGTGTAACGTCATGTTTTAAAAACAAAATAGTAATAGTATTAGCATCAGCAGCAGCAGCAGCAGCAGCAGCAGCAGCAGTAATCGTAATCGTAATCGTAATCATAACCGTAATAGTAATAGTAATAGTAAGTAGTAAGTTGTTATTCAACAATTAACTGTTCAAACGTCACCAAAAAAGTTGTGGAGCTGTTAATCGAGGTACTTCCTCATGAACCCTTAATACGGCCTCATCTATTGGAACATACTACCACCGAATGTATAGCAGCCATGGAATATATACTTGAATATAAACTCAATTGATATTGTACCGTATTCTTCGTATGCTAAGGTTGAATTTCCAAGTGTTTGTGTCGTTAAATCGCCTCAGCCTTATTAAGGGTTAAATTACAGTCGTAACGTCAAATACCTAAGCAAAATGTTGCAAGCTCGAATCCCATACAAATCGACGAATTCTTTCCTTCTGTCCTTGTTATGGATGCCTAAAAATCAAAGTTTTCGGACACCTAATGCAAAATAGTTAGGTAATTTTTGTAGGTGTTTTGTTGTTAGGTGTTTTGTTAGGTGTTTGTTGTAATTTTCTCATAGACATCTTTGGCACAGAGTCAACTGTTGAGGCTGTATTAAAAAAATAACACGTCTAGTAATTCAAGATGGCGGCTCGCGCCTCTAAAAGGTCAATGTTTAGTGAACTACCACACTTACACTTTGTACACGAGACCAGTATGAGCATTAGTCTTCTATCTATCTTCTATACCTATAAAACAGTACCGTGACTGACTGACTGGCTGACTGACGGACAACGCACAGCCTAAACCACTGGACCTAGAGTCTTGAAATTTGGCAAAACATATACCTTGAGTATCCTAGAGGTGCACTAAGAAGGGATTTGGCGAAATTCCGACGGGATAGGGAACTAGCCCATTTTGAAATATTTAACGGGGGCAAAGCCGCGGGGCATAAGCTAGTATAATACTAAAGGGCTCAACCATACAAGTACCATAATCACTACTAAAACATGATTGGGAGTACGCATCGCATCACGTACTTGCCACAATCCAGTTTCTCCTGCAGCTGCCGAATGGTTTCCCTCAGGTTGCGTACTTCCTCCTTCAGCCCGATATCAGCTTCGTCAGATGCCAGTTCAGTTCCCGGGCGGTAACCTCGCGTCTCCAGGCGGGTCTCGGCTACTTTGAGCGCGTTCACTTTGTCAGCAAATTGCTCTCCCATGACCTTTAGTTCTGTGGCTAGCTTGTCCATGTTTTCTTCCATCTAAATTTGGGGGATGTTGATTAAACTCTTAATAACCCAAGTTTATAGAGCATCTCACGCATTGCTAATATCACAAAGTGATTAGTTAACTTAGTTAACCCTGTTGGCGGCTACATATAACTTAATTGTCCAAGTCCCAGAATTAATTGACACTTGGACAGGAATACTTGCTAATTTTTTGCCAACTACGGGTAGATGAATACAAACTAAACCCGAGAATTGTAAAGTCAGCGTTTTCAGATCACTGTAATTCGTAGTACCTAATTATGAAGTTGTGCTTGTAGAATTTGCCAAGCTCTTTCTGGCATTGGATCCGGGCGTCAAACAAAAAAGCTTGTAAATACTAAATGTAGCGCAGAGACGATTTTATTTTACATTTCATTAAGATGTAATTTATAGCTTTCATACTATAGTGTCATGTAGCTCAACTTTTTTTTCGCTTTAGTTAAAAAGTGTTTAGAACCGTTTATCAACATACCTTCATCTTCTGCCAATCCAACTCATTTCTCGCCCTCTGCGTGTCATAAATGCGCCTACGCATCATATAGTTAGTGACGTCAGTTTGGGCTCTCAGAGCGTTCCTGGCACGACCTCTGGCCACGAAGAGAGATTCGCGCAGACGCAGGGTGTCTTGAAGCTCGCTGATCGCCATTTGTTTTGTAGATTCACACTTGTCTAACCATTGGTCGTAGGTTATCATTCTGTAATGTTATCATTTAGATTTTTATGTGATTCACGGGACCAAAGGTTCTACATCGCAAATACATTTACAATTTACAAATTCTATACAAGATGAGGCCATCAGTCGGATCGGGTTGAGAAACAGTGGCCATAAGGTGCGTTTCTACTGACGCCAAGCTGAGCGGAGCGGACAGGAGAGAACTGTGATTCGACCAATTACAGTGCTCTAAATCTCTTCTCTGCCAATAGGATTGCCATATACGTCCCGGCCCACGTCTCCACATTTATGTCAACCCTACAATCGCTATGATTGTACAAATCAAGGTCCGCTTTTCGCCACTCTGGCCAGCTCCACGTCGGTAGAAAGACGCCATATTATAGTCACAAACTTTGCGTCTCGTGAACTTGATCCGATCGGTAGCGGTACCGATGGTAATCGATAAAAAATTTAGTAAGTAAAATTGATAATATATCGAAAGGCTGAAGAACTTCATTAGGTACGCATTGACGTCAGGTTTTAAAAACGAAATACCTGGTTGTTCAACAATGAACTGTTAAAACACCAACAAAAAAATTGAGCTGTTCATCGATGTATTTCCTCACTAAATTACACACTTGACGTCAAAATACCTACGTAAAATGTTACACACTAGATTCCCATACAAATTGATGAAAACTTTTCTTCTGTCCCAATATATAATCTGTGACTTTGTATAGGTACCTACCTAACTATTAACCAAACATTTACCTTTTTGGTGTCTTCAATGAGTCAGTCTTGTACGTGATGTTAGCGCAATCCTTATCCAAACCAAGCATGTCTTTGTCAATTTGGAGAGTCTCGTTTTTGTCATTCAAGTCCAGTTGCAGTTTGAACTTGACTACTTCGAGTTTGTTGATCTTCTCCCACGCCGACTGGCAACGATCTATGAGCATTTTCTTGTTGCTCTCAGTAACGCAGAGCTCCTGAAAGATTTTCGTCAACATTAATTTGATACAACCGGTAAAAATAGAAACGTATTAAACCAAGAAGATTTTTAAATTATTTATTAAAACTAGAGAGCGCCCGCGGCTCTGCCCGCGTTGAATATTATATTATGCAGGTACATGGCAGGTACGGTATATATTTACGTAAGGAATCTTTATAGCAATAGGAATGTGTCCTCTGGATAAAAAAGTAATATTTCTAATTAGTCCGTCAGACAAATTATCGGAAAAAAATATTGGACACGTATTTTTTGCTTTATGTTATCAATAAAAATTTACATAGATAAAACTTAAAATTTCCGTAGACTGCAATGCAGGATAATGAATGGCTTTCTTTATCCCTGAACGGCAACACTGGCAAAGATAATAGACTCGCTTTTGGCTCGAAATTCGAACTTGCGATTTCATTTTGCTTAATATACAAAACTTCCACACCCAATATCATATTTTCTCAAGTTTTTCGCGATTCCCAAGATCAAAGAATCGAATTGCTTTAAAAATCTGGAGAAAAAATGCGTTGTTTGGGAGAAACGTGTCAAAATGCTGTTGTAGAGCGCTATCTCGCTCTGTCTCGTTTCTTTTATCCCGTTCTGGTTTTTCGACTTTATATATTACATTAGATAGTATCCTGGACAAAGGCCCCTCCCTTGGACTTAACTCCAAAAAGATATTAAATTACAATTTCCTCACTAAAGCCAGAATTGCAGTACAGCTACGCGGGCCCAATTTCACGAATTGGACTCAGTTGAGAGTTGGATTTTTTCTTTAAAGCGCCGATAATTAAAGGATATCGTCTTCACTATATTTTATTCGCAATTAGATTTAACGCCGCAATTTATATTTCTAGGAATTAAAACGAACTAGCAACTAATGACCACGGATGTAACTAGTACCTACTACTATAAATAAAGCTCATAACGTGTTCTAAAAATACCTTTTTCAACTCAGTATCAGCAAGATCGTACGTCAATTCAGAACTTCTTCTGCCATCTCTGTTCGAGAGACACTCGGAGCACACTAGGAGAGGCATGTTTAGTTGCTCCAACTCCCGTTCAGTTGATGCTTTCTCTTCTTTGAGGGCTGACATCTCTCTATCCAGGCGATCTAGCAGTTCTTGAAGAGCTGATCTCCATTGCTCTATTTCATACACTCTGGAGAATATTAACAAACGTAAAATGGAAAGGCCGTCGAGTAAGTGTACGTAAGTACAATCTTATCGCATTCACTGTCGGCATCGCATATATTATGCGTTTTGGCGACTTTCGCCCAGATGCCGCTATAATACATTTGCGGGCATTTGAACGTACATGTGCGTTTGCTGCACCTGAGCAAGTTTCGTGCCTAACAACTGGCAGCAAATGAGTTAATACAAAGATGTTTTCATACTGGTAAGGCTGATACTCTTATTGGTGAGACCTGGCCCTATAAGGAATACCGGCTATTTATAATTACTAATTATAAATAGCCGGTATTTCTTACTTAGCTGGTAGCCGCGGCTACAGTTACGATAACTTGGGAAAGCGTTATTACAAGCCAATGACATTCCTTACACAAGGGCATCGCATCGCATCGCTGTCAACGGGACAACACAGGTGTGCTGAGAAGCAATCTAGCACGCTTGAGTTGACAGTGACATTTAGCGCCCCTGGGTGGGATACCATAACTACTAAATTCCTCAAGCACGCCTGTACTGTTGTTGCCCCTGTGATTAGTCATCTAGCAAACTTGTGCTTTGCGAAGGGAGTGTTCCCTACTCCGCTAAAGCAATCGATTGTGACCCCCGTTTATAAGAGTGGGGAGAGTGATGATGTAAATAATTATAGGCCCATCTCTGTCCTGACCGCCGTCTCTAAAGTGATTGAAAAATTTATAAATAAGCGCCTTGTAAATTACCTTAACAAATTCAAAATACTCTCTGATCTCCAGTTTGGCTTTCGGCAATCAAGATCCACTGAAGATGCTATTCTATTCCTAACATCCTTAATTACTGAAAAAATAGACAAAGGTAAGAAATGCCTAGCCGTATTCTTAGATCTTAAAAAGGCATTCGATACGGTCTCTCTCCCCACTCTAGTAAAGAAAATGGAGCGTGTCGGAATAAGGGGTTTGCCTCTGCGGTTGCTGGGTGACTACCTTCAGGGGCGCACACAGAAAGTGAAAATAGGAGATTTCACAAGTAGTGAAAATGTAATAACTTATGGTGTCCCCCAGGGTAGCGTCCTTGGGCCCACATTATTTCTAATTTATATAAACGATCTGACAAATCTCAAATTACAACATGCTCACATCTTATCTTACGCCGATGACACCGCCATCGTGTTTGAGGGGGAATCTTGGGAGTCAGTGTTCAGGAGCGCAGAATCTGGACTGTGCAGAGTTGCTGCCTGGCTGAGTGCTAATCTCCTTACGTTGAATATCAGTAAGACCAAGTATATATGTTTCAGTAAGTATGTTAGCGCGCAGCCAGGTACTAATTTAAATTTAAAAATACATACATGTAATCAGCATACTAGCCCTCTATGTAATTGTATGGAGATAGAAAAGGTAAGTTCAATTAAATATCTGGGTGTAATGCTGGATCAGCGCCTTTCGTGGTACATGCATCTTGAAAATGTAAACAATCGAATAAGGAAACTGAACTGGATCTTTAAGATATTTAGGCATATTACAACCAGGGAACTTATGAATCAATTATATGTTACCCTAGCACAAAATATAATGAGCTACTGTATTACTGCGTGGGGGGGTGCTGCCAAAACAAAATTCTTGGAAGTTGAAAGAGGTCAGCGATGCTTGCTTAAGCTAATGTACTTTAAGCCATACAGATTCCCCACAAGTGAACTTTATGAATTTAGTGACCAATTATCTATGAGGAAACTGTATGTCTTTCGTACGGTGCTGAAGTTACACAACACTTTGGAATTTAAGCCAATGATAGAAGCCCGTGGACGAAAAAATAAAGCGGCCCCCCTATCTACCGGTAAATCCCTGTTTGCTAAAAGGCAATACAAGGCTCAGTCGGCACATATTTATAACAAAGTAAATAATAACATAAGCATATATCCACTACAGATACATAAGTGTAGAGATGAACTTATTAAATGGCTAAAACCGCTCAGTTATGATGACACGGAGGCGTTACTACATTGTACTAATTATTAATTTACCGTCTTTGTTGTGGCTGATTTACTGTAAGACTGCATAAGGTAAACAAATGAACTAGAACTCACACACGCACACGCGCACACACATACACACACACACGCACACACACACACACACACACTCACGCGCGCGTAATTTCATAAAATGAAATATAATGTAAAAGCTATGCTGTGCTATATATATAAAGATAATTATATGTATTATGCATATATCAAATAAAATAAATTTATGAAATATGTTTAAATGCTACAAGTGCAACTGATTTGGGACTTGTTGATATGGAGGAGCGGGACTTCCTGACACAGGCTTGCAGACCTACTAGGAAGTCCCAATCACTGATGTAATTTAAACTTAAGTTCTAAAGAAATAAACAATTTTTCATTTTCATTTTCATTTTCATCTCGACCGTTGAGCCACAAAATGTGCCGAAATAATAACCTAACGGCAAAAGAAAAGTAGGTACTGTGTGACCTTTCTTAATATTATTATGTCTGTTTACGATACCACGCGAAAACATTAACATTTTGACAGTTGATATCGGTGGAAGCATAATAGGGCGAAATTGGAACAGCGTGCAATGTTTTGACTTTGATTTGATAGAATTTCATTTTGTATAGAATTTAACTCCTTGTGTACAGAATTTCATTATTACAATCTATTATTCAGTTTCACCTGACCCGGTACCGACCCAGTACCAGTGGTCGGATTGGCTTGAAATTTCATATGGGCATGTAAATTGGATGACAATTTAAGTACAGTCATCAAAAAAACGCTGTATGGCTATTCGAAATTTAATTTTTGTCATCGGCCACTGGGGTAAGTAGGACCTTACCTTACAGAAGTAATCAAACGAGATTATTAAAATTACATTACTATGCAATAAATTTTTCATTTCAAATGGTTAAGGCTGCGCCGAGCTTTTGACGCGGGCAAAGATTCGGTATTTAGCGCGGCTGTCACCTATGTGTGCGTTGTCACGCACACTACTGTCAGCTTACTCGTTAGATGTTAGTAACTCATTATTCTGTAATAATGAATCTTAACTACGGACATAAACCCATAGATAGTAATGAATAAAATACATAATGCAATTTTTTCTCAAACATGCTCGGAAATTCTCGCTTTCCATTAAATTTGAAAATAGAACCATGGAAGCATCTAATTTTTTCATTAAAAATTTTAAATGAAGAAGTCACTAAAAATGGTCATGGGTGTTGATTTCATGTAATTTGGGTGCGGTGAGCTCGAATTTGACATAATTTTTTGAATCCAAGATGGCCATGACAGTTTGTCATTTTTGTCACTAAAAATCGTCATGGGTGCTGATTTCTTGTAATTTGGGTGCGGTGAGCTCGAATTTGATATTATTTTTTTAATCCAAGATGGCGGATGACAGTTTGTCATTTTTGTCACTAAATCAATCTTAGGTCGAAGTGTTCGTCAAAACAAACCTAACGAGCCCAAGCTCGATGGTATTACATTAATGAACTATCGAATTCCTATGGCCACCTTTCCGCTCCATCATCAGACCTTGGACACAATCTACAGTCGAAGTGCTCGTCGAAACAAATCTAACGAGCCCAAGCTCGACGGCATAAAATTATTAAACCATCGAGTTCCTATGGCCACCTTCCTGCTCCATCATCAGACCTTGCACACCATCTACGGTCGAAGTGCTCGTCAAAACAAATCTAACGAGCCCAAGCTCGATGGTATTACATTAGTAAACTATCGAGTTCCTATGGCCACCTTCCTGCTCCATCATCAGACCTTGAACATCATCTACGGTTTTAGTGTTAATGACACCATCTCATCGTTCTTCAACTCATAAGTAAAATATTGAAAACCGGATTGAGTAAATAAAAAAGTGACAAAAAAATACTTACTCTGTTTTGCTGCGTGTAACACAGAATATGTACACAATGGATATCGAAGTATTTTCGATCCACATCGAAACGTGGTCTCTCTGTAAGCTCTCGTGGGCGACTGAATAATTTTCGTGTTGCTCGTGCTCGCTTGTTATATTGCAACGTCTCGCGTCCATAGTAATTTTGTATGGCAGATTTGGAAGGCGTTTTTAAAAAATCATAATTAAATAACTAAAGCACAATAAGAAATAAAACGATACATTTGTTATAGCTAATACTTTTGATATTTGTTTGAGTATGATTTTGAAACTAAAGTATCGTTTTTTTTATTCAATTTTTCCTTAACGCCGACACACGTTTTTCTCATTTTTGTACAACTTTACGTAATTGTATTTATTAAACTATAAACTATTTTAGACTATTGATGCCGATACATTGTAAACACGTTCTTTGTGATAATATTTACATATATCTTATATTTTTTTTAGAAAGAATTGTGAACTCCAGAGATTTAACGGTGACTGCCGCTTTTGCTGATTTTGCTCGGCGCAGCCTTAAGTATATTCAAAGCTTAGTTCTGAACACATGATGACATGACATACTGTCAGTGGGAAATATGCTTGAGCTGCAAATTAGTCGGATCTTGCGCCTATGGGACTAGTACACACACGCCTAATGTCCTTTAGATCCGCTTCAAACCACAAGTTATTGCACTGCGGCGCACTATACAACCATTAGGAAGCTAGTCTAGTATTTCACCGACGGTATCATAGGCCTGCCTGATAATGAGTAGACTCAGCAATCTTGTCGATGACGTCGCAATAGGGAAGTTTTTCGGGATGGCTAACCCTGTTATTCATAAACCTATGTTAACTAAAATGCCGTTAAAGTTCGTTTGTCCTTTTTTGTCACATTGACATTTCAGTTCGTAAGAAGACAAAACCTATTTTAGCTAATAGAGGCTTGAGTGACGTTTATGAATAAGGCCCCCAGAGTGTTTAGTTTTTGACCATGCTTAAAATCCGTTTGCGTTTTGCAAATTAGGAATGAGAAATTGCGATTACATACACTGTGATTGTTGATAGAGCTAAAACGGAGCGTTAAAGTTCAGACATTCTAGCAGAGGATGGATGCTTCAGGTTTCTAAATATTTTTTTCAAGTTTGTATGCCAATTGAAAGCGAATAAAGATTGATACTTTACATTATTAATAACTAGCTGTTACCTGCGACTTTGTAAGCGTAGAATTCGTTTATATTATTAACAAGCGGGAACCAAATTAAATTAAAAAAAAAAAAAAAATTTAAGAAAATTTTCCGATATTAAAAGTAGCCATGAGTTATCCAGAGGTATAAGCTACATTACTGTGAAGTTCCAACGAAATCTTGAGTAGTTTTTGCGTCAAAGAGTAACAAACATCCTTAGATCCATCCATCCTCACAAACTTTCGCGTTTAAAATATTATAAGGCCGACTTGCACTATCTGGGATGATACTATAACTTATACTGGGTTAACTTGACGTTATTTGTATCGTTTGACGTTACGTAACCCTGGGTTAGTGGTTTTTTTTACGTCTAGAAAATGCGCCTTATGCAACAGGAGGGTCTGTGGGGGCTCTCCCACAGAAGACGGGCATACCCACTAAAAACCACATGCGTTCCCTATTGACTATGTCATGTTGTTGTTGTAGGCCTAAGTAGGACAGTAGGATGAGGTACCTTGCTCTGAGTCGATTGTTGTTATGATAGCAGATGTTCCACTCGATTTTGATTCTGGATGGTTCGAGGCAACAGGGGGTTCTGTGGGGCCCTCCCACAGAAGGTGGGTATACCCACCAAAAACCACACGCGTTCCCATTGACCATGGTCATTGTTGTTGTTGTGGGAGTCGGTGGAGTGGGTGTTGAGGATAGTAGGATGAGGTTACCTTGCTCTGAGTCGATTGTCGTTATGATAGCTGTCCCACTCGGTTTTGATTTTGGTTTGTTCGGGGCAACAGGAGTGTGTGTGGGGCTCTCCCAAAGAAGGTGGGCATACCCACTAAAAACCACACCCATTCCCTATTGACCATTGTTATTGTTGTTGTTGTGGGAGTCGGCCTAAGTACGCTAATAGGATGAGGTACCTTGCTCTGAGTCGATTGTTGTTATGATAGCTGTCCCACTCGGTTTTGATTTTGGTCTCATTTCTGAGCTGATGGGCGCCGTGGCGAAGATCAAAGGCGTCTGCTCTTCTAGTGTCTGCAGTTACCTACGGAGGAAAGAGAAACAAATGAAGTCTTAACTTGGTGGAATAGATAGGTATTTTTCCTCTGCCGATTATGGTACAGACAGGTATGGTTGACCAAGGAAGCCTTTATTATCCTAAGGGTCAGTGTCATTTGTAAGTCTTAAAATATTAAAGGGCTTTTAAAAGTTGTTTTAAAGCGAGATTTTAAAACAAAAACTTGCAACTTTTATAATTTGACAGGAAGTTGGTGAGAACCGTCTTCACCGCGCTTTAGGTTGGAATTACACCTCTGAGGCCGATTACTTAGGTTAGATGGTTACAATGGCAGGAACTACATGCACTTGTTAATGAGAGATAAGTTAGCCTTTGTACATTTGCTTTCGTTCTGTTATCTGTTACTTTTGAGCTATACTAATTTTGCTTGCGTCGCCTGGCGTTGACAATTTACACTATTATTCATAAACCTATTTTAAATAAAATACCGTCAAAGTTGGCTTGTCCTTTATTTTCATATGACATTAAATTTCCGTTAGTAAGAATAAGACAAAACCAATTTTAACTAAATGGAGGCTTGAGTGACGTTTATGAATGATGGCATTAATATGTAAGTATTGATAAGTATACTAAACAAATAGACTATCAGTGAATGACCTGTCAATGCCACAAAATGTTTCTTTCAATACTAACTTTATTTTCTGTTCGGATTCCATTCTAGCTAAACGAGCAACTATCTCTGTAAACGAGCAATAAAGTGGACCAAAAGTGTCCCTTTCGCAAACTCCAAATACACAAAAGCTCGTAACTGCGCACTTCAAAACCTTATTCAATTTCGTAAAATTTGAATCCCCGATCTTTGCCATCCCCGACGACCAAAAACAATCTAATATGAATGTAGACTGGAATAAATTCAACTTTACATCGGGAAGAAAGTTTGATGACATGAATATTTACGAGGATCCAAGTTTGAATGTGTATGAATGAAAATTGCGTTTTAAGAGAGCGATTAATTTTTTTTTGACCTGCACCTTAAGCAAAAGTGCCTGTAGCTGTGATTCACTTAGTGCTAACTCAGAAATCATTAATAGGTCTTTAATAAATTATGTTACAGATCTCCAACATTTAGGAAACTTTATGACAGCACTTGTCCCAAGACAATTATTAGGCTAATAATTTGTGCATTTGGGTCAATCAACTTTTAATTGCCACTCGTTGCCATTGAGATGTTCCCCGGGTAACTCGTCTAAAATAAGATTTTCTAAGGCACCACTCCATCAAACGTCGGGAATTTTGACAGTTACATGCCAATGCCTTCATGCTTCATCTCCTAAGCATGCATTAAAAGTTCATTGACCCATTTACATCAGTAGGTAATGTCTTTTTCAATTTGCCCGTAATTACTTATAAGTATAAATATAAATAATTTTGCCTGTCATATCGAGTTACTCTTCTCTGAGAACAAAGATAGATAAAAAAAATTCAGAAGAGGAAATTAGATTGAAACAGTTTTCTGACACATTCTATCGATCTGTGTCTGTAATATCAATATAGAAGCAATCCGATTTCCTTGTGATTAATTCCCCAATGACAAGCCTGGATCTTAATTAACGTAATTAACTTATACTTGAAGATTTGAGAACTTGAAGTTTCGGGAGCAACTGAAAATTTAATGACTTTTGACGTAACATTAGCTTCGAAAATTCCATTTACATATTTAAGGCCTTAAAAAATTATAGGGACAGAAAATCATGTCAAGTTACTGTGCTACGGGGTTTCCTTCGGCTGTTAAAATTTCCATTCATAGGTAATACGCCAGCATTAGTTGCTCATTAAATTCTACTTTATGCAAAATTGTTTAGGTTTTTAGTTTTGCATAAATTTATAGACATCAGAAGTGTCTTAGCCGTGATAGCCTAGTGGTTTGACCTATGGCCTCTGTGTCGTGGGTTCAAACCCCGGCTCGCACCTCTGAGTTTTTCGGAATTTATGTGCGGAATTACATTAGTAACTTATCATGAGCTTTTCGGTGAAGGAAAACACCGTGAGGAAACCTGCACACACCTGCGAAGCAATTCAATGATGTTTGTGAAGTTCCCAATCCGCACTGAGAAGTGTCTCAGATCAGAGTAGGTATCATATGCACCACCCAATCAGCAATAACAGTGTTAAATTTGTCGTAAAATAATGTAAAACTCTTTACTTATTACGATATACTTAACACACGAAACAGAAAAAAACATACACAAAAAAGTACCGGTAACACACAATGACATAATATTATAGCATTTAAATTTTTTTATATACTAGAAGGAAGGAATGCGAGCAAGTGGATCACCTGATGGTAAGTAATCACCATTGCCCACAGACACCCGCGACCCCGTAGGGATTGCAGATGCGTTATACCCAGAGGGCTATGATGAAACGCCTCTTGTGCCAGTAATTTTCTCGGCTGTCTTACTCTCCACACCGGAACACAACAGTGTAAGCACTGCTTAGCGGTAGGACATGTAGACAAAGATTTAGTCAACTGACACAAGACCGACACGTACGAGCGACAGTGGTGAAGTGTGAAGACTTGCTAAATTTATTACGATTATGTCGATGGGATTATGGCTTACGCGACACGCCCTCTTCCACTGTATCCACTTGTTCTGTGTAGTACCACTTCTACTGTTTTTCCTGTTCCGTGTGCCTGATCACGATCACGGTATCGCAGGAAATCCACCAAACGCCACTTTCCGCCATCAATTTATCATCGTAACCAAATCGATACACCCGTTCACAGCGCACTTGGATGTCCTAAAGGCTTTGCCAGGCAATTTCGGGGGCGTGGTACGGACAAGGAAACTTTTCTAATTTGCCGTCGAAATCAGGCCAACCCGAAATGATTGGGGCGACGTGCCCATCGGCGGCGGAACAATGATTTATCATTTGCCAAATATTTTCAAGGTCCTCGAGTGATTTTGGAGATAATTCATTGGGTAGCGCTTGATACGGGTCAGACCGCAAGTCATTTGACGGACCACCCCCGTTTCCATAAAAAGAGGTAAGTACCTACCTAAGACGTTTTCATTTAGTTAAAAATATGCGTCTGTTTCATGCCAAGGCATCTAGATGGCAGATAAATACACTGTTTGTGCAAACGTTTATTTACTTTTCTATCATCGTCATGAATACTAAAACAAGTCTAGTTATTTAAATTTACAAGTTTTTTTTAAATGACATGTTTCGACGCTGATAAATTAAAAAATCTCTTCCTCCTCCTCCTTTTTTTGAAGTCTGTTAAAAAGGGTTGTCATATGATGTATAACACATCAATGTTAAGTAACGTTTTACGTTGCCGATATCATTTCATGAAAAATAGCTTATGTACCTATTTGACTGCTCTGCTGCTATGATTTTGTAATTTTTATTGCAAATCGACATTAATGCAAAATGAACTAATTATGACAATAAAAAAAAAACTTTATCGTGATGGTATTTGGATGCGGAAAGCACAAGGCCGGTCTGAGTGGAGAGGCTCGGGGGAGGACTATGTCCAGCAGTGGACGTCTTTCGGCTGACATGATGATTGAGGTGCCAGCACCGGAAGAAATTATTTATTTCGATTTTCACCTCGTACCTACCTAGCGGTCTCGTTTCTGTTGTCGGGCAAGTTTAGTGCGCGAACGAGGAGGAAATAATAAAAACTGCAATGCATTGATTGAATCAAGCGTTAATTTGAGGAGGTCCATATTTATTAGGTAACTAAAAACAATTAATCTGCTCACACGCAATAGACTGATGCTTTCATGCTACACCACCACTGCGACCCGAATCAACGCATGTCACGTAACAAAGACCCAACTATTACACATACATTTTTAGAAAGAAAGAAAGAAATAAAAATATTTATTTCAGGTCCCAGAGTACCACCACCTAACAGTAAAAATAATTAAAAATAATAATTTTTCGCATAGATGTAGATGTAACTCTGTCTCTTATACGCGTGGTCGCGGGTAAGCAAATTAATTAATTGTTTTTAGTTCATAACTATGTGGAACTACACAAAGTAACGCACTTTTTCTTTCTTTCCTAGTGTCTAATTAAAAAGTACCTCACCTGCAATCCATAAAGCCGAGCATCCCAATCAGGCAAGCTTAGATGAGGTAACGGTTTTTCAAACGTCACTACCGACTGCATTGTTAGAATTTATTTACAAATAAACCGGTCTAAAATCTAATTAATCGATTACAAAATTATTATAAAACGCATGAAAAGTAACTGTTATGCAGCTGTCAATAAATCGCGAATGTTTTTTTTTATCGTCGATACGGCCAGCCCGCGGCTGCGTTCCACGTGGCCAGTGACTATTATTGAATTAAAAAGTTTTCTATGAAATTCATTGTGCACTTCGATATTGATATGATATCGTATCCGTGCCGGTTTTTTAAATTGACTTTAAATAAGAATTTCAACTTTGTAGGGGTTCTCAAGCAAGTTATTGCGCCTGGGTTACCTTAGAATATCGTAGTTAAAACTAATTTTGGAAATAAATTAGGAGACAATACGATGGTAAGTGGTTAAGTCAATGTTTGTATAGTCGAGGAAATTAATTCCTGACCCACCATAGAACATTTTCATAGTAAACGTCATAACGATTTTCCTTGTCAAGCTATGCGATGTCTCTATGACGTTTACTGTTAAAAGGCTCCATGGTGGGTTAGGAATTAATTTCCTCGACCATAAGTGTCTACAATGCGCTGGTTCTAAGAAGACGCGATGGTGCCAAACAGTTAACATATTACACCATATGTAATTAAGTAATATCTATTTATATGCCGCTAAGCAGCAGTGCTTGCATTGTTGTGTTCCGGTGTGGAGAGTAAGATACCCAAAGAAATCTCAGGCACAAGAGGCATTTAATCTTAGCCCTCTTAACGCACACCCAAACCCCTGGACCTAGAAAGCTCATCAGCTGGGCGTAGAAGTTTATTTTATAATGTACGCCCGGGATAAGGCGGGATTTTTCGAAATTCCCGCGGGATAGAGAGTTCTGTCTCGGGAGCGAACCCGCGGGCGAAAGCTAGTACATGGTATTTGTTTTACGGTGTGCTTACTACGACTTAAGCTACAACGTTACTACGTAAATGTTTACCATTAGAAAGCCAGTTTATTACATAACCATGTCAAGGTCACGGGAACTTAAGTAAATAACAAAAGAGGAAGTAAACAAACTCCCAATATTCGACACAAAACCGCAACTTTAGAAGTCAATTCAAACGAAGCTGTATCTCTGTCCCTTACCAACAGCATCCAGACAAATGAAAAAGCATGATCCGCGGCGGGTTTGAAATATTCGTGAAGGTAGGGTTACCAGTTTTTAGAATAAAAAATGCGGACATTTAGTTCGTTTGAGTGGAAAATTAAAATCGTTCAATAAAACCAATCGGCAATCGGGTGATAGAAATGTCCATTGAGAAACATTTTTGGGCTGGACTCATTCTCTGTGAAATACGATTCATCGGTTTCAAGGTGAATTTACTTTTGACAAAAGTTTTAAATTATTTTAGATTTATGGAAAAATATGAATAGGTTTGTCTTGATTAGATTTCCGTCGGTTAATTTATGATCTGAAAACATTCTAACCTAATTTTACAACTAAAATTTGGCTAGTGTAAAAACCAGTTAATGATAATTCAAACAGTTATTTTATTTAGAATTTTCTGTTTTGAACTCCTGAACCAAAAAAGAGAAAAGGTTTTCAACTAGATTTTGCAACTGGTATGTTCTCTTTTTCATCTTTTCCAAGCATTTTGGAAAGGCAGACATACCCGACGATCAATTAATATAGAAAGGTTTTTGCGTTTATGATATGGGTACTTATTGCATTAATTATAAAAAAAAAACGTAAAAAACTAAGGGAAATACGCCGAATGTATGTTTTGCGGGTGGTAAGACCTTGTGCGAGGTCCGTCCGGATCGCTACCACCATCTTACTCGCTAATTCTGCCGCTAAAGCAGCAGTGCTTGCACTGTTGTGTTCCGGTGTGGAGAGTAAGACAGCCGGTGTAATTACGGGCACAAGAGGCATTTCATCTTAGCTCTCTAAGTTGGCAACGCATCTGCGAACCCTCCGGGGTTGTATAAAAATAAGTCTGTTTTCGAAAAAAAAAAGGAACGTTTACCTACATTACAGGGTACGTTTTAATGAAACGTCAAGAATTCATCCAGGAGTTGAGTAAGTTTAAGAACATTCCGGTAATACGCACACTGTATAATATTTTACTCATATTTTTATCTCAAACGCTCGAGATAGGAAAGGGTTTCTGCGGCAGTTGCGGTCAGAAATTACGGCTTTTGTTTTTGTTTAGGATTCTGCAACGTGGCGTGGTATATAATGTGAAGGAAGGTCAGCTTCTGAAGTAACGGAAGAAACAAGAATTTTTAAATCAGCATGGTATACCGTATGTGGTACCAATTGACATTGACTTAGGGTAAATTGCCAGTAACTAGCCACTTCAGAAAATTACATCCAGACTGGTCACTAATTTTGTATGGCGAAACTGAGTATGAACACTTTCACAAATTTCACAATGCTCTCGGTAACATACTTTTGGATGGATGTATTGGCTGTTTGGACTTAGATTTCTCTGCCTATCCCTTATGGAATGAATTAATAAAAAAACAACAGTACGGAAGGCATCCATTAATTTGGTCAAAAACGTTTGATAAACTGATTCATTTCCCAAAATGTTTTTTTTTTTTCAGAAACTGTAAATATTTCAGGATTTATTTCAGAGCCATCTCGTAGAACTTTATAAGTTAGGTTACGGTTGTTTTATAAAACTCCTGAAATATTTAGAGTTTCGAAAAATAAAGCATTTTGGGAAATAAATCAGTTTGGCAACCGTTTTTTTAGCAACATTAGTAAACCAGTATGGAGTGTCTGTTCCAATGTATTGTCTGCTAATTTCAGCAAATCATAGCCGCCCTACCGGGTTAAACTTTCTCCACTATGAGGGTAAGTTCGCCTGCCACTCAGACGCACTATCCCGCGATCATAAATTTCCCTGCTAATGCGTTTTGGAATGCTGCCACTTTCTTATCTTGCTTATTTTGTAGGCCCAGTTTTAGGAAAGCAAACATGCCATACCATAATTTACATAGTATTCTTTGGGTGGATCATTTACGTATCCTTGTTTTTTATAACAAAGAGGGCTATCGCCTGTCATATTATTGATATGACTGTAGGTAGGTGACAAAAGAGTGGTGTACCCTAAAGAAAAATAAACAACAGTTGATTGCTCGAGCAACAAACGCAGGTTCGAACCTGCGTTTGCTTGGTCGTGTCCCACCTACTTTGACATGGCGCAGCCGGTAGGATACGAACCTACACTCCCAAAAGGTAATCTTATTTCGAATCAGAAGTCAAAAAGTTGATAGAGTTCTATCTGTCATTCTCCGCCAATGAGAGACAAGCTACTGGCCTCACTCGACATTAGCGATTCTAGCGGATTTTTGACTCGCGATAGCCTCTTTGCTACAAGTCTGACTTCCTTTCTTAGTTTCAAAAATGTCTCGCGGTTTCAGAGTTCCAAACCTTTTCGTAGAGAATTATTTAGTAGGACTTGTCCAAACGTGATGAAATATTCAGAATTTATTTTTAGGGTTCGCGGTTCGGCACTCAAGGGATACCTAAGTTACCTAGGGTACCTACTAGTAGCTGTAATAACATTCGGCGGCCGCTATAAAAACAAATAATAAAGTATCCAATACAAGAATAAGGGTCCTTAAACAAGAAACGTTTCGAAGAATACAATACGGTACTACAAAATGCCGCGAAGCGGATGCGGAAAGCACAAAACCGGTCTGAGTGGAGCCTTGGGGGAGGCCTATGCCCAGCAGTGGATGTCTTTCGGCTGACATGATGACTACAAAATAAATATTCATGAACACCACAAATCAGTACTCTTCGTCAGTCCCAAAATTAACTAGATTCCTTTCTACCACTCAAAGGTTAATCAAAAAGATCCCTTAAAGGCATAAATACGCCTCCGTTTCAGCTAGGTCAAAAGTTCGTTTGTATGGTCTGTCCAGCTGTTTTCCTCTACAGGTTGCAGTTCTCAACCGATACCCGTGAAATTTTGTGGGCAAAATGTACCTATGTATATTTAAAAGATACTAGTAATATTCAAAAATAAGCTTGTGTGTTTACTTGCTTACAATGAGATTACAAAAAAGCAAGCAGGCAAAAGGCGGCTAAGACTTAAAAGCGATCTCTGCCGGAAAGCTAATAATATACAGGTATGAATTATATGAAAAAGCTAATTTAGGTGAAGGAAAGAAATAGACATGAAAAACACAATTAATTAAAATAAGCACATCACAAATAAACAATAAAAACAATAGGAAAGAAGTAGAGACAATGTGGACAATATTTTAAAAGAGGAGAATATTTATTTAATGTTAAATTAAATGCTTTACTTGTACGAAACCCTTCGAGTCGCACTTGGCCGGTTTTTTGTCACCTTACATTCATTTTTCTATCCCCGCCACGTCAACATTGTATTATGCTAACACACGTCGTATTAAAACCAATACGCATCCAATCCATACATTTGAATACAATTCCATTCTATGCATATTTCCCCTACTCCTGTATCACCTTTCATCTCTTTTCAAAGGAAAATAAACAACTCGACTTGGCATTTCATTATACCGTGTGCGAACGAGAAAAATAGGATTCGAGACAAAATAGGTACGTTCTCGTTCTCGCTAAAGAAAATACTATGGTATTATTGCGGCTCTTTTTTTAAGTCCCGCAATCAACTTTCCTATCTGTGGCCCGACCACGAATATTCGAATTCTGCGTAACGTTATCGAGAAATTTGTATGACGTTTCGAACTAAATTTATTATGAAGTTTCTCGATTTCAATACGATAACGTTACGTTACGTAGGGATTCGAATATTCATACTCGGGCCTCTGGGCGTGTTCCAAAAAGTTCATGAAGAAAAGTCATGGAGTGATGCCTAGGTAAATTCTAAGGACTGATGGATGTCAATTTTAAACCCCGACACAAAAAGAGAGATGTTATAAAGTATAATGTGTGTCTAACGATTCGCGGTTAATTACATTACATATAATTATTTGTGTATGTCTGTAGCTCCTAAACGGATGGACTGATTTGGACGTGGCTTTATGAATCGAAAGCTGGTTTAATCGAGATGGTTTTACTGAGGTTTTTTGAAAGAAGCCCACACAGTCTTCTAATATGCTAGCAAAAGCATTCTGTTAGGGAACTTCGTCTATGTTACAGCGTACTAGAAAAGCATTTCGAATCTGACTTACTATCTAATTTCCTTCGCTGACTGAAATATGTCCGTGGTGGTATCATAAAACCCGCGGACCCACTATTTATAGCGAGTGTACGTCGACTGGAAGGACTGAATGGAGACCGTGGAAATATAAAGAGACCAGTTGGAAGACCTCATATGCGTTGAACAGACGACATCTGAAAAGGGGCGGGGAAGTACTGGATGCTGACAGCCCTGAACAGAGCGACATGGAGAAAGTCGAAGTACGCCTACACCAGGTGGAGGAAGGCTTAAGATGACAATGAAGATGGACGTCGACTGATGAGTGATGGTCGGGTAATGGGTGGGTCTAATGAGATGCCTTTTAATGCTATGCAACCTGCACGATTGCTCTAACATCTGCATAATGGCTGCCACTTTTGTGATGCCCCATACCACCAGTGACGCTCACGTGACGTCTTATTTCCGAGACCATACGTAACGTAGTCCCCACGTCGTTAATCTTTGAACGTCATCGGGCCCTCAGCAAACGTTGAAGACGATCCACCCCGCATATAAATTCGAAATTATTATTCGACAGGAACTTGACCGAGTTCAGTGCCTATTATTCAGGTACAATATTGAATGCTTACGGCCTACTGGTGCTGAATAACGAAACATATTTAGGCCGAAGAAATCTCGTGAAAAATCGGTAAGACGACAGTGGGGCTCTCGCATAATTTTCGTCTTTGAGGTTTCCAAACCTCAAAAGGAAAAATACGGAATCCTTATAGGATCACTTTGTTGACCCTCTGTCTATCTGTCTACCTATCTGTCTACGCATTTGTCTGTCAAATTAAAAACCTATGGACTCAAATTGACCTAGAATCATGCGGCATCATGGCATGAAATGCAAGGTTTTACTACACAAATCAAGAAAAATAAATACCGATTTGGCATTTTGATCAAGAAATATTAAGTTGCTCTAGCTACAATGCCTGCAATTTGACTTTCATTCATAATTTTATTATACTAGGTAAAAGCCGTAAAAGTACTAAAGAAACAGAAGACCTTTAAATCGAAATTAGTCGTGCGTGTACTGAAGTTCTGTTAAGACGGCGAAACCCTAAAAGTCTTTTCTTTGAGGTATTAAACCAAAAGCTTAAAATATTACTAATAATAATACTGCAAGTGCAAGTGAGTTGTCTCTGTGAAAAGGGGGCGAATGGGCGTTTGTATTATGTGACGTATGTAAATGTGTCTGTCAAAACATTTTCCGACGATAACTCGGGTAAGTGTCGGGTAACGTACTAAACAAAAATCTGCTGCTGATTTGATCATTTATATACTCATCATCCCAATTATTATTGCCATGCCAACAAAAGGGATTAAGTAAGATGGAATATATCTTGTTCCAATAATTTTCATGGTTTTGTTTTTATGGCACCATTCAACCTAGTTCTATTCAAATTATTGAATTCAATTGCAGATGCAGGCGAAATGAACGGCAGTATCAATCATGCCGTCATAATTATTATCCGAATCAGTAGACAACTAACGTTTTCATGTAGCATTACCAAAGTCTAAGATGGCTATTTAATTTTCGAGATGAATCCTATGATGAAATAATCTTACCTATTTTCGAGAAAATTAAACCAGACAACGTTTGAAATTCAATGTCTAACTTCAATTTGCATTATCAAAGCGTATAGTTAAATGAACTGAATAACATACCACTGTAGAACCTTTTCACTGCAAATGTCACGTTGACATATCATTCATTTGCCAAAGAAAACACCGTGAAATTATTCGTGAAAAGGTTCCACAGAGGTAAGTACTCGGTTTATTCGGCTGTTTGGGCTATTGTTATCCTATAAGTAGTTTCGCACAAAGTACAAAGATGTGTAACCATTCGGCCTTAATAAATACTGTTCAGAACTGTTCTAATCCTACGAACGCCCTGTACAATGATACTGAAATAATTGACCTTTCCCTTAATATCGTCGGGACCGACCAGCCTTTTGTTAGAGGATTTCCTTCCTTTCACTTTTCTAGACAGCTGCGAATTACTACAGCTCTTGTGTTTTATAACTAAATGAGGATGATCAATCACGCGTCTGAGGGGATTCCGCCTTTCTGTGAGTAAATGTTTCACTAATGTTGGCTTTTGAAAGCGCTTTTTGTTTCCTAAATGCCTAGTGCTAAATGAAATGTTTATTTTATATGACCGCCTGTTTCAAAACTTTGGTCGTAGTTGTAGGATACACTACATGATGTTAAATAATAAAGCGTAAATAATGAGGGTATACTTTTTGAGACACACGAGACAGTGCACTTTCCGAGAAAGTGGTCCTTCTAAACAAGTGCACCTTTAGAGAAAGGGCACATTTCGCGAAATACGGGTTTTATCAGCCTAAGCCCATAAAACTACGGCAAAGCTCACCCGTGGCGTGGATGACAACGTTTAGGTTTCAGTCCAGTCCAGCCCAGATACAGTATTGTTAAATATTTCTTATACAGCGATACTAAAGACGCCTGGCGAAGTGTCTGATCTGAAGCCTTCAAGGAATCTTTGTAGATCCTCATCATCATCATCATCATATCAGCCGAAAGACTTCCACTGCTGGACATAGGCCTCCCCCAAGGCTCTCCACTCAGACCGGTCTTGTGCTTTCCGCATCCACCGCGGGCCCGCGATCTTTACCAGGTCGTCGCTCCATCTTGTTGGAGGCCTACTGACAGCTCGTCTCCCGGTCCGTGGACGCCATTCGAGAACCTTCTGACCCCATCGGCCATCAGTCCTGCGAGCAATGTGCACCGCCCACTGCCAGATCTTCATCATCATCCTTGTAGATCCGTCCTGTCTATTCTCCTGTTCGTCCGTCTGTCTACATGGCATAGCCATTGTTTACTTTTCACTGAGAAGTAATGCCGTGGCTTATCTGACATGAACTTTTGCAGTTTTTTTTATAAATTCAGAGGTTAAGTGTAAAATTAAAGTAACGCGCAAAAACTGATTATTCACGGCAAAGGTATTATTAATTAAGCTTCGTATCGTTTCCTCTCATTAAAACCTCATCCGAAGCAAAAATAACGTTGTCTTGAACACGAGAAGTACTTTATTCTTAGCTGAATAAATAATCAGGTTTAAAGGATTCATTAAGTTTAACCTTTGGATTATTTTCGTATGAAATTTCAAGCAATAGAGGTACCGACGTAGCGTGGTAAGTAGTAAAATTCTAGAGTAATTTTAGAAACAACTAAATCATCATCATAATTATTTACGTCCCACTGCAGGGCACAGGCTTCTTCCCAGAATGAAAGAGCTTGGACTTTGGTTCTCACGCGGGCCCAGTGACAGGAGTGTGCAGGAAAACTACAATGAGTTGAAATAAATATTTTTTTAAAAAAATAAAATAAAATACTTATTTAAACAATCAAGTCAACAACCTATACAACGTACTAAAATATAGCTATTTGAAGTATGTTTTTTGTTGTTATCTTATTATCTACTTGGAGTAACGTAACGTTTAACATTACTAACAAGATTCATTTAAAGTAACATAAGGCCCCTAATATTGCGTTAATCTGTGTTAGTCACTAATCCGGAGTTACCTTGGCGTATTTATACTTTCTGACGTAATGTTAACACCGAGTTACTGTCTAATCCAGGTTGGTGAAAGTTACCAACCTTCTACGAATATACGCATAACCCATTTCTGCCATGTCTTGCAGCTTTGAAATTTAATAAAAATACTGAAGTTTTTTTATGACAGCCAAGGAATACACTTTTTCATTAAACTCCTGTTAGCCTGCAGTTTTAATATCTTTCTCGGTTTACGACCGAAAGAAAATACGATACGACTCGCAAGCTAAGTGTTAAATGGTGTTAGATTGTCATTAAAATCAATGAAGAAGTCATGGTATGCGATGATAAGTGGATGATGATATTGATGACAATGGCGACCCATTGTATTGTAATTACACCTCACGTTTGTCATTCATTTACAAAACAGAAAAAGGTACAAGAACACACTTACTTATATACTTTAGAAATACTGAGTTTAATAGAAGTCGGGACATCTCTGGAGTTTGGTGAAAAAATAATTTGCATATTTAAAGTTACAGAGAACACTAAATTTTTCGTCTTTTAAAATGTACAACTCCTAAGAGTAACGAGCTAAGTTGCAGTTCGTTAGTTCCTCATAAAGTACGTGGCAAACAAAGAAAGAATAAATAATCCTTTACGAAACTTAACGTCTTTCCATCTCAAGAAAATAAGTACTGTACGGCGCTCGCATCAAATTAAACTAATCACCATCTCGAGAGCCCGTAAATACGCTCCACTGATTGTGCCGTAGTCTTAGTTAGAAAACCGTCTCATACATACATAACCAGCACATGACAAAGTAAAGCAGAGTCGTTAACTTCACGGAACGCATCCCCGGAGAAAAATACGTTCAACCGAGCTAATTATTACAAGTTCTTGGAAGGAATTTGCCCGGATTTTAACAATTTATACTTGTCGCGACCCAATTTGGTGTCCCTGGAAATTTGGTGTATGCCGGGTAGATTTAACAGGCAGCACAGCCAGTGGATCCTGTTAGAGCTAAGCTGAAACGTTATCTTTTTGCTCATGACAAAATTTCAGGTTTTTTGTAGTTATTTAGTAGAAAAAGTGAATTTTTAGTTTGGAGTTGATTATGGGTACCTACTGGGTATACAGCGAGTACATGAAAAAAATAGATACAGTAGTTAATTTTATTTTCAACTATTCAGTTACACCTACCAGAGATAGTTAATGCGCGCGTAGAAACTGTTATCTTAATTAATGTTTCCTTCCACACAAAAATTTTATACTTCAGGAAAAGACGAATTTTATTCCGTGTTTAACAAATTATATTACAGTTGGAAATATTTTATTTTAACTACGCACACTTTTAGCAGCAGTGTTTTTGAAATTTTCTCACTTTGCGCGAAAATTCAAATTTTGCAAGAGACCACGAAATATTAAATGCTTCGCTGCACAGAATTGAAATTTTGTTCCGGAGATATTTCTGTTTAAAATGCTCACTAAATTGTATTTTCTGGAACTAAATGCTTTTAAAATAACATAGTTTCACATGTCTTAACTTAAGAGGAAATACTGATCTCTGACGTCATCCGTTAGATGGATAATGACTTTAAATGAATGTTTATATAGCAATCTATTAATTGTTCTTCAATAAAAAAAATGTTACAAGACAAAACAAAATATGATCAGATTACAGTTATGGTATAAACATATTTACTCTAATCTTATGTCTGTAATACCAAAACCGCGTAATACGTTTTTATGTATTTACGTCTAAATAGGGAAAAACCCAAAGTAGACCACCCGCTAAGATCTACTACAACAGCTTTTCCAAAACATTGTTCAGCTATAGCTCGGTCATTTTTATACTCCACTTCGTCACCATAGGTAAAATACTCTAGCATCTCCTCCTAGTAATATTTAAAACAATGAGACAATGTGTGACCCAAATTGACCCAATAATCTATTTTCGTAACCCGGCGCCGGATCCCAACCCACCGAATAGAAAACACCGTACTGCAACTATGTGGACGACGCTCTAAAGTGGGTGCGATATCTGCTAGATTACCTATCAAAGCCTAAATGGCTACATCAGTCGCTTGACAGCGTCTCACTAAAGCTACAATAATTTTAATACGCATAGTGTTCCCTCTTAAGTTTATAGATTTAGAATAAGGTTACGCGACCCAATTTCATTAAAAGACGTTTACCAGCCCATATAGGTAAACTAAAATGTTTCAGCCGAATCTAATTTGCCTCAATCTAGAAGCTACTTACTGTAAATAATTGGCCGGGACTCATTAGTTATTCTAAGTATGTTTGAAAACGTTCGTAATGTTTAAGAAAGGTTGTTACACATGTTTTCTTTTTTCTTCTGATATCATCATTAAAAAGTTCAAATAATTACACTTTGATTTTGATGGAATGAAAATACATCCCTTCACAATTTTTTTTTTGTAATTGAACTATCGCTAGGATTGTGGACGTGAAGACGATCAAACGAATCCGAATCACAACACACAGAACTGGAATAGCCGATGCGAAAAACTCCAAGCTTAAATGGGATTTTGCCCGGATGCACCCTCAAAGACGGCGAAGGTGGGCGCACTCTGCCACATGGTGGGTATTGCCTAACGACGGTTAGGTACCGGCGGCGTGGCCGGCCCAGATGGAGATGGCGAGACAACGTGATTGGTAAATCAGAATTGGCCCAGTATGGAGTCGTGGATGACCAGAGGAGAGGCCTTTGCCCAGCAGAGGGACACAAAACATAGGCTTTCAAAAAAAGTAGGTCTGGCTTTAACCACGTCTACGGTACGCAGAAGCAATGTCATCCATGTCTCCCTGTCTATATTCCGAAACGCACACACAGCCGCCAGGTTGTTTACGGCACACATGCGTCAGTGTCGTTTCTATCTAACCCCTGACGAAAAAGTGAGGTGTTATTAGTTAGACCTGTGTATCTGTGTGTCTGTGTATCTGTATCTGTCTGTGGCATCATAGCTCCCAAACGGATAGACCGATTTTGATGTGGTTTTGTTATTACGTTAGTATGTAGATTCCTTGGCGATGTCACCATTCGCTACCGACGTGACTATGTCGACCTATACCTGACATAATATGTGAGTGATATGTTTATTTAACTATGATTGAATCTCACGGTAGTTTTTGATTTAGCGTAGAAGAATAAGAACAATTTCCAGAATTGTGATAACTAGGATACCTACGTTGCTAAAAAAATAGGTCCTAAAATAGAAAGGACCGCTAACTTTACGGTCACCGCTGCCAAACTTATTTAATAATGTTACCAGAAAGAAATTAGACTTTTTATCACGTTGCCAAAAAAGTTAATATTAAAAATAGAAAAGCGCGGGCGATGGGATAATGAGTACGTCAATAAATTCAACGGTACTGAAGAATATGACAAGTTAATATAAGACAAGGGGCATACAAATACTTTAAAAACTAATCAATAGGTAACAGTCACAAAAAGAGACACATTATATTTAAAGAGGTTAAAGTCACTCCTAACAAAAAAAAATAACTATAGCTTTGTATATAAATAAATTGTAAACATATTTGTAGTAGATAATTATTATTCTGAGATTATTTAATTTAATTTATTTGTGTTATTTATACCTATAATTGACTATAGCTGGAAATTAATGTATTAATATTTTACTTTAAGAATGACATATACGTAATTTGAATGTTTGGGTTTCAATTGCAATGTTATTTAATTAATTATTAATGTTAGTGATCTGCATGCAATGATATTATACTTACCCACATTTGAGATTTAAAACATAACATTGCAACACCCTGCGTGGGTAGCATGTACGATCTCATTTAAATGTACCCTACCATCTCTGTTAACTACATGTATGCAATATATTAACAATAAACAGTTTTAGGTATAATGAAAACGGGATATTGACCGCGTTTGAAAATATACGATAAAGACAATTGTTAGACGTCGAATTAGACGTAGTTGTCTCACACGTGTGGTCGCGAGTGAGCAAATTAATTGTTTTTATTTCATCAAAAGTTATAATGAAATAAAAACGGATCACTCATGTATATAAGTCGAGTTCAGCTCGACATGTTTCGGACTAACTCGTAGTCCTTCCTCTGGGAGCGCACGACCCAGCGGCGACGCGGCGAGGCGGGGTGTCGGGCTAAACTCGACCTATATACGTGAGTGATCCGTTTTTTTTTTAAATTTTGATTGAGTCTCACGGTAGTTTCATGTTAAAAATCATCAAAAGTAAATAAATAAAAATATAAAAGTGCACATGCACAATGCACAGTAACAAATGAAAATCGAAGTATTTTATGTAGCATGACCATTATTATCCGAATAGCTTTCGATTAATATGGTACACCCCATTTATAAACGTTCGTGCAATTATTTTCACGCGCTTCACAACACGAGATATCACCGTGTACAGGAAAACTGAATGGCCGGTATGAATGAAAACGAATTTATGACGAGTGCATTTTGTTTTTCATGAAATTGAAATCGCTGGGCGATCGTTAAATTCGGGTTCAGTTGTTTTTCATCGCGTTCTTTTGTTGAATTTTGAATGTGCGTATTCCTGCGTGCTTTGATAACAATACGAAATAATTCTAAAATTGAAAAGAATAGATACCTATATGATACTGTCAGCAGAACCGTGTCTCTGTGAGCTGTGTAGACCTCGCGACCTCTTTTCTGGACGTTTTTCGTATTTTTTTCTGAAAAAAAATCTAAAAAGCGATACATCGAAAAATAAAACTAAAGGAGGAAGGACTACGGATTAGTCCGAAACATGTCGAGCTATACTCGACTGACGTACATGAGTGATCCATTTATTTCAATACCATCGAAAAATAATCTATATAATTAGAAAACCTGCTCACAAATTTTCACGAGAATCGGTTGAGAAATGCGACCTGCAGAAGAAAACAGCCGGATTTGCGAAATCAATTTCGTCCAGGCTGAAACTGCAATGAGACGCTTCGCTCACGGTCAATTAAAGACAGATTTGTTCTGATAAAGCAGCTAAGGGGTCAGTTAAAAAAATACACTTACGGGATACTTTTAAGTACTGTATTACGTTTTATTGATTTGTAATACGATTAGCCAAGCAACTTTATCAGTAACATTCTTGGTTATATAATTTTCACGATAATGTCGACCACATAGCATGTTTCAGGAAAAAAACACAATTTTTTGCGATAAAATCGCGATAGAATTTTAGCCGCCTACAATAATTACCCCATTAAAACAAAGCAAATCTCAGGCCAAATAGTACCGACTTAGGTTAGCCGCTAACCTTTAGACGGTACAAATAGGTCAAGTTAACCTTGGGATAGTGTCAGTGTCCTGTGTACTTTGCTCCAAACGCTATATCATAAATCCGGGTTTCAAAAAATTTCCGCTAATTTCGAACAGCAAGCATAAATTGATAAACATAAATCGCTAAGCATAAATTGTGAGCACAAATGAGCGTTAAAATTTCCGTTGAGGCTTCCACATGCTCGTTACCAGATAGGATATTGCTGATTACTTATTACGCCCTGGGAGTGATCTATATGTTATAAGATAATTAGGCAAATGTGTAGCGTGTAAATAATAGAGGCGTGGTACAATTTAAACAACGTGTGTTAACTTACTAAGTAATACAAATGGAAAAACGGTAGTAAAAATTAAATTAGAAAAAATTGTCATGCAATAACTCCAGCTGTGTTATTTGCTTCAACATAGATTCTAAGAACATAGTCCACTCCGAACCGAATGGTAGAAAGAAACACAGATGTGACTCAGTCCGTCTGTCTGTCTGTCCGTCACAGTGGTTGTCTCGAGAACTAATAATGCTATCATCGGCTTGAAATTTGGAACGGTTTTAGATAGGTACCTAATGCTTACCCAAATATTTCGCAATTAGAAGATAGTCCAAAAAATGCAACAGGGTCTGGGTGGGGGTCTTAAAATGCCAAAGAAAATTATTAAATAATTATTTCTTAATTTTTAAGCACTTTTTTAGTTTTCGAATTATTATGAAAATTTTCAAAAAATATTTTAAGTAATGAGCGAAGTTTGCATACTTTATTATGTACCTATAATAAAACGATGTCTTCAAATAGCAGTAGCACACATCAGTTATATCAGAAATCATCAATTACATTAGTTCCACTATCGGACAAAAGATGGCGCTGTCTACAGAGGTAAAATATTAGGTGGTGGCTCAGAACCCTCGGTGCACCAGTCCGAGTCTCTCTTGAATGTTTTTTTTAAACACTACACCAACGTTGCACCTGAGATTATAAAGAAGAAAGCGACGATTTCCCCGATGTGCAGTTATTCCTAGAACGACTTCATTTGTAAAGTTATGGCGAATCTACTCGTTGTCGTTGGTAAACTGACTATTTGTCTTCACCTCGTCTGCAAATAAATACACAAAGTATATTACGACATTTTTAATATGAGCTGTATAATAATTATTATAATATAAGCTATAGGTATAATAATTTCCTTTCAAACTTTTTTCAATTCACTGTTGCGTGTGACGTGCAAGGCATGTTTCTTACGATTCCGTTAATTAGGTTTTTTTAAGACACCTATCTTTATTTTATTTTTTACAAACTTTAGTGTAAAGGTATGGCGCGTGACACGAAATGTCAAAAATCCGGGTTCGATCCCCGGAGTTAGTGATATTTTTTTAATTTTCTATGTATTCTTGTTTTTTTAAATAAGTATTTAAAAGTTTTGCCATAATATCAACTGCAGATTGGTACAGTAGAGTAATTTAGATACAAATTGAATGAGGATGTGTTTTCTTCTTAAGCACCATTAAGACGAATGTATTTTAATTTATTACATAGGTACTTACCTACTTATCTTTAATTTCAGGTTAGTAAACTTTTAATATTTCAAGACTTTTTTATCCCCACCTTCTCTTTGATTGTTATTTTTTTATTTTTTTGGTCCATTATCAAAACATAAACTTTAACTGTTTATTTAGCGAAGCGGTGTAACATTGCTATTATTTTCTAAAAGGCGTCAATATTTATAAAGCAAATGAATGGATGGTCAACAACCCGCAACGGAACTGAATATAAAGTTTGTTTATAAAAAGTAAACGGTTAGAGAACCCTTCAAAGGTTTACACTCTTTTTTACTACATACACCGAAACCCTTTCGGCTACATCCGTACCTCTGGAAGCCATCGGGTATGTAGTTTATACGGTTTTGAATTTACGACTTTGCACGATTGTTATTTCCTGTAAAACTATAAGCAAGTCGTCGTCGAGCAGTCAATGTCGTAGAAACATACAATAACAAAAGAAACGGAACTTATTTTAACTAAAGTTTCTTGGTTGGGTAATCATCTTCATTTCAGCCGATAGACATCCACTGATGGATGACTTTCACGGCCGCCAGTAAGAGCGATGCTGATTGGCTTGCATCCAACGGATCCCCCCACCATGATCAGTCGTCTGTCCACCTAGTAGATGGCCATCCAACACACCGTCCTCTGGCGCGTGGCCTCTACTACTCCAGCATGCTTAGATAATTATTGTCTAACTCGCTCACAATCACCATCGTGCACATTTTGTATGATAATTGGTATCGGAAACAGCTAGCTGTCACAGTCTACAAAAACTGACATTTCAATCCGATATTGAGTGTCAAAATAGTTACGCAATTTTAAAGGTCTAGTGAAAAACGTTTTTTCACAGGTCGGGCAAAAATCAATCTTATGTCAATTTCATAAACATTTCTCAATTCAAGTATACCCTGCTGGATCTTTCTTCCCCTTGTTGGTTAGTTAGCATTTTAGAAATGAAAACAAAAATATAGGTACTTAAGCAATTTAAGTACCTAGTTTGTAGCACCCTTCGTCTTAATAGCCTTTGTGATAAAAGAATAGCCTTAATTATAAAACAGTTGAGTGTAGGTTGGTTGCGAGGAAATTAATAAACAAACACCTAAAATTTGTAAACAAAAAAAACTTTTTACCACTAAAACGTATTAATAACAGTTGGAAATGATTCGCGGTTAATATCATTAGACATATTTACGAGTACCTGATATTATTATGGGATATTGATCGCGGTTACCTTACAGGTTTGATGAGCGCCCGATAATTCGATACAGTTACATGCATCGTGATGACGATGGTCAATTTCCCGTATTAAATATTAAGTCTAATGCAAAAATAATGACACATCCTGAAATGACTTCAGCCCGTCATTTATGTATTTCGTCAGTTTCGTTTTCGACACATATTCTAGGTACTTTGATTCAGTCTTCAATCCCTTCGTGTCAGCTTTTATGGTCTCTTCTATTACTAACATCAAATTGTTACTTACA
Source organism: Clepsis dumicolana (assembly GCA_963691665.1). Taxonomy (NCBI): domain Eukaryota; kingdom Metazoa; phylum Arthropoda; class Insecta; order Lepidoptera; family Tortricidae; genus Clepsis; species Clepsis dumicolana. Next base: position 4,984,451 of record OY829515.1, read on the forward strand.
TTGAAATTGATCGAACTGATAAACCAACAAAGTAAATTGCTCGTAATTGTAATGTTTTATTAACATTATACCTTTTGAATCCGCGTTTCCATTGGCTATTGGCTACCTTGTGCATTGTTCAAATCACAAAAACAAAAATCAAGTGCTTGAAAGAATAATCCAGAAATCACAATGAGGTTAGTGTGAATTCTATCGTTGCTTTGTGTTCTTTACAACAAAGTGGCCTTGTGTGGCCGTCACGTGCCTTCCATGTCTGAAAAAGAACGTCTCAATCGAATAATTACGTGTGGTATTGTAAAATAGTAGATTGTTAAGGAAGCTAGAAAACATACAGCTCTGTAAGCTAGTGTTTGATTCCAACTGCCTGTCAGATGATTGGTTTTCAAACGAGAATTTGAAGGGGAATTTGAGATACCTATCGTATTACCTTCCGAGTCGACGACAAGAATAAAGAGGAATTTAAGAAATCAAATTTACCCGCTGCTTTGGGCAGAGTCGGTTGTAAATATCAGATGTCTCGTTAATTAGTATGACTGGCGACCCCTTCAAATATTTTCTCGAAAATTTGATTCATCCGTAAGTATTTTATACTTAATATAATATGACTTTTTTATCTCTTCTTTTGTATCTTTGTCCGTATTTTAATTTGATGACTCTATGATAATATATGATTTGATTTTATGATGTCGTCCACGAGCCACGACCTATCCTGATATGGCCAACCCCTCGACAATCTAAATCGCCTTATTTTCAGTTAATTCGTATGGTGAGCGAATAAAATTCAGCTCAAATTGTTTTAAACGTCTTTGCAGAATATGCACACTAGCTGCCCAGAATATTTTTTTACATGCTTAAATTGACTACCTAAGTGCACAGTGACAGGGAGATAAACAACGAAATACTTAATAGTAATTCGGAAAATGCTAAATTCTCGAAGAGTAAAGTACTATGCGAATTCAACTTAAACAAAGTACCAATTAGTCCTTAGTTCGTAGTTCTAAATAGAATAAAAAATAATAAGGTATCTGCTAAAGTGTCAGACAATCAAATACCAAACAGGTTTATATTATGCTTTACATTACTACTGCTAGCATCGTAGTACTTACATTTTTGATTGCATCGTCAAAATATAAGACCGCAAGATACGGAAGTTGAATTGTAGGTGTACCTACGTAATTCAACTGCACCCATTGTTTTTAAGTTATCGTATTTACCGTGGTCTTATCAGAATTCACTTAGATAATAGATACAAACGTGATTTAGGTAAGTACGTGTGTTTCATTATTATTTCTTTAATTACATTTAGCGACCTGTTCCGGATTTTCACTGTTTCCCCCTTTAGTAACAGTTTCAAATGATTTGCGGTTAATTGACAATATTTCGTATTTTTGAGACTATAATTTGATTAATTGTCTGCATTCTACTTTGAAAGAGGAGCAAACCCACGGTTTTAAATTTTGATTAGGATTTGTAATTAATTTATTAAAAGGTACTTATTCCAAAAGGACGTAACTCCGAAACTACGCTAGGATGGATCAATTGCCTTTGTCTTGTCAAATCTGACATTGTCAAACATATGTGTCATGTCAAATTATTGTTGTGCCATAGTGAAATTTTTAGTGTTTTTTTTAAAGTGAAAAATGCAAAGGCACCCATTCTTGTGTAGTTTTGGTAGAATTGGTAATTTTATTTTATTATACAAGTATGAAAATAAGTAATATTATTTTTTATAAATATAGTGGTGTGTTCAGTAGGCAAAACCCTTTCGATACCTATAATAATTTCCAGGTGTGAAAAATATGAAATGTTTTCAATTACATTAGACTTTATGAAAACGGGATAATGATCCTGGGAGTTTTTGAGTTTATTACGTTCAGACAGATGTGAAGGAGACTTTGCTAATAATTATTGTACCCTAATATAGTACAATAATCGTTATGTAGGCAGTGATGTACCTAGTGATAACAAATAGGATTATGCATTCGATCCTTACCATTCAACATTTAAAATTCAGGTTCAGCTTTTAGGGTTTCGAACCAAAATGGTGCAAGGAACCCTTAAGGTGGGACTCGGTCCGTCTGTCTGTCTGTACGTCCGTCACCACTTGTTAACTCAAGAACTAATGCTATCGACTTGAAATTTGGATATCTCTAAATAGCATAGTTTTTCAAACTAGCCTTCAGGATCCTGGAAAAACCACGACAAGAATCATTTTGTTTGTGGCTGTGTCTTTGCATGACCTGAATACTTATTATATTTTATCATTTCCACTGCTAAGTTTAAATACGGTTCCTTTGGGCGAGAACAGCGATACGCCTACTTTCTTTTCTAAACACGTTCGGATATCCAACTTAGCAAACATTTTGAACGGCGCATAGAACATGCTATTCTGTATTCCACGCTGACCTGGGCTAACAAAACTGAACCCTTGCTGTGGTCGTATTGGTTCAACCTTTGGCCGATGCCTCAATCGAGTTCCGATCCTGCAACTCGTGTCTTGCTGCCATACGATTTTCGCTTTAGTTAGTCTGGCCGCGGCAGCCGTGAGAGGTAGTCGTATGTATCTTAATCTACGGCGAGACATCGCGATCGTAGAAAATTTTAAAAACTTTTCCGTATAGTGTTGTGGTGTGTGACAATGAAGTTTTGTGCTAACTATTTATGATATCTGAATAGTTTGTTGGTTTTTAAACATAAGGTTGTGCACGTGACGAGTGGATTTTCAACTCGCCCGGCGTTTTTGTTGTGAGTATTATAAAAAGTTACGTGGTCAGTGTTAATGTGAGGTATTGCTTAATTATTTTAAATAGGTCGCTAACCCTTGGTTTAAAAACTATGGTTTGAATAATTCACTACGAATGCATTGATTATGCTGATGCAGGTAGTGTAGTAGTAAATAGTTATGATGTAGGAAAGTACCCGCTTTTGGATGGTCTTACGCTGACCTTGCTGTTGAAGAAGCCTTATATTGTCAAGGATTCATTAAATTTTCGCTTGGTTAATAGATCCAAATTGTTAATTGTCTTACTAAGAAGAACCTTAAAGTTCACACATACATCTTAGATTAGAACTGCCTTCTTCAAGGTATCTTATGAGGCCAGTTGAATGCAGTGCTACTTAAGATCATGCTGATGGTAGTTCATGTTTAGCAAGCTGTTTCGCATGACTAATGGATTGTGTTCTGATCCATCAAAGAGCAGTGACGTAGCAATTTGGGAATAGTATTTTGCCAAAGTGGCTGTTGTTGCCAGCAATCCTTACAGATTGTTTTGATTTGAGATAATTTCCTCCATTGTTAGTTTAGATAGGTACCTATGTACGTTTTTTGTATATTTGTATTATTAGGTAGGTACCTATGTGAAACGTCTTGCCTATTGTTTCTGGAGAATTCTAAATTATATGATAAATTAATAAATTATACATCTTTAAATGAGGAAAATTTACTTCTATCCGACATTGATTATGATAATGAATAACGTAAACACTTTTAGTTGCATTGGTCCCTACATAGTGCATTTTATCTCAAAGATCAATTTCACGATGGAGTTAGGTACTTAAGTATAGCAATGTTGATACCTACCTACCGGCCTATTACTGAGAAACTACTTACTACACTGCTATTAACCCTCGGTTTTCGAAATATTTTCGAACAGATTTCTTATCAGCCTACCGGTCCTTATCGTTGCTTTTGGTTTAATCATTTTCACATTTTACATTTCCATAAAAATATTTAAGGTTCGGGGATTTAAAAATTATGGGACCATTCATTTCTGCACTAATTTTAATTAGGTAGCTCTGGCTCTTTTGCGGTCTGGAGTTAGGATGCCGAGCTGGGAATTTGAGCAAAGCTGAATTAAAAACCGGCCAAGTGCGAGTCGGACTCGCGCACGAGGGTTCCGTAGAAAGATTTTAACGCTTTTCCCCAGTGTTTTAAGATGTCCAGTGTTAGCAGAGCCCTGCTCTTAAGCAAAATGTACGCAGTGTGGGGTCAACTTATATTGGTCTAGTTAGACATTAAAATTTAAGATTTTGAGACTTTTCGGAGTGGTTGTGCTATAACAGCTACCTTCATACCAAATTTCAAGTTTCTAGGACATCTGGAAGTACCCTTTAGGCTTTTGGAAATCGGCAATTTGTATGGAAATGGCCTTTTTAATTACTGTATCTTTTGATTGTGTTGACTTAGAAGGTTGATTTTTTTACAGCTTCAAGGGACCGCAGACGTGAGTATTTGATATTAATTTCAGCATGCTACCTCCAAGCGTTCCAGAGAAAAAGGGTCTTGACAGATAGACAGACAGACAGACAGACAGACGGACAACAAAGTGATCCTATAAGGGTTCCGTTTTTTCCTTTTGAGGTACGGAACCCTAAAAACGCCTTTTAGTAACGTAGCACTAGTAAGTAATGGATAAAGACCCGGCAATGGACAATAAGTTTTATTTAGTAGAAAATTAGGGATAGGTCCTCATTTATTTTGCAACAGTCAATTTTCTACCTAACGATCTTTCAATTAAGAATGCGGTATCAATTACTGGTGCTTGTCAGATTATAAGTGTCCAAAACTGGTGCCAACAGGTTAATAGACGTACAATAGTGTACTGTACATTCTTATAATACCGATGTCTTGACTGGACATTTTAATCTTATTAAACTGATGCACATGACAATAATCAGTCAGAACATGTAAGTACTGGTGTGACATGTAAAATACTATTAATTACCTACATCTATACAGTTAATGATTCTGATATCATAATTACTAACATCAATGTCCATTTCACAGATCCGGCTATAAAGCCAGTAGATTATCGCGTTTTGCATATAAACACGGTACTACAACTACCCGATAAAAGACTTGATAACGTAATAGATTTAGCTGATAAAGCTCAATTTGTTGTCACTGCAAGAATCCGTGACGCTGACGCATATGTTTGAAGGTCTTTAAATATCACCAGAACTATTTCAAACTCTGTTGACATTACTATTAAAGAATTCAGTCAACAAGGTTTAGAGAACACGAAGGACATTTTAACATCAGCTAAAAGGTAATATTAATTATCTAAATTTATAGACGAGAAATTATTGCTCAGCTCATAGCAATAATTTCTCGTCTGATACAGGAGCTGAGATTTGAGGTGATAAATTATTAAGAGCTAGACAAAAGAAGCATAACAACGTTAGTAGTTAATGGTGCGGGGAAGGGAATTACTGGTCTAGATATAACGACCCGCTTGACCTTGCCAGGAGACAGGTTTATTGTTATGAATACTTAACAATTATGGGAGACGGGAGACCGTGCTTAAATTTCAACATTTTGTATTATAATTTCTAAATACATATCTGAACGAAAAGGCTTGAATAGGTATGAACGCGTTTTTGCACTAGTAAGATTTTTTGTTAATTGCGATTGCATTGAGGCGCTCGGTCGACTATTTCTAATTCGTTCGCTTCAAGGCCGCGCAATGTAGATGCGATTTACACAATATTTCTTACTAGTGTTAATTCGAGGTAATAGTTAAAAGATTGTTTGCTGGATATTTAGAATTATGATTTCCATCAGTCTTATAAATTCAAGGAAAAGTCGCAAATTAATTTAAATTCAGTTGTAAAGTTCTTAGTTCTTCCATACTCCCTAACTCCCAATTTCGTTATTGTAGATAAAAATAGCTTATAATCGCGGCAGCTCTTCTCGCTAAAACTTTGAAATGTAATTTGTGTCTTTAAAAGAAATACACTAGATTTTTTATTCGATTGTTAACGTGTGTTTACCAAATTCAATAAAATTAAATATTTCTGTGTATTCTTCGAAAATTGTAGTTTATTGACGTATGAATACGACATTCCGTCCGACCGATTCTTTCAATAGGTCTGAGTACGTAAATAATTGCTGCGAAATGTTTACTAAATTGGCTGAAATGAAACAAGAACGTAAAAAATATATAATGGCAGACTAAATATATAACAAAACAATTATAATAAGGATCTGTTACTAAGATACCTATTGCCTACCATACCTGTTTTCTGTAACCTCCAAGTAGGTACTGTTTTCAATGAAGAATATTTGTATTGTATTGTTTTGTAAGAATCCCTACTAACATTATAAATGCGAAAGTAACTCTGTCTCTCTGTCTGCTTGTTACCTCTTCACGGAAATACCACTGCACCAATCTAGATGAAATGTACCAAGAAGATAGTTTGAAAGTTGAGGAATACTAAATATTCCTAGGCTATATTTTACTCGGGAAAATTGTAAAGGTACTTAATTATGCGGGCAAGGGTTTAGTTGGTTACTAATAATTCATTATTATACCTACGTCACCAAAAGATGACCTGTTCAAACTTTTTTGTTAATTGTTCATTTTCATTCGTCCCCAAATCTTATTTGAGTTAGGATTGTTCTCGTTAAGTATTCCCGGAATCATTAATCTTTACGTTAATGCTCAAATTACAGAGATCACGAATATCCCGGTCCGCTGAGGAAATTTCACAAATCGGTAGCAAATCTTCTTTAGTTGCGAGAACTGGCGGAGAAAAATCCAGATTATTTCGTCCGGGGGATAAAAAGGTTTTATGGTGTCGTAAAAAGCAGATCTTTCTTCTAGGCCTGCCCTGACAAATATCAACACTGAAGCGGTTACTGCTGATTGTATAGTCAGATGTAATACAATGAAATATGAGATGATATGTGCCTGCGATAAAAAAGATTAGCCGAGCCTTGTCGGAGTTCGGAAAGTTCCTTGAATATTAATTCACTGCGGCAGTTTAGAAAATTACACTAAAGTAAGTACCTACTTGCTTAATTCTCTTAGTTGGACCTAGCCTTCAGAGTTAGGCACCTGTCTTCCTAACCATCAAGTCTAATTAAGTTACGTACCGTTATCATTGGATTATCAACATCTGGATTTAAAAGATTACATACGTATGTATAGGTAGTAGGTATAATCCACGATAAAAACCGCAAGCTTCTTGGAATACACGAGCCCAATCACAGGCTTAACGAGTAAGGTCACACTTACGCGGGCTTCGCATATTTTCTGGCAATCTCGTCGGAAATTTTATGAAGTAATCCATGCGGCTGACATGAAGGGTTATGCAGATCAAGCTCCCAATAGCATATTATCGTGGCCGAAGGGCGCGCAGGTAGCGTGAGGTCACGCGCGTAATATGAAGTCTTTGTGCCTACATCCCAACTCAATGTAATCTGACTTCCGAAAGCAGGAGCACTGCAGAATACTTAAGTAGCCTTAAAAATAACAACACACTTTTGGGATCACTTCGCTTTATACTTACTCTGTACACTTTTCTTATTAGTCTACGGCCAGGATTTACCTTAAGCGTGGTTAGGTTTTTAGTATTCTGGGTTAGAGTAACCTTTTAATGGATTTTGAGTTTAGGCCGAAGTTCCCTAGCCGTCCTTTTTTGGGATTTATATTAAAATGTAGTGTCACCCGCGCCTCTAGTACCCTCGTCAAAAGGATTTATCCTACCTATGACTAAAAATGGTTTTGAGTTTTCAACGCATCTACCTAATTAGTTGTGTTTAAAGTTTTTGCCTACATGCCAATGTTTTTCTGATTATTAGTAGTTGCGAACCACTTGATCAATTTCATGTGATTGAGCTGTACGTGTTTAATAAGTACTGGGTGTTTTTACGATATGAGATTCAAAGGCATTGACATATTCGGCAACAGGATTGTACTAAATCACTTATTTATAGGTGCAACATGCAAAAGCAAAAAAGGAACATTTTACTTCCTGGTGAAGATTCAAAACATGTGAGTCGCACGAAACGAAACCGACAATTGCAGAATTCAAGTCAAAATATATCTCAATTCAGGGCAAAGCGTTACTCATGTATATTTTATCGCGATGAATAAACCAACGGAATGTTCAATAAAGTTGCAAGAACTATTGTTGATGTGCGTTTGTGCATAATGTGAGTGCGTAAAACGCTTTTATTTTCTCTTTGATGCCAAAAATCAATGTTTTGTACGCAGAAGATGGAATTAGGTACACTATCGTTTTTGGCACGTTATCTGATTAAATAACGCATATTGATTGGCACAAATATAATAAAAGAAACGCAGTTTCGTAATCATTTTTAGACGTTGACGCGAGTCATGTTGGCCAATAATTAGGTCATGGCAATGACGTCTTGTTGAAACATCAATGAATTACCCGTTTAATGGATATGCTGCCATCTGCTGCGGTAATCAGACAATGTCGTAATTTCCCTCTTATCTACTCGTTTGATATGGCTACAAATACGACTACGAATACGACCCGTCTTCTTGTAGTGGCCAACAACACATTGTTAACATTTCATTGCCGTTTTACAGCGCTATTGTGACAATGACATGTTGGAACGGGCAGCGTCAAAAGAGCTAAGCAAACAAGAACAGAACAATGAAAAAAGAAACGGGGAAACGAGATATTTACAGTACAACTTTTTTATTTTTTTTACGATGAGGAAGGCAAACGAGCAAGTGGGTCACCTGATGGTAAGTGATCACCGCTTGAATTTGGACACCCGCAACCCCGTAGGGTTTGCAGATGCGTTGCCAACCTAGAGAGCTGAGATGAAATGCCTTGTGCCCGTAATGACACCGGCTGTCTTACTCTCCACACCGGAACACAACAGTGCAAGCACGGCTGCTTAGCGGCAGAATTATCGAGTAAGATGGTGGTAGCAATCCGGACGGACCTCGAACAAGGTCCTACCACCCGCAACTCTTACCGTTTTGCGATCTTGTCATGAAGGATATCAAAATCAGCAAAATCTGAAATTCCCGACTCGTTTTGCTAAAGAATAAATCGCGCGGTCGGATATGTCAACGATTTCTACTGACAGTTACGTCCCAGTTATACCAAGAGGACCTCCAAATTGACAGATACTTCTGCGGCGTGGGTGGGTACTGTCTATTATCTTAATCGAAATATTCCCCCGACAGTCCCGACACGCTTGAAATTTTTCGATACTCTAATGCGTTTTGGTTCGACAGGAAAATTGATGTAAAAACCTATATTTCCGTAATCCCCGGACCATCAATAATTCACTTTCTACTTTTAAGTTTAATGGATTGTTTATCTTTCATGTTAGCAAAATAAAGGGATTTCATCCGTTTGTTGTTGGCTTTTGCTGGGACTTAGGTAGTATTCTGCAAAATGTACTTTTCGTATTATCTACACAACAAACGTAAATTGTATTACCGATTCTCTGAAACGTTGCGAGTAATGTAAAATATTTAAAGGTTGGATGATTTAATTTGTGTTCTAAAAGTTTATGTTGTAGGTACGTCTGAAGAACAATTAATATACCTATATTTTCACTTTGTTTTAAAATTATCGATCAAGCAAATTAAAATAAACACGAGGTCCTATTTTAAAATACCGAAACCACGAAACTGTTTAGGTCTAAAAAAATCCATTACAATACAGTAGAACCTATTCGGCATAGGTAGGTGCATAAACATTGAGAACGTGTTCCAAAAAGTAAACACACTTTGATGTCATTCTTTTGTTTCTTACTAAGTATATTGGACGGTAAAGCTACTATTGTTTAAATAATGTAATGGACGCGTTTTATGAAATGAAATGGTGTTAAGTTTATTATTCATTAACGCTGAACTTCTAATCCACTGGTAAAAGAAACGCGTTGTTTTACTAGGAAACAATTCGAACAAGGGCTTTGTACGGTACTTACAATAATAGTGTTACGTAAGAAATGAAAAAAAAAAAGAAACCACTCCTATTCTAAGATTTTGATTGGAATACCTTTGAATGGGGTCCAGACCATAGGTTAATATATATAATTAAATAAGACATCATTTTTGAGGTTAGTGGCACCCTTCATTAAGTCTAATTTTAAAACATGAAAAATAAAACAAAAACTGCTCATTTCATGGTCAGAACTCAGCTCAGTGGACGTGGAGACCAAAGTGGAAAGAGTGAAAGAAAAAGTGTTTTCCTTCGGCATAACCCATACGTTTTGAAATCCGAAAACAATTCAGTTTCCGGATTGAAAACAGCTTGGTTTCCGCAAATTGGATTGGAAAGGAAAAACTTCATAATATTCGGCTGTCGAAATTATTCACGGCTCGTAGGTACTAAATGAAAAGCGTAAATAACACCAGCGAGTTTATAAATAATAAACGTGGCGTTACGACGTACCCGTATGGAATGTGCAATTTGCGCCTTGAAAGCGTGGCGCCTTTTAATGAATGAATTTGCTCACTTGGGGATGTGTCGCGAGACTGCCGTACAAATGAGAAATGTGGGAGCGAAGCACAGATTTTTGCCTATGGGAGCGTAGCGTAGTGATTTTAATCACATTATCCATATTTAAATGTAAATTTCTGCCGTTTACAGAAACTCGAGTGAATTAAATTACATATTTTGTAATAATTACAAGTAACACTATGCTAAGATAGAGCAAACACATTACGTATGTTTTTTGGTTCTGTTTATTCGTTTATTTGTTATTAAATCGGCGTGCTTATTGTCTAACTCGCTCGCAATCAGCTTCGTGTTCATTTTCTATGGACTGACAATTGGTATAGGAAACAGCTGTCACAGTCGTACAAAAAAATACATTTCAATCTGATGACGAGTGTCAAAATAGTTACGCAATTACGCTGCCGGTTTGTCAAATTTGAATTAAGTTTAGATGTCGGCCTGTTACGAAATTTGAAGACCAAACCATTCGTTTCCTTGTTAACTCAAAATCTTAATTATTATATTCACAATAAATAATACTTCGAACTATTTCAATCTACTTACAATATTTATAATCCGCGTTTTCTTCCTCCCGAAGCTCCGATATCGGATAAATTAAATAACTTCCTGATTCCTTACAAATTTACAGCAGTTCATAAATTATCAAATAAACAAAAAACGTGTACATACTCTTTAGCTTATTATTGATTTGAGTACAAAGTCATGAGCTGGTAAAAGTCAAGGCTTGCATCTTTTGTCAGTATGATTGCCAGATCGAAAGTATCATTAACCTTTTATACTATTTGCAATCGAGATGGTTACTGTAAGTTAAGGACAATTAGGAGAATATAGTTTGCCTTCATTATCCCTTATCTCAATTTATAAGCCGTTGTATCCGAACGGTACGACCTTTGCGTCTGAAATACCTTAAGGCAACAATAATATTATCTGTTCTTTAGACATGAAATACATTCTACCGGTCGGGGTATATTCTCTCTCGAATACTTACTTACCTAGTTGTTTGGTAAGCAGGTAGGTAATCATAATCAGGTTATGTCCAAAACCTCATAATAAACAGATAGGTGAATAAAAAATCTACTACATTAGTATAGATATAGTAGAGGCAACGCTACGACCATGACGTTGATATAACATTCAAACGATCACCTTAGCTGCATTAATACAAAATATTCATTAATCAACTCGACTAGGTAGAAATTTAGTTTCGATTCCATTTAGTTATTTTTATGAGACCTCAAAACCAAAATAAACAATCTCTACTCTGTCCATAATCTTGCCTGTGTGTATTGCTTACTTTGCTGTTTCTTTGTCTGTGTATCTGCCTGTCAGTCTGACAATTCTAAGTGAATAAAAACCTGTAGGGTATTTACTTAGATTCTAAGTCTTAGAATGATGAAATTCGGCACGAAGAAAAGTCTCAATACAAGTCAAAGATAACTTAACCATCTTAGAAAAGTTAAAAACCCCCGACATTGTCATTTCAAAGTTCAGTATTTCAAAAACGGGTAAACCAATTTTAATAAAACTTAGCTAAGACCATCTCGAGTGGAATAGCTTTCGATTAAAAAAATCGCATCGAAATCGGTCTTTCCGTTTGGGCGCTATGATGGCACAGACATATACACAGGTCAAACTTATAACATCCCTCTTTTTTTTCGGGGGTTTAAAACATCTGAAAACGTTAGACACGAAACCCTTGATGCGCGATTCCGACTCGCTCTTGACCGGTTTTTATTATGTAATCTCATTGTACTATGGCACTCAATAAAGCATAATCTGTATTTTATTTATAACCCTCGACCCAAAAAGAGGGGTGTTATAAGTTCCACCTGTGTATCTGTGTATCTCTGTCAATCTGTCTGTGGCATCATAGCTTACAAACGGATGGGCCGATTTCGATGTGTTTTTTTTTTATCAAAACTTAGTTTAATCGAGATGGTAGCTAAGTTCCATTAAAACCGGTTCACCTGTTTTCGAAATATTGAACTTTGAAATAACAATGTAGGGGGTTTTTCAGATTTTCTAAGTTGGTTAGGTTAGATTATATCGCTTTGTATGGTTCGCGGCGTCGCGGGCGTCCCTACATTAACTCACTTAGCAAGCGCGGTACAGTCGTATTCTACTTAAATTTGCTGTGTTTGTGATTGCGTTTTATAGCGGGAAAGGGTAGGAGCCCTCCTAAAGGCGACGAAAAGGTTAGAAGTCAGTTAGCTGATACCTAACTCGGTTCCGTCAAACAAAAATTCGCGACTCTGTAAATGAACAGGATGAGAATTATTTTCGGTCCAACAACTTTGAGTTGGTAAATTATTCGAAATTATACAGGGACTGTTATTAAGACAAAGAGAAGCTTAAGATTTAAGTTAGCAAGGTGTATTTACCTGGTAGGCTATGTACGAATCACGCCTTAATTAGGAGATAGTAAAGTTTGATCTAAAACAGATATTTTTAATTAAATCTTAAATAACAGTAATAATCACAGTCAACCAAAAAAAATATTTTTTTTTTAATCCCAACGTTTTTACCTCATACGGCGCACATGGATTAATCAAATTGAATGCCTTCCATACAAATCAATAACATATTTTTTTATCCATAGGTTGGTTTAGAAATAATCAATAAATCGATTATTTTCATTGATTCAGAAAATAGTTCCATCTCTTGCCCCTAATGCGTAACTGTAGAAGTTCCGTAGTGGGTGAGCCGCTTGATTAAGCTACTCATAGATGGCGCTGAGGAGAGATCTTCCAGATAAAAATATGACACAAGGCCTTGAAAAATTCGTTAGGTACACCAACGTTAAGTATAGCTTAATAAAATTGGTGGAGCGTGGTACGGATTACCGAGGTTGCTGGTTCAAGTCCAGCTGCTTAACGGATTTTTCTTTGCATTGTCATTGTATGTTGAATTTCATTCTATGAATGTTTCATAAAAATAAAAACAAAAAAAATCAATAAATCGATTATTTTCATTTATCCATAGGTACCTATAAAACAGTACCGTGACTGACTGACTTACGTATCCTAGAGGTGCACAAAGAAGGGGTTTTTTGAAATTGTCACGGGATAGGGAACTACCCCATTTTGAAAATTTTCACCGGGCAAAGCCGCGGGGCATAAGCCAGTTTTGAATATAAGGCCACAAAATACTTTTGTAAATGCCCTGTTTTGACTGTATCAAGCTGTCTTGAGGCAATTAAGCCAAAGTTCAATTACTGGGTTTAAGTCTTACCAGTATGGACGAAATTTAGGGGAACGGTAGGAACTTGGCCGGAATATTTCAGAAATGAGCATGAAATTATGTTTTAAGAAATTTTAAAACGTAAGAAAACCAAGTTATAGTTTTTTTATTTTCTATGAAAGGTTATAAAATTTCATCTTTTTCGGATAATAAATGCAGCATAGCATTACAAACGGAAAAATAGGGGTGACTTCACATTTTTTTACTACTTTACTTTTGTTACAATGGATTTACAGGAAAACTAAATTACTTCTAATATCCATCAGATTACGTTTTTTTTCTGATAGGAAAATTTTAGGTTATGTTATAATGTGTAACATGGTTACTAAGCTAATAATTTCACAAAAATGTACAATGGACAAGCATGAAAAAGGATCTTCGTAACTAATGATGAAATTTTGGAAGCAGCCTGGTGGAAGCGAGGTCAGATGTGAACATTAAGCTTGACTGAAAAGCAACAAGGGCTTCACATGAGTTGCTAATATTACCAAGAATAGCAAATTTAAAGCAAACTACTTTGTCGAAACTACAGAAGAAATCATGTGACTAAGTAAGGTACCTAATGCTATGAAAAGCTATACGCCATCTTAACTTAAGTAGGCGTAAGTTTAAGTGCTTCGACCATCCATTTTAGTTTGCTCGCCGATCCCTTCGGAAATGTCCTACTTTTTCTACTTAACGACACTTTGCTAACTTTCATTTTGATTTGAAAGCGGAAAATTTTGTTGCTTGAATTATGTAGAACATGGAGAACCCGGAAAAGTTATTTGCAAAAAACTTTACCGTTGATATTTTATCGCGAGTGTCAACTAAAATGTAATTTATAAATGAAAGTTTAACCTGCAGGGTAATTGCTTAACTATTGTGACACTCGTCATTGGACGGATCGAATTGACAGCTTTGTATGACTGTGACAGCTAGGTTTCCGATACTAATTGTCAGCCCATACAAAAACTGTCAAAATGAACAGGATGGCGATTGCGAGCGAGTTAGACAATAAGCCTGCTGGTCGTTAAATAAATGGTTTGTAAGAAATCGTATAAGAAATCTTGCTTTATTTACTTAATTTGAAAATAAACATCATTCCTCACTTTTGATTGTCTTTGCAGAGCCATGTTTGCAATATTTTGCAAAAAAAACTAGTAAATTAGTACTGCCTACTATACCTGTTTTCAGTAATCTCATCGTCATCAGTTGTGGTTTTCAATAAAGAATATTTGTATTTTTATTCGTAAGTTTGCAATATTTTGCGCTAACTAGCCAGTTTGTAACAACAAACTTGCAAGATTTCACCCACGAAAGACTGTACCGTTTGTTAGCTCTATAAAACGTAAATATCTCGCAATCTCGGAGAATGTAGACCACTTAGGTACACTTAGGTACATTCCTGGTTCCGTGCCAAAAGCCAGATATTTTACGATTCGCTATTAGACTATTCTCATCCTATAATGCCTTCTACGGAAAGTTAGGGAGTTATTTACATTTTTTACGCCAACTTTCAGTACTTCCACAGACTATGTTAGTTACTAAATTATGTGTGAAGTGTATTCAAAGAGAGAACACATTCAATTAACATTCAAATTTGCGTGAATGTCATCTATTTGTATACATTACACACATAAATAATTATGAAAATGCAAGGCTAAAATAATTTACCTATATATAATTAAACACCGGCGCCACTAATTGCGTTCTTATCAACATTATGTATAGGTGTAAGTATGTATGTTTTATTCACATACACCTCATTTTAAACGTCACAGTGCAGTAAGGTGGAAAACTTAAGTAAGTGTAATTGACTGGCACACATGCAATTATTGTGGCGGGGTCGGTCGTTTGCTTTGCACTAGTTCGCTCTGGAAATATTTTTGCAATGGACTTCAGAGCGCCTAATGTAATCGCCGACCAGGCCAAGAAACACGTCTCGATCGCATTCGCTTTAAACAATTGTCATATCATTGTCTATTTGACACTTTAACGCAAACGCGATCGAGACGTGTTTTGTGCTTTTTGATTACACTAAAGGCACAGAGGCCCGAGAACGAATATTCGAATCCTGTGTAACGTAATCGAGTAGTAACGCTATTGAGAAATTTGTATGCCTGCCCGTGAGCGTATTTGGAAATAAAATTTAGTATGAAGTTTCTCGATTTCGATACGATAACGTTACGTTACGCAGGATTCGAATATTCGTACCTACTCGGGCCTCTGTCTGTTACT
The DNA here is from genome assembly GCA_963691665.1 of Clepsis dumicolana. Taxonomy (NCBI): domain Eukaryota; kingdom Metazoa; phylum Arthropoda; class Insecta; order Lepidoptera; family Tortricidae; genus Clepsis; species Clepsis dumicolana. The sequence continues at coordinate 5,000,150 of OY829515.1, forward strand.
TGAGCCTCTGAATAATTGTATGATTCATCATATGTTGATAAATACGTACATTTATAGTTACCAAACGGATTGTGAATATTTATTTTAACCGTAAAAATGTTCACGTTCATATTGCCGCGTACTATAATCTATGTAGGAGTTTGTCATCTTCAGACTTAAAAAACCGTACTTGTTTTAATTGAATATCGTAGTTATGATCAGTTTTATCTACAAGTAAAATAAGTACATCTGCTCGTTGCAAATTGGTATTCGATAACGCGATATCAGTAAAAAAGTATGTGAGTACAATAAACGCAGTTGAAAAGTGAAAAGTCTTATTTTAAGTTTTAAATATAATATTCTAAACATGTTTCTAACCTTGCTGGCTCTAGCAACTACCAACCTTGGATCAAGCGTGACAACTAGACGCTAACGACCTCAACGTAAACACGAAATGACATAACATTGTTTAATTGTCGTATTTGGTCGTATCGATGTTTGTCAATGCCAAATACATTATTGATTCATTTAGTCACGATAAAGGAACCAATACTAAGAATTACACGTTGTAAAGTGTCTTTAATGTTGTGCGTGATACAGAAGTCATAGCCCGATAATTTATTTTTAATACGTATTTTATATACGAGCTAAATAAAGATGACGTCCCTTTATCACTATTGTTCTTTTTTATACGACAAGGAAGGCAAACGAGCAAGTGGGTCACCTGGTCACCCGCAACCCCGGGGGGTATGCAGATGCGTTGCCAACCAGAGAGCTAAGATGAAATGCCTTTTAGACAAAAGGTTAACAACTTGAAGACCCCAGGTCTTCAAGTTTAATGGTCCTAACTTGGCCAAGCGCCGCATGGAATACTTATGCGAAGTATTATTGGCTTTTGAAATGCCCATAAGCGGACTAGACGTGACCACAAAGTAACGATAATGATCCTTTTAATATTTAAAAAAGTGTTCGTAACGTTCGTATAAAACTATTTAGGGATAATAAAAGTCATACAGGTATTCAGTTGTTTTTTCACTCATGTGACAAATATAAAATTTAAAAAATTTACTATTTAAGCAAATGAGCTAAGTAATATTTTTATGTACATGGATCAAAATCCTATGGAAATTAAATGCTATCTCCGGAGTCCGGAATGACCATTACGCGTGCCTATCGTACATTAAAATTTGATCTATAAATTACAACTAGATAACGTCATAGAGCGTCGTAAACAGCACAGCAAAAAACGACTCACTTGGAAGTAGGATCTCATTTTATTGCACCCAAAATTGCGTTACAGTAACCGATGAAGGACTATATTAGATATAAATAATTAATAGTAAACTGACTACAATGACACCTACCTACTATGTTTTAATTTCGTTTTTGTTCGTGACCATATAGATTATTCATCGAAGTAGGTATCGAACGAACTATTCGTGTGACGAATGTTAGGATAAGCAGTGGAAGAGTGACGGCGTTACGAAACAAACACGGTTTTCCATTTACATTCATATAAGGCATATTCCCAAGGCACTGCCCTCGTCAAATAACTAAACTAAGTTTTGCTTCCGGGACAAAAATATTATTGTAGCAGTATTAGTAGTACAGTATAGTTACGGTAAACCAATAATAACAATAACATCTTACTACAATTGCCTACTAAGTATACTAGGCAACGGATAAACAAACTTATAAATTATCCCTAGATAAATACAACTTGTATATTAAATATCCAAGGCCCGAGAACAACCATTCGTAGGTATTCATTTTACCAATGCCCCTACCGGGGATCGAAACTGGGATCTTTTTTTTTTTTTTTCGAATTAGGGATTTTATTTACATAATAAAAGCAATTTACAATGACATTAAATCCAAGCTCAGGTTCAGGTTTAATAATTTCATTTGCAACTCAAACCAGTGATTTAAATTGCTGCCAAATTTCCGACCGGGATCACTACCACCATCTTACGCTACTCTAAGCAGCAGTGCTTGTACTGTTGTGTTCCGATGGGGAGAGTAGACAGCCGAGGAAATCACGGGCACAAGAGGCATTTCATCTTATCGCTCTAGGTTGGCAACGCATCTGCAATCCCTCCGAGGCTGCGAATGTTTTTGGGCAGTGGTGATCCCTTACCGCCAGGTGACCCAGTTGCTAAAATATTGGGAATATCGCAGTCCCGCTCTCTCATTTCCGTTAAATAGTCTCTGTGCCTCTGTGGGTTTCGCTTTTTCTACTGAGGGTCAAGCACGACTTTTCGAATCGAATCGAATTGAATAGTAAACGTTGTCGAGTTTGTATGACGTTTGGAACAGCGCCCGCCCGTGAGCGTATTTGGAGCTAAATTAATTTAGTATGAGGTTTCTCGATCTCGATACGATTATGTTGCAATTACATGTAACTAAACACTAGTAGCGCCATCAAGTTTAGTTTGTGTTGGGTAGTTTTTGAGAATTGTAATTACACGGTACTTTGGAATTAAAATAAAAAAAGGTTCAGTTCGTTCACCGCAACAGAGTGTTTTATTTAACAAGAGGTTATGGGCTACACGTTTTAATTGAAAATAAGTGATTTGAAGAGCAGACAATGGCATCAAACATCATGTCAAGCATTCCTAAACTCAAGGGCCGCGAGAATTATGAAGAGTGGGCGTTCGCAGTCGAAAACTTCCTTATATTAGAAGGAATGGAGTCCTGCATCAAGGCAAAGGCAAGTGGCGCACCATTGGACGCAAACGACACTAAGGCTCGTGCAAAAATCATTTTGACCATCGATCCAGGGCTATTTGTTCATATCAAGAATGAAAAGAGTGCTAAGGAATTATGGGAGAAGCTTAGAAGGATGTTCAATAACACAGGCTTTACGAGACGGATTGGATTACTTCGCCATCTTATTTCTATAAGAAGAGAAAATTGCGAATCCATGGAACAATTTGTGACTGCTGTCATCGAAACAAGCCAGCGATTAAACAATACCGGTTTCAAGTTAAGTGATGAGTGGGTTGGCTCACTACTTTTAGCAGGATTACCTGAAAAGTTCGCGCCTATGATCATGGCCATAGAACATTCCGGCATTACCGTCACAACGGACGCCATTAAAACGAAATTAATGGACATGGAGGAACATAGTGAATATAGCGCAGGAACTTCCGGTATGCAATCGGGTGCATTTGTGTCACGAAGTTGGCAGCATAAGAAAAATAATGGCGGCAATGGCACGAATGTCAGTGCAAACGAGACGTCAATGTCAAACTTGTCAAAGTCAGTCAGGGTTCCAGAGAGTAGCATGACAAATTCGAGTCCGAAGCAAGAAAACCAAGGTGCTGGTAGCTACACTTCTGAGGAGGATGAGTTTGTTGACATTCCAGAAACTCAATCACCAGCAGCAGTGCCAGAAGATCCAGCAAAGTCAAAACGTGCTAGGAAAAAGCCTGAGTGGTTTGGCTTAGCAAGTGTGAGTGCGCATAGTGAAATCGAGTGTAGTGAGGTGACATTGGAAGAAGCTCTCAATGGCCCTGAGTGTGTTCAGTGGAGGAAAGCCATGGATGATGAACTGAAGTCATTCGAGGACAATAATGCATGGGAGGTTGTTGACTCACCTGTCAACAGTCCTGTAGTTCCATGCAAGTGGGTGTTCAAACACAAAGTAGACAGTGATAACAATATAGGATATCGTGCCAGGTTAGTAGCGAAGGGTTTTGCTCAGAGACCAGGCATTGATTTTGATGAAACTTTTTCACCTGTCTTGAGACACTCATCTTTGAGACTTTTGTTTGCCTTGGCAGTTCAAATGAACTTTGATGTCACTCACCTTGATGTAAAAACCGCATTTCTGAATGGCTATCTAAATGAGACTGTTTACATGAAAATTCCAGTAGGTTTTAAATGTGATAATGTAAACAACAAAGTTCTTAGGTTGAAAAGGGCCATTTATGGCCTAAAACAGGCCTCAAGAGCCTGGTATCAAAGGGTTAATGATTTCTTGGAAACAATTGGCTTTAAAACGTCTCAGGTAGAACCATGTTTATATACTAAAATCAACAATAATGTTAAAATAATTATTGCATTATATGTAGATGATTTCTTTATTTTTTCCAACAACGTAAAGGAAACTGAAAACTTAAAAGAGAGTTTGTCATCTATGTTTAAGATAAAAGACCTAGGATGTGTACGGCAATGTTTAGGCATGAGAGTCAAAGTAGATAAGAACAATGGTATTATCACTTTAGACCAAGAACAGTATATTGAAAAATTATTGCAAAGATTCAATGTTCAGGATTGTAAATTTGCAGTAACACCAATAGAGTCTAAATTAAATATGAACAGAAGTGAGAATTGTGATGCTTCATTGCCATACCAACAACTGATTGGCTGTATGATGTATCTAGCAGTACTTACTAGACCTGACATAGTTTTCTCAGTAAACTATTTAAGTCAGTTTAATAACTGCTATAATGAGCAGCACTGGAATTATGCAAAAAGGGTGCTAAAATACCTAAAAGGTACTAAAGATATTTGTTTAAGGTACACAGCTAGTGGTAATTCCAAACTTAGAGCTTTTGTAGATGCTGACTGGGCAAGCAACATAATAGACAGGCGTTCATATACAGGTTTTTTTTTTACTCTGTCTGATGGTGCTGTTTCATGGGAAACCAGGAAACAAGTAACAGTTGCTTTGTCAAGTACAGAGGCAGAGTATATGGGTATATCTGACTGCTGTAGGGAAGCCATATATTTGCGGAACTTGCAATATGACATAACAAATGAATTGTATGATATAACTATGTATAATGATAACCAATCTGCTCAAAAAATGGCTAACAGTAATATTCATATTAAAAGGTCTAAGCATATAGATACTCGTTATCATTTCTTCAAAGAGTATGTAAATAATCGCATAATTCAGTTGAAATATTTGCCAACAGCTGATATGCCAGCTGATTTGTTTACTAAGGGCTTAAGTGCGGCAAAGCATTATAAGTTTGTGAAAGATTTAGGATTAATAAAATTATGAAATTAAAGTAAACACTGGGTGTTTATTTTTGCTGTTTTTTTTGCTTAATTGATGAAGGATTTTTTTTGTTAAAGAAATAAATAATGATAATAATCATTCTTCTCTTAAGTGTTTAGTTAAGTGGAGGTGTTGCAATTACATGTAACTAAACACTAGTAGCGCCATCAAGTTTAGTTTGTGTTGGGTAGTTTTTGAGAATTGTAATTACACGGTACTTTGGAATTAAAATAAAAAAGGTTCAGTTCGTTCACCGCAACAGAGTGTTTTATTTAACAAGAGATTACCGTAACGTTACGCAGCATTCGTAAAGTCGTGCTCGACCCTCAGGTAACTGATTTCACTCCAGGCACATTTAAATTTAACACGAATTTATACCATCCCAATAATACTTTAACAAAGGTTTCAACATAAATCTGAAGTCAGATTTACTAGCCAGTGTTTTAAAGCTTGAGGGGGAATCTGGTGTCACTACCTGAGTAATGTGACTCCAGTCAGATCAGGCACCGGATTGTAAATCAAACCGGTTGGTCCGATCGTATTTTAACAGATAGGCCAGCTGTCTGAAATATGGAGCGCATTTGAAATCAGTTTTTTCTCTTGGAATAAATCAGAGGGAATACTTGCCAAACGATCTCGTTTGATATATCGAAAATGAGTGGACATTTCATACGCAATATGAGTTATTACCCAAACGTTTAACGTGCGCCGATTTCTCGCTTGTCGCTCAGTGCGTCCTTCACTGATTCCATTACTATGAAAGGGACGCACTGCGCGACAAGCGATAAAATGGCGCGCCGTGCTACATGTGCAGTCCGCTCCTTAGCGTTTGAATCAGTAAATAAAGGAGGCAATGAGCGATAAGCGACAAAATGGCGCCCATGCTAGTCCCCCAGACACCTCTAAATTTTTTCTCTGCTCTAATTATTACAACTACAAGAGTGCGATGGCGTTCATACACTTTCCTTTATTAGATATCCGTGATCGTCATCACAATATTTATTATTATTTATTTTGTTAGTATTGATGAGACACTAAACCATTCTTATCACATCATGTCTTCTTTGGCATTACGCTCTTGCCAGTTTTCGTGGTCGTCAACTCGTCATATAGAGGTTGTCGCTTTTGTAATTCTTCCATGCCTAAGTCCTCTGATACTTGACTAAAGGTTTCTGGTGCTAAGTTAAAGAAAAGTCAACCGAGCATCTAGTCTACGCTGTATTGATGCGTTCGTAATTAACGTTCCATTTTCAATCTGTCCGCGGACCCTCTAGAATAGGCTCGCGGACCCCAGGCTGAGAATCGCTGATCAAGAAGACCGTCTACTGCGTTCAATATTTGGTCCCTCCACCTCATCGATGCGATGGTCTTCCACATGACCTGCACCTGCCCTGCACACTAAAGGGAAACCAGCCAGAAACTATGTCAAGTCAAAGTTTGAAATCCCAGGAAATGCTTCGGGTAATAAGCAGGTTGAAAAGTTTTACAGCCAAGGTCGGAAACTTTTCAACTTATCCTCGTAATATGTAAGATTAAAATGAACTACAGCTTAAAGCGAAACCGAGAACTAAGTATAAACTAGTTCTTTTGTGGAGAGTCCGCGTAAAGCGTTTTTGCTCATCCTTTCGTTATCCGTGCAGCTACGGAGAGTGATTCTCTGGCTGTGTCTCAGTTCCCTGAACACTAAAACCTGGCCGTTTTCAAGTCCAGGGCGAGACCAGGACAAGGGTAAGTGGTTCTATCTTATCTATCTACCTTACACAAGGCCCTGTGTCACCAACGTTACAAATATATTTTTTTACAATGACGAGTCGTTGTAAATTGCTGACTTGAAGCATATTGGCAATGTAATGTTCTAGATCGAATTGCCGTTGTAAAGTGACATTTGTAAGGTTGGTGAAATAGGGGCCAGACGACTTATTGTATAAAAAAACAGTTCAGACAAAACATCATTCGACAAAACGCCCAATTGAAATCCTCGTAACCCCATATCACGTAGAATCCCGCTCGGCTGTTTCCCACGAATCAGAAGTGCCCTCGCGGGCGCATTCCTGAAAACTGAAAGTTCCAATTTGCGAAGTTTTAAATGGCGTTGTTTGTCATGTTTGTGTGGCGTGATTGTGAAAGCTAAATTGTTTAATTGTCTAAAGGGACTCCGAACTCGATTTTAAACACTTAAGTATTTAAAATCTAGTTCTGTATTTGTTAACATGGCTGAGGCAAAGCCCCAAAGAACATGAAAGAACAGTGTGGCTGCTCGCAAAATCTAGTTTTATTTAACACTTTATGTTTTTTTACATTTTGGTGAAACATTTTGACACAATAGATAGGATTTCCTAAGATTATTTTTGATCGCAATTCGAGATTTAAAGTAAGTCAACCTTTTAACTAAGTTGCCAGTCCGCATCACAATTATAATTTCATGTTATTCACTGGCATGTTATGTCCAACTTTAAGATCCCAGCTACGGCGTAAACTGAAATAATACATGTGTATGACGCATTGGATCCGTTATCGCAGCTCGATTTTAAACCTACTAAACGTTCCTCAAGAATGCTGTTTGGTTTCGTTGGCTAAAACGAAAACTTAACCATACGAAATAGACATGACAACAGAAGAAAGTCAAAAGCAAACAAGCGGTACCATTTCTTTTAACAACCTAATTCCATGGTGCGGACGCCAAGTCTAATCAGCTAATCAGCGTTTCAAAGTGCGACCTCTAAAAAGTTTCTGCCCTGCGGAAGGCTGGTTAGATGGAATAAGAAACGAAGTAACTAATTGCCCCATTCCATTCATAATAAAAATGTTTTGTTTTCTTCGTCGATTTAAGTAATAAGCGAATTCGATATTATTGTGAGTAGGCATGTATAAATTAACCTTTTCTTTTTTAAACTCTTGACAAAAGATTTTGCTATAGGTAAGTATAGTTACCTAGTTTTCTAAAATAAATATGAATAACTTCAAATGTTGATAAAACGATAAGTACTAGACGATTTGGTAAGATTTATTAAAATCTGTTGAAAATTGCTAAAGCATCTTGTACCTAACACACTCCCAAAAATACACACGAATTGAGTACCTCTTTAAGTGGGTTATAAACAAAGTAGATGCTTACTTTAGTCGTCGCTATAAAACATATAATATGTTAATGTAACAACATTCAAAAGCAAGCATCTTCTTTTGACGTTCTCTCTACGTTTAGCCTGCCTTAGACAATGTTTTGTTTCCAGGTCAGACAAATATTTACTCTACTCGAGAGACTTTTTCATGGAGAGGCCAAGTTTGTTTTTCCTAGTTGTACTATACTCGCATACTTATAAATTTAAAGAAATTCAACAGAAACCCTGTACGTACGTACAATTAATCGTAATTCTTACCTATCAATCTACCTAAAGACCTACTGCATGAATCATTAAAACAATAGAACTTGTAAACTATTGCTGGTTCAAGTCCAGCTGCTTAACAGATTTTCTTTGCATTGTCATTGTATGTTGAATCTTTATGACGGACAATAGTCCGTCATAAAGATTAAAAGGGGTAAAAAAGTAATATTTCTAATAAGAAATATTACTTTTTTACCCAGAGGACACATTCCTCTTGCTATATAGAGATTCCTTACGTTAATATAATATTCCACGCGGGCGGAGCCGTGGGCGTTCTCTAGTGTAACAACAATAAAGGACAAACCAACTTTAAGGCATTTTAGTTAAAATAGGTTTATGAATAACAAGGTAAGGTAACAGAGATGCATTCACGGCTGTTTCAGAGTTAATAAAAAATTGATAAGTAAGTATTATAATATACGACAAGTAATTTATCAAATTAGCTTTTTTGTTTTACATTTAGTTTTAAGTTTTAGTTTAGTTATTAAACTCACATAGTACACACAAACTACACAATAAACTTTTTATTTATCAAACATTCTCTCACTTCATTACAAAATATGAACTGGACCGTTACAGCTATAAATATGTATGCCAAACTAACCATTCCCTACAAACCTTGCCTCATTTAAATGGCCACGTAATGAGCTCTTAATTATACTTTCGGAGCGCGAACCGCGATCTTCCGGCTCACTGCACTAATATTTGCATTGTCTTCGTAGCTCTACACAGATAATGTGAGGTTGGCTTAAAGGATCGTCGCGCAAACAAAGAATGTTCGTTTGTTTGTTGGACTTGTTGGTAATGAGTTCACTTGCGCTTGCTCTTATTGCGTAACAGATCTGTAAAGCTTTAGAGTCTTAAGAAACTGTGCCCTAAGCACGACTTGTCGAATCCTGCGTTACGTTACGGTTATCGTATCGAGATCGAGAAATCTCATACTAAATTTTAGTTCCAAATACGCTCACGGGCGGGCGCTGTTCCAAACGTCATACAAACTCGTTATAGTTTACTATTCGATTTTACGTGACGCAGGATTCGACAAGTCGTGCTTAGGGCACTGAGGGTCGAGCACGACTTGTCGAATCCTGCGTAACGTTACGGTTATCGTATCGAGATCGAGAAATCTCATACTAAATTTTAGTTCCAAATACGCTCTCGGGTGGGCGCTGTTCCAAACGTCATACAAACTCGTTATAGTTTACTATTTGATTTTACGTGACGCAGGATTCGACAAGTCGTGCTTAGGGCACTGGAGACGTCAGACATGCTAATCTATACTTGAAATTTAATGTTTTAACCTCCGACAAAAAAGAGGAGTTTAAGTTTGAACTGTGTATTCTATGCATCTGTGAATCTGTGTGTCTGTGTATCTGTCTGTGGCATCATAGCTCCCAAACGGGTTCCGATTTCTGTGTTGTTTTTTTTTTAGTCGAAAGCTAGTTTAATCTAGATGGTTCTTAGCTAAGTTTCATGAAAATCGGTTCACCCGTTTTAGAAATATTGAGCTTTGAAATGGCAATGTCGGGCGTTTTTCAACTTTTCTAAGTTGGTTATTTAAACTTACCTAAATTTCACTTTCGACCGCCCCACGCGTTGCAGCGTATGCATACTAGAGCGTCTAGTGTACCTAATTAACAGCCAAAAATACGACTCGATCGCGTTCGCGTTTACGTCAGAATTACTGTGGGCGAATTAGCAGCGCCACTAGTGGAGTGGCACGTATCAACAACAAACAATTCTCATACTATTTGAAACTTTAACGGAAACGCGTTCGAGACGTATTATTTGGCCGGTTATTACACTAGAGGCTTAGGTATGCATTTGGCGATCTTGTCGCTCTGTATATTAGTAGGTATACTTGTAGTCAACCATAAAAGTAGCTTTCACACTTTTGTACCATGTCGCCGTATGGACTGACTAAAAGAAACTATACCGACAAGTGAGATACCCTTAAATAATATGATGATACCCGTAAAAACCCTATGTTAAAAAAATTACCATTGCCACCTTAACGATTACTCTTAAACCCAATAGTATTTTGTCCTTTTAGAAACCTCGTCGTAAAATTGACATTTCACATTCATCTCAGTATAGATATATGCCTGTTTAACCATATTAAAATTAACTCGTTAAGTGAAGCCCGCTCCGGTTTAAAAGGTACTTTCTCCCAAGGACACTCAAATTGTGGAATGAGCTTCCTTTTGAGGTTTTCCCAGCGAATTACAGCATGGCGGTGTTCAAAAAGGGTATAAAAAGGTTTATGCAGGGTCGGCAACGCGCGAGTGATACTTCTGGTGTTGCAAGCGTTCCTAGGCGGCGGTAATTGCTTAACACCAGGCGATCCGCATGCTTGTTTGCCACCGACGTGGCATAAAAAAAAAAAAAAAAAAAAAAGCAATAAAATTAGAAGAAAATAGGGCATTATTGTCCTTACTAATCCTTACTAATATTATAAATGCGAAAGTAACTCTGTCTCTCTCTCTCTGTCTGTCTGTTTGTTACCTCTTCACGGGAAAACCGCTGCACCAATCTAGATGAAATTTGCTAAGAAGATAGTTTGAATATTCAGGAATAACATAGGCCACATTTTATTCGATAAAATTACATAGTTCCCGCGGGATAGCGATAACCGAAATCTACGCGGACGAAGTCGCGGGCAACAGCTAGTAATTCTATAAATACCTATTCCGCTTGTACCTACGTGTGTTTATCAGCTGTGTACCACGATATCAGTTTTGGGTCAGTAGGCAAATAGATTATGTAATTGTTTATTTGTTTTTAATCGTTTTGAACTATATTAAGTGCTGTTAAGTGACATTCCCTTGCGATAGCCTATTTTGGCCCCTTTATTTGTATACGTACACAAACTTATACTTGATTAGAAAACAAAGCAGTCATTTTATGAATTGGCATGTTTGCTTCTTTATGCATAAAAAGAAAAGTCGCGAGCCTTAAGTAACTAATATCACAGCTTTATTTCAACATGAAACTACCGCAGATTCAATCATGTTGAATTAAACGGATCACTAACGTGTGTCAGTCGACTATAGCCGGACGTGTTTCGGACTAAGCCTTCCTCTAGGAGCACACGCTTCGACGGCACCGAAACTAAAAGTCAAGCTATTACTCGACTGACATACGTGAACAATCCACAAATATAAAATAAACCATAAACCTTGTTAAATTGCAAATAAGTACATTCCAAACAAAGCGAAACCCTAATAACCTTATTCAGAAATTGCCTTCATCAAAACAAATGAACGTCGACCACATCAATATTCATCGAGTGACGTTTGCCTTTTGCGCGATCCGTTTCCGTAACAAATAAAAATTAAAAACAAACGTTTTTGCCAACGATGTTACGCTCCGTTTTCGTGTGAATGAGCGGCGTCGACTTACATACGGCTGTTTGAGAGCTTTGTACAAGAACGGTAGTCAACTTTTTTTATTTTACATTAGCTAAACCTGTGGCTGGTACATTCAGCAGCAAAATCTGCTAAGCAACCGAAGCGGTCACAAAAATCTAAGTATGGCTCTATTGTTATAAAAATAAGAGCTTGTGCAGATCATTGTGACCGCTTCGGCTGCTTGGCAACTATCTGCTGACTGTACTTATCAATTCAAGGAGTGCTGGAGGGAGGAATGAAACGTTTATTAACAAGTTCTTAACGCATCTTTTCATAACTTTGACAGACTGCACATAGAGTGACTTCAAACGTCCCGCAACCACAATTAAAATTGATAGGTACCTTGTAGTGTGCTACACACTCACATACACCTTACATATTCATATACCTATTGTACCGTTGCATACTTGAGACAGAATAAAGACGACTCTCATACAAGCCAGTTGTTTCCCTAAACACCCAACATCACATGGCGATCCTGCCAGTGCGGTCTTCGCGCTGCACTGGCGGCGCGCTGCGTCGGCCAGAAAAGAGCGAGAGAAGCAACACAAAATTTGGGTGTAACAGTGAAAAAAAAAAGACTTAAGTGCGAAGAAGCAAAATGTGGTTAATACAAGAACAATTAATAAAAATGAGTTAGTGGACTAAAGAAAAATAAAAATTAAAAAAAAGTTATTGTGCTTTGTGAACAATTAAATGAAGATAGTGGACACTAATTAATCAAAATAAAGTAAACTAAGTAAAGTTTTAAAAGAACAGTGTTACGTTTGCAATTGAAAGACTATAAATACATAGGTGAATGTAAAATCAAGAAACCAACACAAAATACGCAACACAATAGTTATTGATAAAATGTTTAAGGAAAAAACTATTACTGTGAAAATGAAAGTGCCTTAATGTGCCTATAAGACTTCGAAGATAACTTAATAAAGTTTTATGTGAAAAAAAAAATTACCATAACAAAAAAAAAAAACTGAATAGGTTACTGCAAGATTACGTAAAAAAAAAATTAAACTCGATTGCTGCTGAGGAATGATTGCTAATTCAAGCTGGTTGCTGCAGGGAGTTTGTTGGTGTCGTTGGAGACGGTGTTGTTGGTGCCATTGGAGAGGAAAGAGACAAGAAAATTTCATCGACGATAAGGATATCTGCGCAAAGCAAGGATCGAGAAAATAGATAGGTCATGAGAAACCATTTATGCTTATAGACGTACGACTACTGTTTTGTAGAATTAAATTTCATATCGTGATTTAATAATATGAATGACTTTCCAAATTTTTTTTTAGTAATTATTATTATTAAGTAAAATTTATTTGTACTTAATGGACAAAGTAATTGTAATTAGAATGGTTAAAGTAAGCAATTGTCAGGTTTATTTTTATAGTGCTAACTATACATATTAAAGTAACATAAATGTTACAATTCATTAATTCATTTTTCCAAATCAATAAATTACCGAGTTAAAATTGATGTGATTAAAATTTTCTAAAAATGTAATCCTTTTCATTATTATCATCATTTCGTTATTAAACTTATAGCTCATACACAAGTAGGTGAGTGATCTAATGCAGTTCATCCAATAAAGGTTTGGCAGCGGCTGATTCTGGGTGGTCTTTGTTATAAAGCACAGTTTTACGTATCGTAAGTTTTATCGTATTTAGATTAGTTACATAATTACATTATTTTTTATAAATTAAGATTGATTTCGTTTTATATTAGGCTCAATACTTGATATGAAGTTTGAGAATAAGGAACTTAAGATATGACGAGACTTTTAAAAAGGACATGAGAGTTATATTTAGACATATATTTATATGTGTACGTATTAAAGAGTGATAATCTATAGCTATGAATACATTGATAGAAATTGAGCCATCAAGGCCAAACAGTTATGGGTATATGGAGCTGGATTTTAAAGGGTGATTTGTGGAGCAATGATTTCGGAGTTGATATGACAGTATGTAGAGATGGAAAATGAGGACTATTATTAATTTAAAAAGAGTTGGAAATAGTAAAGCTATGACATTGTGCATTATGCGAAGTATTAGGGGAAGCTGGGGCATATAAGTATTTCAAACAGCTATTAGACTGATCACCTAAAAGTTGTGGAAATTCTTTAAAGCCCAAGTTTTCAATGTGGTTGAGTGTTCTGATTGAGATTTGGAATGATAGACGAGTTGAAGTGATGGGTATGGATGTTTTAATAGGAATAGGAAAACCATTCCTTAACAACAGTCGCCCCAGATGCGCTGTTGAGCGATGAGGTATTTAGCGAGGTAAACCCAGGGTACAAGGCAGGTAGGAAATCCTTGTCCTCTGATCATGATTCGATCGAGCATCAATCGTGAAGAGACTTGGACACAAGGTAGGTAAACGAAGTAAGGAAGTGTTAAAAGAACTGCCTGAATGGATAATAAAAGCTTTGTACCCTGTAAAATAAATAAATGAGTTACTATAAGGTTGGCCAACCACTAGTAAAATGTGTGTACCTTGCCTTGCAAAAAGCGATGCCTGAGATGCTAGCTTTAAAGTTGTCAAAGTTACAACGTAAGAAATAATATTACAAGTAAAGAAAGAATAAGAAATATGAAGAAATAAGAAAGATAAGAAAATATAGTAATGTATAAAAAGAAAGACGTCAATTATAGAAATTTGTATACAAATAAAGTATGTACATTACGATGAAAAGACAAGTACTTGCAAGACATGACCTTCACGTGACTGAGACTAACGACGAATTTTACTAGGTACCTAGACTAAGAGACAAAACGTTTTAGTGACTAAGTAGAATAGCGAAAATGTGTTTCTTTACATTTAAGACATTTTTTTAGACAGCGTGATTTTATTGGTAATTTTGTATTTTCATTGTAAGCTGTATTTTAGATACGTTATATTATTATGCTAGTTGGTAATAAGAATATAAGCTTTTTATATTATAAACCTATATCTTTTTACTTAGTGTCTTATGTTACTCGCATCTTGATTAAAAAAAAGGTTGTCTTTGCTGCCGGAAAGTGCGATCAAATAAAAACTTATCATTATTTCTTAACTTTAAATGAAAATTTGCATTTGCACACAACTGTATTTTTTTAAAGCATTGCTTAATCTATTGAAATTGCTTAAGTTTTATTACATTCCGTTTTGCTGTCGTTACCAATGTGATTTATTAAATACCTATTGTTACAAATTTGTGCCAAATGTTTTCTAAAAGTCATATTTTCTTTATTATTTCTGTAAAAATTAAAGTAAAAATATTTTATTTTATTTTTTCTAATAGAGGGGAGATGTAGTGTGCTACACACTCACATACACCTTACATATTCATATATCTATTGTACTGTTGCATACTTGAGACAGAATAAAGCAGACTCTCATACAAGCCAGTTGTTTCCCTAAACACCCAACATCACAACCTACGTGTCCGGTATTTAACGACGTACTTAACCCGTTTTGAAACCTTGTGCTTATGATGGAATAACATGCGCAAAGAAATATTTCACCGCAATTTTTTTTTTAATTGCATGCGAACTTATTCAAATTTTGCTTGTATTTTAATCAAGTTAATTTATGCGTCGAGTGGATCGAGTGGATTTAAGGAAACAACTGTTTCAAACAAAATAGGATTATTTTGTTTGAAACAGTTGTTTCCTTAAATACTACTATAGAAATAACATTCGAAATTTATCTTTGAACAAACATTTTCCAGTTTGTGCTTCCACACCGCGTCAAAATATGAATGATATTTCTAGGAACAGTAATAACTACGACTGCGGTATAACGTAAAATTCATTCCCAACCGACCCAGGGGCGTGAAATAGCTCCCAATTGCCTTCCTAATGACAGACCTCCTATGCTAATCATATTTTCGTACCGTTAGCGCAAAAATAATTAAATTTGTGTTGCAGTGCCCATAAAAATTGTCACCCTTTGTGCACCTTTTTTCAGTAATTTAAAAGTTTCGTAGGGTCACTCATAATCACAAAACTGATGCACGAACGTGGTTATAGCTATACGAATTCCGATTAACACACAAAAAACCCTGTGTTTGAGTTGGTTTATTTCGCGATATTTTTTGATCACTTCCTTCAATAGGATGATCGGTGATATAATCAATTTATCAGTTAAGAAGCCAAAAGCACTCTCTCATCCGTAAAATACCTATTACCTATTAGACGAGGTGCGAAACAAGATGGATACCTATTTATCCAATAGAATCTGACGACTTGATTCGCACCTCCGGTTCTTAACTCGCATTCCACTCAAGGTAAATCCAATCTCAAGTTGACGATATAGTTAGTTGGTTGTTACGTCTTAAGGTAGCGGTAAGGCATTACTTTCATGCTATATCGTGGTCTTATCACTGACAAGATTCTTGGTACTGGAGCATTTGGAGCAATGACCTTATCTCGCCATTAATTCAGATGCAATTTGGCTGTAAAAAATCCAGACAGTTGACAAGATTTTTGATACTTTATGCTAAGGCTTTATTAGGCAATTCCGGTTTATTCCGTGCAATAAAATATGCTCATTCAATCTAAACCACAATGGAAACTTCCACGCTATCCTCTAATCCTCTCAAATAATTAAATTAAGCGAACGGAGTCGTCATGTGTATACATTTTTTTACAAAACCATCTTTCACTTTCGACGGGCTGGCGAGACGCGAGCGATACACTTATGAAATCGCAATAGTAACTTATGCATTTCTTGAGTACGCAGACAACTTTACTAATATTTCTTGTATGTTTACGCACACAATCATACTAAGAATTCATGGTTTATGATATTATAATTCATCGCAGTTTATTGGAGCTGATTGATGCATGCATGATAAGTGATAACTAGCTTATTAGTATCAGTATGTGCTGTCGAATCATTATTGTAATGGTATTGTAATGATAATAGGCCTAATAAGTCTAATTTACCCTGCATAAAAATATTGATTTAGGGATAGAAATGTTAGTTAGCACTAGCACAAAAATGTCACCTCGGCATTACATGATTTAATAAATATATTTACATAATAAAAGCAATTTACAATGACATTAAATCTAAGCTTAAACTAAATAAACTACAACTTAAAACTAAATTAAATCTAAATAAGGCCCCCGTGGCATAGTGCCCAAAAGGCTGGCAGCGTTGCCTCGCTGAATAGCGATGCTGATTCTTTGAGAGAGAAAAACTGCCAGCCCTTTGGTCACAAGTTGCATCAACTAAGCGCTTTTGTACATAATTATGATGGAAAACTCTTTGATTATTAATACCTATTAAAAATATGTCGTAGCGCGTTGTTTGTTTTTTCTATACTAAACAGTGAAATCTTAAACGAAGTATAATTTATTCGTCATTATTTTTCATATAGCGAAGGCAAAGATCAAAATAACAGAAGGTGATATTATAAAGTAACGTACTTAGGCTTCATCATCAGCCTATTTACGTCCCACTGCTGGGCACAGGCCTCCTCTCAGAATGAGAGGGCTTGGGTTATAGTTCCCACGCGGGCCCAGTGCGGATTGGGACTTCACACACACCATTGAATTGCTTCGCAGGAGTGTGCAGGTTTCATCACGATGTTTTCCTTCACCGAAATGCTCATGATAAATTACAAATGTAATTTCGCACATAAATTCCGAAAAACTCAGAGGTACGAGCCGGGGTTTGGACCCACGACACTCTGCTTGAGAGGCCATATGTCAAACCACTAGGCTATCACAAAACACTAGCACAAAAATGTCACCTCGACATTACACAATTATGATGGAAAAACTCTTAGATTATTAATACCTATTAAAAGTATGTCGTAGCGCGTTGTTTGTTTTTTCTGTACTAAACAGTGAAATCTTAGACTAAGTATAATTTATTCGTCATTATTTTTCATACAGCGAAGAGAAAGATCAAAATAACAGAAGGTGATATTATAAAGTAACGTACTTAGGCTTAGCGTTTATGAATAATGAACCTTTTTTAGGGTTCCGTACCTCAAAAGGAAAAAACGGAACCCTTATAGGATCACTTTGTTGTCCGTTCTGTCTGTCTGTCTGTCAAGACCCTTTTTCTCTGGAACGCGTGGAGGTAGCATGCTGAAATTAATACCAAATACTCAAGCCTGCGGTCCCTTGAAGCTGTGAAAAAATCAACGTTCTAAGTCAACGCATCAAAAGATACAGTAATTAAAAATTCTATTTCCATACAAATTGCCGAAATCCAAAAACCTAAAGGGTACTTCCAGTTGTCCTACAAACTTGAAATTTGGTATGAAGGTAGCTCTTATAGCACAACCACTCTGAAAAGTCTTAAAATCTTAAAATTTTATGTCTGTCTGTAGATTTCGCAGACCAATATAAGTTGACCCCACACTGTGTACATTTTGCTTAGGAGCAGGGCTCTGCTAACACTGGACTTCTTAAAACACTGGGGAAAAGTGTTAAAATCTTTCTACGGAACCCTCGTGCGCGAGTCCGACTCGCACTTGGCCGGTTTTTTATTCAATACAGGCTTGAGTTTTTCCATAAGCACCACTGATGGTGAGCGAAGATTTGGTCTTATGTTTTAAAACCTTTTCCTTGAAATTATTTTGAAACCTGTTCCGAAACAATGGAACTAAGTTGACCTCGACAGGGCACTAACAATACCCCTTCAAGGATAAAGGATACATATTTTAAATCATATCGTGCGTCCTTGTTTGCACAAACATGTACGTTTTGCAAATGCGATATGGAGAGATAGAGCAAAGAGTGACGTTATTGCTTAAACTGCTGAGATTTATTTGGAAAGCTGATGTTATTTGAAGCTAACCTTATTTTTGAAAGTCAATTCTCGAAATGGGTTAAGTTTGTAGGGTTTCTGTAAATACGCTCCGGGCCACCCAGCCACCTTGCATTTTTACTTTAACAGGACTAGAAGGTAAAATAAAAAAATAGTTTAACATAGAAAAAACTTTTCATCCAGTTTCCAATGCTGGCAGTTTTCCCACTGTTTTAGTGTCCTGTAGCCTGTAGTACCAAATTTGAATTTTTAAATTTAAAAATCGAAATGAAAGTTGCACTACGTCATTCTGCAAGGTAGCTCGATTTACGTGCCTGAGAGTGTATTTGAGTACAGTTGATTTTAAGATAAGTTAGCAAAATAGTGCTTTCTTATCTTAATGTTATTAATGAAAGACGACCAGTTTAATTTAATTATACGACAAGTTTATAAATTCATAATAATGGTTGCTGCCAAAATAATTATTATATTTCAATCAAAGTTAAGTTCATAGTCAGATTCTCTAACCACTAAACCATCCGGTCGGCGTGAGTTAAAACAGAATCCATTACTTAAACCACCCCATTTTCGGCTACCCCAATCAAACCACGTGACCGATTTTCGCTTGGCAATCGAAAAAAAACTTATTTCGATATTGGACGGCCTTCTTCATCTCAATTAGCGAAAATGCGTGCGTTGACCGTTTCGGCCTCGCGTACGATTCGGTTGCCCGGGAGCTGAGGGTCGAATTAAATTCGTATTATTTACAAGCTCCGATGTTAGTCTGTATGTCAAATCTTGCAAGTTAAATTTGACCCATTACACGGTTTCCAACTGAGCATTTTTTTATTTTACATTGTCTTCGCGAAAAATCGAAGTAGAAATTGTTTTACTCGGTCATCGCTATCCCGTAAGAACTTTGCCATTTTCTGGAATAATTTGTATCCTGCTGATGTCGTAGCTCTAACACATTTCTAGTTAGATTTTGGTGTACGATTAGGTACCTAATTAATTATTAGACGGTTATGAAGACTTCTCCTTAATGGGCGGCTACCTTTTTTTCATCTAAACAACTTAATTTTCATTGCTAAGATAATCTAGACACACATGAAGTGTCTCATTACACGACCGCATTTATTATCATAACCACAGTGCCTGTGTACCTTTGACTTTTTTCGTCAAAAAGCTGTAAAACTTAATTAAAACGTAGTACTTAACCAACTAGACCTAATTAAACAAAAACAGTACTTTACCTTTACAAAACCAATCCCGCGACTCCCGCGAGTACGTCATCTGCGACGTAAAAAACAGCAACCTCGTTTGAAATTTCTTGTTAAAACTTTAGTGAAATAAGTTTAATGAGGCTCCCGGTCACCGGGTTCGTTAGTAGCATCAAACCGCACATCACAAAGGGTTCCGTGCCTTTATTCCTTACTAATTGTTTCGAACGATGTTATTCTACTCGGCAAAGCAATACAGGGTGAAATGTTAACCATAATATATTATCAAACCTATGCGTGTAGCTTCGAACGGAAATAAAAACGCTTTTTTTTATTTACACACATTTTATGAGTGCTCTATTAACGCGTTCAGAAACCGTAGGAAATGACCAGCGTTACGTCAACCAGTTTTACATCAAACATTGTATCTTAGCGGGTACCTATTTGACGGGCATTATTTTTTTATACTAACAAATTTATTTCATTAGTTATCTACCTACCTGTGTTTTCGTAGACCTTCACACCCCACATCATTGGAATTCTTAACAAAATTATTAATGTAGACACTATTTACATAATCATCAAAATGGCAGTTGCCGCTCAGACGTATTTTATGATGGATGAATTCTACGTCCATAATAAACACATTCCACAGGTTGTTAATACAATATCATAAACAATTCCACGTGTAAATACGTGAGTCATCCGAGTCGCAACAATTAATTGAATACCATTAGGAAACAATCAAGTAACAAATTCTACAAACAGACATCAATACTGACTTAGCTCATACTAACTAAATAACTAAATTGGTATTGTTGTAACGTAACGTCAGATGATAGGAATCTAAATTACGCCAGGTAAACCCCAGGTATGTGGGAGTATCTAAGGGTTCCGCGTTTTTCCTTTTGAGGTACGGAACCCTAAAAATACAGATTTTTGCTACTCAGTGCAAATGAAACGAATGGATTGTTAGATAATATTGAATTTCATGAAAAAACAAATAGTTTCGCATCTGTTACTGTGTGTTAACATCTTGATGTTTAATCAACATAGTATTTAAAATACCATTGTACCAGAAATATCCTTACGTATTTTCCCATGGTGCAAAATAAAATAATATTCCGGTCACAGAACTATATCGGGATAGACGGAAATCGTATATTACCTCAAGTGCCGAAAAGAAGAGCTAATAACCTCATTACGCGTTCCAGCTCCCGACCGCGACCGCTTTCCGAGTACAACGTCAGGTTTTAAAAACAAAATACCTCGATGTTCAACAATTAACTGTTCAAATACCACCACAAAAGCTGGAGCTGTTAATCGAGGTGTTTTCTCACTAAATTACGCTCATCATCAGTCGAAAGACGTCCACTGCTGGACATAGGCCTTCCCCAAGGCTCTCCACTCAGACCGGTCTCGTGCTTTCCGCATCCACCGCGGTCCCGCAATCCTTAATAGGACGTCGCTCCATCTTGTTGGAGGCCTACCGACAGCAAGGAAGACCGACCACCGAGGAAATTACACTCGTCATGTCAAAATACCCACGCAAAATGTTACATGATCTGTTTCCATAGAAATTACACTCGTCATGTCAAAATACCCACGCAAAATGTTACATGATCTGTTTCCATAGAAATTACACTCGTCATGTCAAAATACCCACGCAAAATGTTACATGATCTGTTTCCATAGAAATTACACTCGTCATGTCAAAATACCCGCGCAAAATGTTACATGATCTGTTTCCATAGAAATTACACTCGTCATGTCAAAATACCCACACAAAATGTTACATGATCTGTTTCCATAGAAATTACACTCGTCATGTCAAAATACCCACGCAAAATGTTACATGATCTGTTTCCATAGAAATTACACTCGTCATGTCAAAATACCCACGCAAAATGTTACATGATCTGTTTCCATAGAAATTACACTCGTCATGTCAAAATACCCACGCAAAATGTTACATGATCTGTTTCCATAGAAATTACACTCGTCATGTCAAAATACCGACGCAAAATGTTACATGATCTGTTTCCATAGAAATTACACTCGTCATGTCAAAATACCCACGCAAAATGTTACATGATCTGTTTCCATAGAAATTACACTCGTCATGTCAAAATACCCACGCAAAATGTTACATGATCTGTTTCCATAGAAATTACACTCGTCATGTCAAAATACCGACGCAAAATGTTACATGATCTGTTTCCATAGAAATTACACTCGTCATGTCAAAATACCCACGCAAAATGTTACATGATCTGTTTCCATAGAAATTACACTCGTCATGTCAAAATACCCACGCAAAATGTTACATGATCTGTTTCCATAGAAATTACACTCGTCATGTCAAAATACCCACGCAAAATGTTACATGATCTGTTTCCATAGAAATCGATGAACTCTTTCCTTCTATCCCGATAAGGTTCTGTGATTCTGATATAACCCAGAGGCAAAACATACAGATCAATCTCTCATTTGGTTAATTAAAACTGTGCTAATTATGAAACAACGGTGCTTACTTATTTTCTCATAACTTCTCAGTTGTTTAAGACTAAACAAAAATATAGGTACGTTGATTAAAGGCCACTATAACAATGGTTTACTGATAACGTCATAGCTGTCAAAATCACAAACTACTAGCAGTTACTCGCGATTTTGTATGCGTAGGTATAATTCATTCATCATCCCGCGGGAACTGAAATTTTCCGGGACAAAAAGTAGCCTATCTGTTATTCTGAGGTTATGTATAACTTCGCCTATGGTGGTCCCTAATTGGATGCTACTGGCGAGACTTCGAAGCCACAGCGAAGCCCCTTCTGAGCATCACACGTCAGCATCATAATCATTGTTTTAATTGTTTGAAAGGAAGTACATAAAAAAATGGGAAAATGGGAGCTACAGCCCAAGCCCTCCCATTCTGAGACTCCTCTTACATCACATCTGAGACATCAGATGTCTGTATGATGAATGCGAATATTTCTGCCCCGACCGGGGATTGAACGCGGAACCCCACGCTTCTAAGCCAGGATTTCTAACCACTAGACCATCCGGTCGACCAATATACCATTATTTTGCGGCGGCATCTCTTACATAAGCGCTCTTGCGGCAATGTACGAACTTCTCAAATCTACTTCGCATACATTATCTGCATCGGCACTTCAGTATTCAAGCGATAGCCACTTAATAAGCGCAAATGGGGTGTAAGCGACAAAAGACTCGTCGTTAATTTGCTTTAATTTATTTTTAAGTGGGTAGCTGTATTTACCCGACTGCGCCACGCAAAGGACGGTAATGTGTTTATCAGCCTTTGTATTATTATTGTGTGCATATTTATTCTTTTGTGGCAGAATTTGGCAATCTAGAGCCCAAACGTGTGGGCCGATTTTAATATCGATTTATGTTAATCGTGCGAGTGTCTAAAGACGCGTGACAGTAATCAAAATTCAATATGGCAGCCGCCACACGCCATCTAATATAAAATAGTAAACAAAAAATCGACGAACAATGTTAAATGGGGTTGGTTGCCGTTTGGGCGTTTTTGATTTATTTCTTCCAGTCTTCATCAAACATTTTATAGAATAGCCTAGTGGTTAGAGACCCTGACTATGAAGCTTGAGGTCCCAGGTTCAAATCCCGGGCAGATGTTTATTATGATGAATACGAATGTTTGTTCTTGGGTCTTAGATTTTTAATATGTGTATATAATATAAGTATGTTTATCCGTTGTCTAGTACCCATAGCTTTGCCTAATTTGGGACTAGATCAATTGGTGTCAAATTGTCCCATGATATTTATTTATTTATTTATTATTTATTTACTTTACGATAAAGACAACCTTTGATATCGAACATGATAACATTGATAACGAACTTTCAGAAGATGTTCATTACGAGGTGCAATTTACACTGTAGAGGGCCCTGAACAATTTTGTGTCATTATTACACCCACATTGTATATACTTATACTGTGTGACTTTAGTAGTAGGTACGGAAGTCCGATTTTGTCAAAGATCAAAACTTACACTAGAAGCACAGTACTCAGTTCAGTCCTCATGGTTGTTTCTAGAAAGAAATGACTTTCTGCCAAGTTTCTTGCAGCGCATTCTTCTTGGCAGGCATCGTCTTTCCGAAAGCGCTGGGCCCTATTTCACAATTTTCATCTTTACTGTTGGGGATGATACTAATATCTGCAGTCAGCTTCCGGTTCCTCGATCTCCTTTCTCTGGTTCTTTTCTTACTTTTTCCTGCCTATAGTAAGATCTAGTGCAACTCGGGGCAGAATGACTCGTATTTTATTTAAATGATGATTTATTTTAAATAATAATTTATTGTGTCCTTTACGTTACAATGGTGGTAAGCGAGTGTAGAGGGGAATAATAAAAAAAAAAAAAAATTCAAAATTTTATTCAGCAAATAGGCAGTTGAATGCTCTTTTACACGTCATTTTTTTTGAGTCTACCAGCGCTTTCGGAAAGACCATGATTGCCAAGAAGAATGCGCCGCAAGAAACTTGGCACAAAGTCATTTTTTCTAAAAACAAGTTACATTAGCTCTTACAATACGCAACCACAGACAAACTACACAAAGAAACCTCACTCTGTCATTAAAAGATTAAGAGAGAAAAAAAAATACCGCATTTTAGAAACAAGACTCGATATAATTTAAAAAGTTACATAAAATGACCGTTGAGGGCACCACTTACTGCTTTATCGACACAAGCTCGGAAACATGTTTGTCGGTTCGCAGCAATGACAATTCGATGTCAACTGCTGACTTGGAGAGCTTTTGTTTTAGCGCGCTTCGTGCTGTCAAAGATAATAATATGTAGTTAGAATTGTCATATAAAACTGACAGTTGTGAAGATGGTGAAATACGGGCCTGGTAGACTCAAAAAAAATTACGTGTAAAAGAACTGCATTCAACTGCCTACTTGCTGAGTAAAATATTGAATTGAATTTGCCTAACCTGTGCATAATAAAGCGAATCAGCTTTTACCCTTGGTTGAAGCTTCGTCCTGTTATAATTAAGCAGATCAAATTTTGAAAATCCCAGCCTCAATTCGCCTCCAACTTGTTTGTTTACATTTCCACTCTTGAATTTCGGATCAAAGTTAACTCGAATTTGCTATCGCAAAGTAAATAAACAGATTAGATGAATGTCTGAAGTTGATCGCTGATTGATTATACTTTCTGGCTCGATTGTTCATAATGAACTAAGAAGGAAAAAAGGTGATCGTGAAAATAATTTTACTCATTTTATGATTACAAGCTTAATACTATTTTAATATCTTGTTATTTTATTTTCGATATTTTCTTAAAATAAACTACTTTTTTATACAAAACTAGCTTCCGCCCGCGGCTTCGCTCCCGTATAAATCATCCCCCTTTTCACCCTTTCTTATTTCAAGTCTCTAGGTCCAGTGGTTTGGGCTGTGCGTTGATAGATGACCCAATCAGTGTGCGATTTTATATTTAAGTGTACAATGACTGTAACGTGAAACCCGTCGCTCAGCCAGGTATACGACAAAAGTTAAAACCATCTAATTATTAAACTCGACCATTATACGATCTCTCATTACACATTGTGCCATAGGCAACAAGTCAACCACGACAAACTACTAAAGTACAAATAAAATTGGCAATCTGCTAATTGCACCAATCACCATTAAAATTGTTAAAATTCCATCGATCAGATCATTCGATTAATAAATATTAAGTATAACGCAGCCATGCCAATACATGACGTTCTGAATTATATTAGTAGTAGTAATACTATTCGGATGACGGAGAGCAATCTGAATTACTATGGACAAATTAGCAGCGCCACTAGTGGCACGTATTGACAACAAACAATTCTCATACTATTTGACAGCCATAACGCAAACGCGATCGAGACGTATTTTTGGCCGTTGATTACACTAGAGGCTCAGTGCCCTTAGTGTAATCAAAAAGCACAAAATACGTCTCGATCGCGTTAGCGTTAAAGTGTCAAATAGTATGAGAATTGCTTAACGCGAACGCGATCGAGACGTATTTTGTCCTTTTTGATTACACTAAGGGCAATGAGCCTCTAGTTGTGCAATCGACGGTCAAAAAATGCGTCTCGATCGCGTTTGCGTTAAAGTGAGAAATAGTATAGGAAATGGTTTGCTGTCGATACATCCCACTAGAGGCGCTATGGGCAAATTGGCAACACCACTAGTGGCACGTATCGACAACAAACAATTCTCATACTATTTGACACTTTAACTCAAGCGCGCTTGAGACGTATTCTTGTGACAAAAATTACACTAGACTTACATTATAGAGGCTCAGAGTGCAAACGGTCTAGTTGCACGCTGTCACTCATAACTTGAGTAGTCTTCACTAAATCATAATTTAAATTGAACACCTAAATGTACTCGAGTACGACGCGTTATTTACGATTTGCTTTCGGTGACATAATACCCTTGATGAATATTGATAGAATTGATATATGCCTCGGGGAAAGTAGTGACTATAAATTGATTAGTTTAGATGATATGTATGTTCCATTAGGGTATTTGTCTTTGGTAATTGAGTGAGTTGTGATGGTGTGAGGCAAATTTAGGCTGCAAACGTACAAAGAGCTGCTCGGCTCCGCTAGCCGGCTGTGTGGCCTATTTCATACAAGTTCGAATATGACAACCGATATCGCCTCCGCGTCGCGCTGAGCGTTACCGCTGTCTGAGCGTTCGCAGCGTAAACTATAGATTTCCAGAACGAAAGAATAATGTGGATTTGCCTAGTGAAATTTAAAGAGCTATTTAATATTCTAAAGGTGATTTTTCAGCAAATTGTGTAACTGAACTTTTAAAACGTACGGTACAAGCTTACGTATTCAAATTAAAGGAGAGCAAAAAATAATGCAATCTCATTTTAATAATATTTGCTTGAAATGACTTTAAAATTTAAAAATACTTTTATTCCTTGGTCTAAAATAATACGAAAACAGGTAAAATGTAAAACAACGTTTAATAGTTATTATTGTCATAATTATTTTAATACGATTATACATTTGAAAACCAAATCAGCGTCACCGAATCCGGAACAAAGTTTGATTTCATTATATTTGCAGTTTCGCATTGTGTTAATTTTATGTTTGTCCAATGGTTGTGTAAATCCGCATATTTAGTTTAATTATGACGGAATGCTGATTATATTTCGGCTGAATTCTGTTTACCTAACCAATGAAATGAACCCGTCTCGTTTGGTGAATATTTGATTCAGTTACGATATCAAAAATCAAAACTAGCTTGAGCATGCTGCCTTTTGTTGGTTTGCCAAAGCTCAATCACTGTTTTTGTTTATTTAAGTCAAATACCCTATTGTTTTCGTAGTTTTCTAAAGTACCTAAACTATTATTAGTCAAAACAATCTTAAAGTTAATTAAGTATGCTTTTTATTCCTAGTCCAATACGTATGTCACTGCTCAGTGAAAGTAATTTTTAACGCAGTGACGTTCATCCAGAAGTCCTATGAACGCAACTGACGTCATGCTCAGAGAAAATTGTGGAAGGTTCCAAGTATCTCAATCTACAAACAGTATACTAACAGATTCGTACATGTATTCCACCTATTCATACTATAACAGACTAAAAGTAAAACTCTTCCCCTTATTTTTATAACTCAAAATACTTTGCACAAAACAAGGTATGGTCTGGAAGCAAAATTGCCTCTATTTTTATGAGGAATCGTGGCCGAAAAAATATAGCCCAATCCTTTTAAAGTAATATGTTACTTTGTAACTTTGTTGTATCAGTCATATTGTGGCGTTGGCGATGTGCTATGCCAATACATATATAAGGATATACTATTATAAGGAGCAGTTAGTTTAAGCATTTCTTGTTGCATCGAGATGTACGGTACTTTTTGGAGCTTTATGTTATTTATGTCATATCGTAAGTCATATTACGACTTATATTTGAGTACGATTACTCGTTCTAGTTAATTTTATGCTAGTGTGTTGTAATATTTTAACAAATACATTGATTCTAGAAATGCACTATACGTACTAACAGCTATGCTTTTTCTCATTAGACATAATGAAAACGGGATATTGACCGCGATTATCTTACAGGTTTGGTTTGGTTTGCAATTAACCGCGAATCATTTAAAACTGTTATGCTTTTTCTCAAATTCGGTCACTCCTGTTTATATTCAAACCTCAACTAGAATTCATAATTTCACATGCAAAACTTTAGTCGAAATATTCTGTCCAATATGCTGTAGGTACGTCACTCATATTTTATCCTGGTATTCGCTTTATTTCTCCATCATTTGAAAAATGTGGGGTGAAATGTCTTAGAAAAAACATTTCTAAAGCTCAAATGAGACGCTTAGCCAATATTTGCCCAATTACCTATCGATTTCTAGAACAAAACGTTTGATAAAGATTCCTCAAACTCAAAGTGGATCTTAATTGCCTTCTCAATAATACCGAATGCCTGCAAAAAAATGGGGGTGATAAAATACCAGTAAAACATATGAGTCCGTATCTCTTGTTCATTTTCCTCGTGGCTCGTGCTTACATATTTGATGACTAGCAGAGTATAATAAAAGTGCTCACTAGGGATTTTTGAATCAAAATACAACCTCCTCCGGCGAATTTATTTTCTTCCTCCGTCGTAAACTTAAGTAAGCACATATCGCTAGGAATAGAATCTGCTGTATTACCATATTAACAATCGTTTGATGGCTTAATTCACTAGCGTAATAGACTGTATTTCTTTACCTTCACTATGTGTGTCAAATGACATTACGATTGGATTTACATTTTGCTGCCAACTTCACTATTGTTATTGAATATTGTCTGTGAATCTGAAGAAAAAAAACACTGACTGAAGTTGGCTGCAAAATGTAAATCCAATCCTAAATATTATTTGGCACGCATGTTATTACTGACTTTACTACATTCATTAGACATTATATCTTCATGAAGTTTTGAACACAAAATTGCAATGCTTGGGATACGTACATTATGAGACGTGACAAATACGAACATCTCCCCTCTCCAGCTAATAATTTAATGAAAGATACAGGGATACCGAAGACCAGGCAGACGCAAACCACCGTGGTTGTATAACCTTCATCAGTGCTTCGGAATAAGCACAAGATCGCTCTCTAGAGCAGCTTTCGATAAAGTACGGATTGCTATGGTGATCGCCAACCTCCGATAGGAGAGGCACTGGAAGAAGAAGATTGTCGTTAACAACCACGCGATCCACACGTGGTGCTGGTCGGATGTTGGGTGAGTATAATGAGCCTCAACCGTGGCCAAGCCGTTACGGAGTGACACATAACCACTCACGTCATCGTCAGTCTGATAGTGATAATGTAACTTGATCGTTTCCGGATCGAGATAGGGCCGTATTCATGTGGATCGAGTGACGCTGTCAACACCGTAAATCATAGCTACTTGTAATCTACCACGGCTTTGGATTAATGGATTATTTTTATTAGGTAAATATATTGTGCTTTGCGGCTTTGCCCCCGTGTAATATTTCAAAATGGGCTAGTTCCCTATCCCGTGGGAATTGCGAAAAATCCCTTCATAGTGCACCTCTAGGATACTGAAGGTATGTTTGCCAAATTTCAAGTCTCCAGGTCCAGTGGTTTAGGCTGTTCGTTGTCTGTCAGTCAGTATAACATTAAGATTGACGATTAATTGATTGATCGATTGATTGAGATTGGGGACTGGCGTTATGGCGATACTTCTGGGGGCGGAGTTTATTCACTCAAGCGGGACAACGCTATTGAGTAACGCTGTGTTAATAGAAAGAGAGCTATCCAAAATGCGCTTTATAACGCATGGCGTAAGCGCCAAAGCGTTTAAGATTGCTCTAGGTAAGAAACTAAAGTACCTATTGCTTTGATTTTTGTCTAACTAAAAAGAAAAACTAATAATCACTTTTCGTTCAAGGGCAGTTACAAGTTATAATATCCTTTTCATACGTTTCAGGAACGATAAAAGTACCGAGGCAGGCCTAACGTTAAAAAATATTTCTATTGAGGAATTTGTTTACAATCATGTTTTCATATTTGGGGTACTTAAATAATATTTATATTGTATTGTATTGTACTTGAAGGCCATAATTATGGGTTAATAATTATAGTCTTCAATTAGGGGGTGAAATATATTAAACATTTATCTCAAATATTGAACGAGATGTTTAGAATCAAAGCGAGTATGGATAGAGCCTTAAATTAATTGGCAATCAATTATTAAAAGTCGACCAATTTTATCTTAAAATGGAATCAATGATGCTTTTCTTTCTGCTTGAACTTACTAAAAAAAATTGAGCATTGTCTATGTTCTAATACAGTTAGTAAAATAACTATTTCGTTTAGGCACACTGCTACACTGTCATAACTCGCATTTGAGGAAATCTATAAAAAAGATGTTGGCCGTACATTGGTCGTACAATTGGTAATAAGCTTTTTTGGATCGGAATATTTTTTTACGTAAACCCAGGGAAGCCCTAAATTTACATGGGATAAATACTATCCCTTATCCATTCTCTGGTAAATATCTGCTAATAATAAGGGGTGTACAAGTATACACCCCACCTAACTAGGTTCGCCGTGAAAAGCCTTGAAAGTAAAAAAAAACCGGCCAAGTGCAAGTCGGATTCGCGCACTGAAGGTTCCGTACAATATTATTGTAGGGACGTATGTGCTTGTAAGCACCTAGGAGCTACAGTGCCACATACAGACTCACACATTACACAGGTCATACCAATCTCAGTGTCAGCTCGAACTCTCATATTCATAGTAACGTCCCGTTGTATTTGGAATCGATATGTTAGGGAGCATCCAATTCGTTTGGTCTTGTTGCAACGAGAGACTTGTCACAAGGAACATGCAAGTGGATAAAACTGATAAAAGTTAATTTAATATATTTTTTAGAATAAACATAAAAAATATGTCGCGGTAATCTAGTTGATGGGGTTTAAAAGTGTGAAGAAATGTTTTCTGGCAAGGAAAGTGTGTCGACTGGGCCGTACGTTCGCGGTGGGTTTGGTTTGAAACTGACAATTTGTATCTGCAAGACTTCGATTTTTAGGGTTTCCGTACCTCAAAGGGAATAAACGAGACCCTTATAGGATCACTTTGTTGTCCGTCTGTCTGTCTGTCAAGATCCTTTTTCTCTGGAACGCGTAGAGGTAGCATGCTGAAATTAATACCAAATACTCAAGCCTGCAGCCCCTTGAAGCTGCGAAAAAAATCGAACTTCTAAGTCAACGCAATCAAAAGATACAGACACATAAGAATAAATAATAACATAGTAGAACGGAATATCTTTTGACCGAGTCCAAAACGCCGCCATTTATATACCTACTTCCCCCTTCACGTCGTTACACCCCTCTGTCGTCAAGGCGTGTTGCTAGGGTTGGTTGCTGTTAAATGTTACTTACGTCTAAAGATAATATCGCTAAAATATAAGTTTTTCTTTACTCTGAAATCATTATTTTTATTCTAGTTTTACAAAACAGAAGATTTAT
This sequence comes from Clepsis dumicolana, assembly GCA_963691665.1. Classification (NCBI taxonomy): domain Eukaryota; kingdom Metazoa; phylum Arthropoda; class Insecta; order Lepidoptera; family Tortricidae; genus Clepsis; species Clepsis dumicolana. Next base: position 5,031,432 of record OY829515.1, read on the forward strand.
AAATCATTACGAAGGTCTACATATTATAGACACTTCTAAATAAGAAGTTATTATAAGTGCCATACCAAATGAACCCATTTAAGGTGATTTAAGTAAGTATTTCTTACCTACAAATATAAAATAAAATACATACAGGCTCACTTAAAACTATTACAACCAAATTATAAACAGCCAAACGCGCGTGCGGCGACGCCGGCCGTGACAGTCTGACTGAGTAGTCTGTTTAACAAATACTCGAATATCGTGACTTTGAGCCCGTCCGGAGTGAAAGTTTCCGTTCTACTATGTTATTATTTATTCTTATGACAGACATTAAAAAGGTTATTTCCATACAAATTGCCGTTCCCTTAAAACCTAAAGGATACTTTCACTTGTCCTAGAAACTTGAAATTTGGTATGAAGTTAGCTCTTGTAGCACAATCACTCAGAAAATTCTCAAATTCTTATTTTTTTATGTCTGTCTGTAGATTTCGCAGACCAATATAAGTTGACCCCACACTGCGTACATTTGGATTAAGAGCAGGGCTCTGCTAACACTGGACTTCTTAAAACACTGGGGAAAAGCGTTAAAATCTTTGTACGGAACCGCACTTGTCCCGGTCTGGGAAAATTTAAAATACATTGTGTTTTAATTTGGTGAGATAGTGTGTGTGAAGTTTCCGATAAACATCTGCCATCTCGTAGGGATTAGGTTCATTTGCGTCGCCAACCTAGAGGAATAAAATGAAATGCCTCTTGTGCCAGTCATTTCCTCGACTGTCTTATTTTCCACTCCGAAACACAACACTGCAAGCAAATTTAACTTGCAAGATTTAACCTCAACATTACGTATATACATACATTGCAAGTTAATATAAGGCTTGTAATGAAAGTAAGCAATGAGCATGTTTCCCATTCTTTTGTTTTTACTGCAACTGTGGGTGAGCTGAATTGGCGTAGACTCATGATTGCTTTTTTCTGCACACGATTTCTTTTAAATGTTAGCGACTATGTTACAAAAGACGCTAAGCGATGGAAGGTACCTGCTTACACAGTTTTATTATGGCATTAACTAAGTAGGCGCTTAGTTAAAGTCAAGCTTTTTGTTAACAAGTTAGCGTGCCCTGTTTCTGGCGTCGACTGCCGCGGATAAAATATAAAAGGCTTAAGTATATTATCTCTCATGAATTCGGAACATTAAAACCGTAGTAGCCATTGACGCCAACGGTAACCGTAGTGCCAAATACGATATAACCAAAATAATTGGCAATGTCCGTTAAAATAATAAGTACGTAGTAGCTAGTTTCATTATATTAGGTTATATTAGAGAGGTCTTTGTACCATTTATATATTTCGTATGGCACTTATTATTAGACATCTTTGTTGTTCATCTGTCTGTCTGTCTGTCAAGACGTTTTTTCTCTATAACGCGTGGAGGTAGCGTGTTGAAATTAATATGAAATACTTGAGCCTGCAGTCCCTTGTAGCTGTAAAAAATCAAGCTTCTAAGTCAACACAATCAAAAAATACAGTCATTAAAAAGGTTGATTCCATACAAATTGTCGTACTGTGAAACCTACACTAACTGTGTATAATTATGTCATAGACCATTATAAAATAACCCCACACTGCGTACATTTTGCTTAAGAGCAGGACTCTGCTAACACTGGACAACTTAAAACACTGGGGAATCGCGGGAAAAATCTTTGTACGGAACCCTCGGTGCGCGAGTCTGACTCTCACTTGGCCGGTTTTTTTTCATTGAGTTCACAGATTGGGTTGAGCAGAGGTCTAAGTGTCATACGAAATGAATAGTATAGAGACCTCTTTACAGTGAAACTAGCTACAACAGGCTTATTATTTTAACTACTATGTTAGTATCATAACACGAGCTGTTCTATAAACTTTTAAAGAGCACTGAAACATATAAACCAATATACAAATATATAAAAAATACTGTGCAAAAATTATAAGTGAAACATTAAAATCTGCAAAGTGTCCTCAAAGAAAATAAAGTTATGGCTTAAATGTCTGCATCCAGGCCAAAAAAAAAACTCTTGAGTTATGTTTTGTTTACACATAAACGCACGATGAAGTAATTTTATGGCGCATATTACCGCGTAATCGTACATATTTGGTACGGTTAGATAAGAGCCGTAAACATCTTGTCTGCGTTAGAATAAACATAAAAAATATGTCGCGGTAATCTAGTTGATGGGGTTTAAAAGTGTGAAGAAATGTTTACATTTTTTGGCAAGGAAAGTGTGTCGACTGGGCCGTACGTTCGCGGTGGGTTTGGTTTGAAACTGACAATTTGTATCTGCAAGACTTCGATTTTATTTTGAAAAATTAAGAGCTGCGTGTCAATTATCCAAAGTGTCATATTCGTTGCCTATGCACTAAAAATAAGGCGATAAAATTGGTACAGAAAAATAAATGGATAAAATTATGACAAAAATATGAGTGAATATTATTGTATGGTATAAAAATGTTAATAGTTTTTATACTGACTCACTAAAAGCTTGTCCTTTGCTTAGGTAGGTAAGTCACTTACACACTTAGGTAAGGTACTTTCTTACTACGTTAATGGAGAAATATTCTCCGCACAACACTTTTTCCTTCTTCTTGCTCTTAACGGCGGAATAACGACAAAGTTTAATTGGTTTCCAGTTCCGCGATGGCACGTTATTAGTAGGACTTTTATATCAAATTACCCAAAGGCATGACACGTGAACCTTTTTTTTTAATTCGATGCTCATTGTCAGAGAAGCGCGCACCGAGTCTCACCGTCCTAAACAAACCAAATATTCGTAATGCCCTTTTGTTTATAAATCAAAGTCGAATGAAATGAATGAAATTAAGAGTTTCGTTTTGGTATATCTCTATATCTTGTTGATTTATTTAATCCCGGCTCCGATACATAAAACAATTCTGTCTAAATGAAACGTGGTCCGATAAATAAACTTCGATATTGAATTTGATATTGTGTTACAGCTTGCAGTGTTTTTATTACGTATTGGAGTATATCTTCTTGTTGGAAAAAGCGATAAGTTCCGATAAACTTCAACAGTTTTCTAGAGTAAATTGGCTGGCGCTTATTTTCTAACACAGAGCCTTTGCATCTCTGAAATGAAGAAGAGGTTAAAGCCAATCAATATTGGTGCTTTCCTTTGGAATCTGTCTCCACAGCCGACAGTGGTCACGTGGTATAGCCAAGAACGTACCTAATGGCTAAGCAAATTAAAATAATTTCAATTTATTTAGCCATTTCTAAGTAACAATTACTCTAAATAATAATGTTAGTCAAAAAATATCTTCCTTAAACAGACTTTTGTGAGCGATGTGTCACCAGCTAAAGACCAGATTATGAGGCATTTTGCCTTTTACCTCTTAGGTCTTGCTTTCATAATGCTGATTAGTTAGTTACCTCTTGCGGCCCAAAGTCCTTTTTGTAGACAATGAAAACGGGACATTGACCGCGATACCTTGTATGTTTGATGAGCTCCCGATATTTCGACGCAGATACATGCATCATGATCACGGGCAAGCCCCGAGCACGCCCCTCCGTTGTCTAATGCAATTAACCGCTTAAAACTGACCTTTTTATAGGCCCTACGTCAAAAGTGAATTTGAACTTTTCAATTGACATCAAGTTACAAATTTCAGTTGTAATTTTCCGTAACCGCAGGCGGTTATAAAATACTAATCGTGGCAATATAAATAAAGCGTCGCTCGATTGCTGGGCCCCAAGTCGACCACCGAACTAAAATAAAAACTTTAAACGTCCCTTAAGTCTCGGAAAAAGGGTGAAGTAAAATAAGCCCTTAACGAACTGGAAGCTACAACTAGTCTTTGTTCTCGGCAACCCGCCGGGGGCGAATCCGGTAATTTATCGGTATTCCCGAAGGAACATTGCATTTTGTTGGGGAACATCCGCGAACTACGCTTTATGTTAAATTCTAAACTGGGAGCCTAAGATTTCCGTGGTGAGATAGTTTAACAATCTCCTAGGATCCTTTGACTTTGGCTTCTATTTCCCGTATTTTGTATTTAAAAAAATTTAAATTTGTAACGTCTAAAATAAGATTTTATCTTTTTTTTCCGAGGCTTAGTACATTTATAAGTTAAATTGAAACTTGTGTTCGCAAACTTACTAAATTTTGAGAGTTTTTTAAACCTTTTGACAAAACCGAAATTCGGTAGTTTTTTTTTTTCAAACATACAACAAAGGGTTTACAAGTATACGATAGTTACCTTGAACTCTATCAGTACTTCCCACAGGTCAAACCAGGGACGAGATTCTTTAATGATATTATAATTTTCAAATAAATTTTAGATTTCCAAAAATTCAACTTCTTTCGTATTCCGGTCTAGAAATTAAAATACCTATTTACGTAGAAAGGGTCGGCCATTCATATATTACGAGGAATCCTTGAAAGCGAAGAATTGTCGGATTCATATCACGGAGGAATTTACTGCGGAATCTACATTTCCATTTGTATACTGAGCACATTATGATTACGGTAAAGTCGGTGCCTAATATATAATAAGTAATACATATATATATTTAATTTATTTTTATGTTACGCCCCTTGTGAGGTATCCTATATCACGTCAAATGCAACGTGACGTGAGGCTGACTTAGGCTGACTTGGGCGGACTTGAACCTATAAACCTCATAAACCTAAACCTATATTAGCTAAAATGCCGTTAAAGTTCGTTTGTCCCTTTTTGTCACATTGACATTTTCGCTAGTAAGAAGAAGACAAAACCTATTTTAGCTAATAGAGGTTTGAGTGACGTTTATGAATAAGGGCATTACTCACTAACCCGGTGTTAATATTACGTCAAGTAGCCAGCCTAAGTCGGCCTATAAGAATACTATTGAATATGGTTTAAAAAATAGTAAAATGACTATGACTCCATTTTTGATAATTTTTAATTTAATTTTTAACAAAATTTATGTATGAGTACTTACTACGTTCTGATAAAACTAATAGTTGAAAGATGTAAGTATAATGTTGTCATCAATCGCTAAAATTATAAAAAGATGAGACAGGAATTTATAATGTTACTAAAATAAAATATAAGAGCTCTTTATTCAACATCAAAATAAAAAACAAAACGAAACAAAGATAAAACAGAAAATAAATGGTGGCTATAATGAATGAGTAATTTGTTTAAATATTTTGTACTTACTGTATAAAGTAGCATTTATCAAAGTATTTAAAATACATTTCCTACTTGTTACAATCATCACATGAAAGGTACACGGAAAGAACACGTCTAGTCACCTTAGCAACTTTTTGAGTTATCGCGATTTGAAAGTTTGGAACGATGGAATCATCCGAATAATTTCCGTATATATCTTTTTTTAAACTGATAAATAAGACAAATTACATATATATTTGTATCTGTAACTGAGTAGTAACTATTATCTATTGAGTACTCTACATAGTGAGATTACGATGTTGTTTTAAAAAAAAAGTTACTAGATGTCCTTTCCCTGTACCCTTCACATGTGAAAATCAAAACTACAGAACTAGTTTCTACGCAATATAACTATTAAAGGGCGGTATAATTATCTACCATATCATTTACCTTTACGGCGCACAAATCTATTTATTTACATCAAAAGCTTTCGCCGTCATCCAACAGAAATGGAAAATAATGGGCACACGTATATCATTTCGTTTTACTTTAGTTCTATTAATTGCAAGTAAATGACTCCAGTTACTGTTCTGGCCGTAAATAAAAATGATAAAGTGTGAGCTGTTAGCTTTTTTCATCAAAACGTGCACCGGATGCTTTAAACCGGTAGTAATAGAGAGAAATGGTTGTACGCGTGAAACGGAAAATGTGGTGGAATTGAAGAGAACAGTAATTAAGAGATGCACCGATGTTCGATAGTGTTGATTAACTTATTTCATTACTTACCGGGATAGTAATTACTTCACTTTTAGCATTTTTCTTTATACGACAAGGTAGGCACACGAGCAAGTGGGTATATACACCCACAACCCCGGGGGATTTGCAAATGCTTTGCCAACCTAGAGAGCTAAGATGAAATGCCTCTTGTGCCCATAATTACACCGGCTGTCTTACTCTCCACACCGGAACACGACAGTGCAAGCACTGCTGCTTAGTGGCAGGATTTAAGAGTACTGTTTTAATTTTCTATTATTGTGATTTTGTTTTTAAATCGTAATTAACTATGGAATCCATTTGCGGTATCAAAATATTTCATTTCATTAGGCGTCCAAGATGACCTAGCGGTTAGAGCTTGAGGTCCGGAGTTCGATCCCCAGTCGGGGCAGATATCTGTGCACATGTTAATATGTCTTGGATATTTAATATGTATTTATGTACTATCGAACCAAGTGAATCATGACTCACTGTATAATCTTTTCGTATAAAACGTCATGGGACATAGCATTGCTTGACAAGGAAAATCACTATGACACTTACTGTGAGATAGGCAGTAGATCTACAGTGGGTCAGGGATCAAATGGTTCGACTGTGTTTATATTCATGATTCTAGGGCAATGGAAAATACCCTATATTTTTTGGTTTACTTGAAATAGCCAGACAGAAAACAAAGTGATCTCATAAGGGTTCCGTTTTTATCCTTTAGAGGTACTTCCTAAAACACAGGAAATTCTTGTAACTAAGCGGCAAAAGCAACGCAGCAAAATTTCTGACTACAGCAGCAGTAAGCTAACGTCAATGGATGTGTCTCTTTTGTTCCAGACTGGTTAAAAAGAGAAGCACAGTGACAAATCACAGGTAGCAACTACTCTTGCTCACCATGCAATCGTTACAACGAACCTTTCCCGTCCCTAAGGACGTTTCTAGTTGGTCTTGTTACTCGGCTGTCACACCTTTGTCACAAATCCGCACTCGTTCCACACTCTACTGTCCTTTCCCGCCTTTATTAATACATCACTCAATCTATACCTAATAAAAGACTGCCGTTACGGTCTGACTGACTGACTGATGGAACGTACAGCCTAAACCAGAGCCGACGAGGTCCAGAGTACTGAAATTTGGCAGACAATAATTCTTGGGCATACAAGAGGTGTGCTAAAAAGGGTTTTTTTGAAATTCCCACGGTATGTGAAATTGGAATAATTTGGTCGACCGGATAGTCTAGTGGTTAGAGAACCTGACCACGAAGCTAGAGGTCCCGGGTTAGATCTCCGGTTGAGGCAGATATTTAATACAAATGTTTGTTCTCGAGTCTTGGATGTTTAATATGTATTTAAGTATGTAGGTATTTATTTATTTATGTCTGTTTATCCTTTGTCTATTACCCATTACATGAACTCTACTTAATTTGGGACTAAGTCAATTGGTGTCAATTGTCCCACGATTTTTATTTTTATTCTTTATAGCTATGCCAATGTAAAAAGGTGTGAAGGTGGCGGCTGAGGTTTCCACACTTGATGTTGTGCCTGCTAACTCCCGGACGGAGCTAGCGGACGATGGATTCGGCTGGGGCTCAGTCAGGACAGAACCCGAAGAGGTTTCAAAAAAATAAAAATCGGTCCAGTTGTTTTTGAGCGCCACGCGCTTGTGTTAAACCTAAAGCGCGAACAGGTTACAAGAAAAAAAAATAGGGTACCTACAAAAGGAGGTAAATAAAAATGTTGCCATGGGCATAAGTTCGTACCTACCGTAATATAACATGTCATGCATGCATGCTTGGATCGGAAAGGTGCTCTGGAATATCTCAATGGGCCCGATTGCCTGTGGCAATAGCCTCGCTTTACTCGTTTTGAAATATTTTGATGTCGTTTGCGCAAAGTGATATTCTATTTGCCTGCCAGTAGTGTCGACCCAGGCATAGCAAATATTGCATTAGTGCAGTACGCATTTTTAAAATACGTTATAGACTTGCGCTTGACTGACTGAAAGGGACTATTTAAGATGGAGTACGCTTGCCTTATAAATGTTTGTATTGTACTCGCTGTATTGTAATTGTAATACAACGTTTTTATTTACTTATATTTTTTATAAACTCACTGAAACATGAATACACAGAAAAAAACCAGAAAAATGCCAACCCCGGGAATCGAACCCGGATCCTCGACACTCCGGGTCGTGTGCTTTTCCCCTACACCACGATTGGACATAGAGGAAAGGCCGAATTTTTTCCATGTATTCAAATCTTAGCTTGTTTTTATCACTTTTTGCAGTGACTATGCCTTTCCTCTATGTCCAATCGTGGTGTAGGGGAAAAGCACACGACCCGGAGTGTCGAGGATCCGGGTTCGATTCCCGGGGTTGGCATTTTTCTGGTTTTTTTCTGTGTATTCATGTTTCAGTGAGTTTATAAAAAATATAATTGATATTCACGGGAAAACCGTAAAAATAAAAAATTGGGAGAAAAAATACAAAAAGATACTCCTACTGAGATCATGTTTTTATTTACGACGCTGCCCTGCTTAACCTGCTTTAAACACAAGGATCTAGTCGCTTAGCGTAAAGTTAGGAACCAAAAAACGTTTCCCAGCTTGCTGTCACACCCCTAAAGCTGTTAGCGGGTAGAATACCGAGTACTAAACCAAGTTTATCTCGATAAAGATTAAAATGGAATAGGTATACAAAGCTAATGTCCCGGAGTTCATGCCGTTAAGCGTAAATTTGTTTACGCTTTATTGCATATTAACATGAAATACCGATGTCATTTTATGGGGTCGTGTTGTTACAAGTTAAAGCTAATTTAGTGCTACATGAAATCCTTTGGTATGTTTTTAGTATGGAGCCCCGGGAAAATGTTTTCCTTTCTTATTTGCTACAATCACATGTGTCCATAATTCAAAGAAATCAAATCTCGTTCGACTAATTGCAAGCAAAAATATCCCAGTGCATTTTGGGCTAAAGTCCTGAGGCACATAAGCTTTAGATCAAGCTTAGGCCCTTAGAGCAAGTTATAACTTAGATTAAGTTTCTTTGTCGAGGTAATTGAGGAAAGAATGCTCGACTCCTGCTCACACACAAGGCACAAAAAAACATTTAAAAACATAAAAGGCATAAGAGAAATGAAGCACACGTCCACGGTCTCGTCTGATGTTCGCATCAGACGTATTTTACTAGAAATAATAAACCTTGATGTTTTAATGTTTGCTGAAAAAACAACTGCATCTGTTTCATGAACGGGATCTCCTCCCCCCCCCCCCGCCCCTAAAATATACATTTATGTTATTTAACTATTACTACCAAAATAAGTACTCCAAATTTCATCAATACACATCCTGTAGTTTTTGGGTGAAATGCCTATGACATACGGACGGTCGGATATGACGAAACTATTTTTGTCATTTTGGCAACGGAACCTTTAAACAGAAAATAAACTCAGAAAGATTGCTCTACCGCCAAGGGCCGTTCCTAAAAAAATTTCCTGCACGTAGAATAAAATGCGGCTCAGGATAGGGAGATATGGAAGTCAAGAGGAGAGGTCTTTGCCCAGCAGTGGGACACAATTACAGACTAAATAGACTAAATAAAGAATAAAATGCAAAACTGTAGTGGTCATCAGAATGTTAATACAAAACAAATGCCAGGTATGTCTGTAATGTAAGCCAGATAAACTTACATTGCTTCGACTGCGTTCGCTCACAATTTTCAAACCGCATGCAAACAATTCCGATTCATACACAATGTTTACACACCACTCAGAGCACTGGGAATCTCATATCCACGGCCATTTTTAGCCTGGTCTTCATAAGTATATTTCTTCCTTACGTGTAGTGAGAATAGGTCGACTTTTCACTGGGCGTGAAAACTAGTGTAGCATAGTGTAGTGTAGCAAAAATGCAAAGGTTACATATATTTTGAGTAAGTGCGGTATGTTGGATTAATTATTCGCATTTTCAGTGACTCCATGTTTCGCGTGAACGCTTCCGTGACTAATTTAATAACGTTGAGGTAGCGTCAAGAAAATGAAAATTGTTATAGCTGAGAAACGTGAATTATTTCGAGGCGCTTTATTGTTTAAATGCCGTTACTTGCTAAAAATAAATGGTAACGTTTTGTGAAACATCCGTTATTAGCAATCAGTTATCGTCCGGTACAATGTAATATTAATGAAATTGTTTGATGCTTGTTAATTTATGAAATATTATTTACCTACCTACGTCGTAATAATTTCAGTGACAGCAAATTACTCATATTATACTTATTATTATGCTTCAATTATCTAATTTTATCTTAAGACTAGATGTCCTTGTAGATACATTTCAACTCAGTGGGATCTTTTGTGTATTTATTTTATAAACACTTTTTTTTCTTGTGAACATAAATTACGTGATATTTGCCAAGACCTAAACGTGAAATTGAGTAAGATTTATTTAGTTTTAATCCTTTAGGTTGGCATGGCACCGCAACTGCAATCCTTCTGGTATCGCGGATTTCTATATAGGCAGCGGTGCTCACCTACTTACTACACCTGCTACAAAACAAAATTGACCTCATTTTGTTTTGTAGCCAGAACAAAATTAAAGAAGCATACATATAATAATTTCATTTTACAACCCCCATTCATTCTTCATAGGCCATAAACAACAATTTTATTATTTGCCATTTCGTTCTACGAATTCGCAGTAACTTCACGAAATCGTGTAAACATTAATAATAGTGAAATAAAAACCGCTCCATTTTACAAGAAACTATAAATAATTTCACATTAACTTCGGTGGTCTCACCTACATCGAAATGTTTACCATAACTAAATGCAGAAACATTAAATTCTAAAACGGATTCTGTATTGAGTGTTCCATAAATTTCATAGTGGAATCTTTATCGCGTGCCATGGCGTTACAATATTTAGGTTAATGTAACACCGTGTGTGGCAAGTTTAGTAATGCTTTTAATTTAAAAAGTTACACCGACACCTTTATTGAACTGAATGATGTGGCCAAAGTGTTAAGTATTTTTATTAATACGTAGGTAGGTTTAGCTTCTGAGTTGGTACGAGTACGACGCGCGACGCGTTTCGAAAATATTAGTGTCGATAGTTGTCTGAAAATCTTGTTTTGAACTTCTGCACGTTATTTCATTCTGAAGAAAGAATCTCTAGTCCTTCAAAATAAAGGACGACGAGTAACGTGAGATGCGGAATTGTATATTATACTATAATAAAAGATACACTTAATCAAATACAGTTACAGAGGTTCTATTTGGCTGATTAAGCGTCTGTCGCTTCCATACAAATTCTAATTCTAACCTGAAATTCCAAATTTATAAGGGTGTGACAGGTGCCAAATGTAACCGCTATAACAATAGATATTACGTATTTTGATAACAATGTCAGAAACAAGCATTTATTTTCTGTACAATAAAGTGTTTACTTATTTACTTGCAAGTGATTTGATGTAACTGAGAGTTTTATTTATTTGTTCACAGTTTATGGTCCTGTTAAGACCCTGCTACGGAAGCGGATTTTGTGTAAGTAAGCAGATTATTTCAAGCTTTTACGAAACTACATCATTTGAATGAGGAACGGTCGTGAGAAAAGTCATAACTATAAGTGTTTTAGCCTCGTAAGTAACCAGTATTTATCAAGGCACAATGTAGAAGTTACTGAGAGCTTACAGTGGACCCAGGAAGTGGTATCTAGCCTTATAGGTATGCTTAGGTCTGTAATTTTAAATTAAACTAACGGTGTGCTAAAAGCAGCGATCTTAAAGACATATTTTTGACGTTTACTTTCATATGAACGGAATGGCACACTCCTCGAGTTCAGTTCTATAACAAAGCCCACAACCTTTTCGACGCTAAGACAAAATGTCAAAGCACTTACCAGAAACAAAATGCTATCCTTCTTATGACCTATATATCAGTCGTTGGCGTTGAACCTGCGGTGCTGATATATGAGTCGTTGGCGTCGAAAAGGTTAAAAATTAATTTACTGGAGGCTGTATTTTCCATAGACTTGAACCGTACACAGCTCCAGTCAAACGCGCTAAACCGTCTTTGGCAAGAAAACACAATTATGCAACAATAGCTTATGCAAACCGAGACCTCATTTACTCAAACAGGTTCCGCCGATTTAAGCAAGGTAAACTCTTGTTTGTGCGATTTAGTAAAAGGGACGTTTTGAATTCCAACCCCGTATATATTTACTAAGGAAAGTCGCTAGTAACCTGGTGTTCATTAAGCCGACAGGTTCGGAGGGCCCTTAAGGTTTCTGTGAGTTTTCTGTACAGTCGTTTCTTTTGATGTAGATTTACTCTTTTAACATGAAACTACCGCGAGACTCAATCATAGTGAAATAAACGGATCACTCAGGTATACTAAGTCGAGTTTGGCCCGAAATATTTTGGACTAATTCGTAGTCCTTCCTCTTGAAGCACACGACTCAGCGGCTACTAGGCACATCTGACAGCGAATATGTGTCTCAGCTTTTTATTTATTTGTTAACTAACCTACACTCATTAGCATTTAACTAAGTAATATTTTAATAGTCAACTGCAGGTTAAGCATGGCGTTTTGCATATTGTTTTGTAGTTCTAACATTATGGAAACAAATATACAACAATGTAAAATAATTGTATTTTCGCATAGTCAGAAAGGTAAGATATAATTTGATGAGACCCCGGATTTTTGTCACAATAGGGTAGTTTTGGGAGTAAATGGAAAGGTGTTAATTCCGTTGAACACCAATAGACTTGGTTGCCGTATTAATTAGGTAACATCCTTTACATACATTCCATTTACTCCTAGAACTACCCTATTGTGACGTCATTGCGACAAATCCGGTGTCTAAATAAACATGAGGAATATTTTAATCTTTAATAATATATTCAGAGTCTCACGGAAGTTTTCTGGGTAACTAACTACCTTACGTTAATATTAGGTAAGTAGGTATTAAAAAAGTTACCCGCTACCTGAAGAGGTTTATACTCCATATTTGCCATTTCTAAACTGGAGCCATATAAAAGTTCAGTCGAAACCTGAAACGTAGTTTTGTGTTCTGACAACAGGCAATGAAACCACTTTCGTGCCGCGCTTAAATTGGACTAAAGGGAGCAATGGAATTTATGTAGAAAACGGATTTTCACGACCAGGAAAACATGACCCGTCTTAGCTGCAAATCTTATCCTGCTACTGGTTCCACCAAGTTGAACGTTACTCATGTTAAATGCTCGTTAGACGTTCGAGCATTTAGATTTACAGGTCCTTAATTAATAATTAAGTTTTAGTAGTGTTGGGTTCTTTATTACCCACTCAGTTACTTAATTAATTTTACAAACTCGTGACGCATTTTTTTACCCGACTGCGAAACGCAAATGCCGTAATTTACATCTCCAGTGTTACGGGCACAAGAGGCATTTCATCTTAGCTCTCTAGGTTGGCAACGCATCTACAAAACCCCCGGGGTTGCGGGTTTCTGTGGGCAGTGGTGATCACTTACCATTAGGTGGTTCACTTGCTCGTTTGCCTTCCTTGTATTAAAAAAACCGACCAAGAGCGAGTCGGACTCGCGCACGAGAGTTCCGTAGAAAGATTTTAATGCTTTTCCCCAGTGTTTTAAGAAGTCCAGTGTTAGCAGAGCCCTGCTCCTAAGCAAAATGTACGCAGTGTGGGGTCAACTTATATTGGTCTGCGAAATCTACAGACAGACATAAAAATTTAACATTTTGAGACTTTTTCGAGTGGTTGTGCTATAAGAGCTACCTTCATACTAAATTTCAAGTTTCTAGGACAACTGGAAGTACCCTTTAGGTTTTCTCAGAACGGCGATTTGTATGGAAATAGATTTTTTGATGGCTGTATCTTTTGATTGAGTTGACTTAGAAGGTTGATTTTTTCACGGCTTTAAGGGACCGCAGGCTTGAGTATTTGATATTAATTTCAGCATGCTACCTCCACGCGTTTCAGAGTAAAAGGGTCTTGACAGACAGACAGACAGAAAGACAGACAGACAGACGGACAACAAAGTGATCCTATAAGGGTTCCGTTTTCTCCTTTTGAGGTTCGGAACCCTAAAAAAACGAAAAAGATTGCAGTTTCAACAGGAAATATCATTGACTTTACGCTTTGCCATACGACAGAGCTCCAGCTCAAAAAACTCCACCATAAAATAGTATTTTCCGTTGCACACGGATCGGTGTCGGTCGTTTGAAAAATTCCCGATTTCCAATAGACAGTTGCAAGTGAACAAAAACGATCCGGTTTCGCTTTAAAATTAAAATTAACGATCGCTTGTCCTTCCGCTTCTGTTGTTCTAGTTTTAAGTGTAAGTAAATCCGAATTTAAAGCACTTTGTTTATTGATCATGATCAACATTGTTTGACAAGCTTTTATCTACACACATATCGTAAATCCTCTATTATGCGTTCAGAAACCGTAGGTAATGTAATGACCATCATTACGGCAATCAATTTTCGTCTTCAAAAACCAATGCAATTTAAAATAGGCCTCAATTTAAAAAATAAATCGACACGAAAAGTCAGTTCGGTATGTGTCTGTGATTAAGAAAAAAACAGTTAATAAAGTAAAAAAATAAGTTACTTTTTTATTCTACCTTCGGCTTCTGAACCCATCTTAGAGTACATAATTATAATGTGTGTAGATAAAGTAATGTACGCAACTCTACATAATTAGGCCTTAAAACACTCCTATTATAAAACTCGGCTTAGCCTCGTTTATAAAAACACACTCGTGTTTTAAGGACCCTCATCATGTAACAGTTGCATAAACTACTATTATTATACAATACAAGTCAAGACTTCATCCAGGGTTTGAGTAAGTCTGAGTGAAGACGTCTGTAAAGTTTTTATTTGGACCAACTTTACAATTGTCAGTTTTCAATGACAATTCGGTGTCATCTGCTGACGTGAAGAGCTTTTGTTTTAGCGCGCTTCTTAAGGTCAAAGAAATGTAGTTCGAATTGTCACATAAAACTGACATTGTAAAGATGGTGAAATAAGGGACTGGCCCCCGTTTCATAAACGTGACAGGTAAGAAATGACAACGACAGTTTGGTGTAGGTTACTGGCTTGAAAAGTATTTGTATTACCAGACTTCATATTAACTTCGAAGTGTAGATCGAATTGTCGTTGTCATTTGTCACTTGTCACGTTTATGAAATGGGGTAATAGTAATATTGTGTAGGAGATTTTTATTTAATTCACGGGGGTGCTGACTTGGACCTACTCAATCTCTAGCCGAATTCTTTACGGTTCAATAAAACGTTCTTATGTATAGATAAAGTGAGACAAGCTTTCCCCTGTCAAAATGTTTATGACATTGTCATAAGATTGATTTTTGCCTGGCCCGTGGGAAAGATTTTTCTACTAAGTATGTCTATATGTAAATTGTCCATTTCAAATCTTGAAAGTCGAATTTTAGCAACTTCTGGTGGTCGGATTAACGTGACATTTGACATGGATGTTTAATTTTTTTTTATTCATCCCATAAG
Organism: Clepsis dumicolana; assembly: GCA_963691665.1. Taxonomy (NCBI): domain Eukaryota; kingdom Metazoa; phylum Arthropoda; class Insecta; order Lepidoptera; family Tortricidae; genus Clepsis; species Clepsis dumicolana. Next base: position 5,046,838 of record OY829515.1, read on the forward strand.
GGATAGGCAAAGGCCAATGAGTCCATACAGCCACGTATGATGTGTTTTGTAAATATCTGTATATTAAAGTCCTGTCACCGTCAGAGTCGTCAGTCTGTCCTAGTCACGTCCTGTCGGCTGCTCATGCCTTCCGTAAAGCATGGATGTTTAAATTGGATAACAGTGCAAGTAGAGACAGCAAAAAATGCCGTCGACAAACTTGTTTTTTTTTAGCCTAAAACTTATTCTGTTTCTGGCAACGTACAAGTTACAACATACATACATAGTACGATATGTACGAGCCGTAGATGTTGTATGTAGGTACGTATTCGACCTTGTATTTATTCATATACTGTGTTTACACATATGCTTACAGAGAAGTGACCATGTTAAAACAAATACTAAACCATTAGGTAGATATACAAGTTAATTTGTACAGGTATAAAAACTTAAACACATTATTTTAATTTATTCAAATTTTGCATTTATTCTGATTCCTATTTGCTAAATGCGCTAAGCAAAATAAAAAAAAAGCCATTAGTTACTGGATCAGTCAACTTTTAATTGCCACTCGTTGCCATGGAGATGTCCCCTGGGTAACTCGTCTAAAATAAGATTTTCTAAGGCAACACTCCATCAAACGTTAGGATTTTTAACAGTATGCCAATTTCTTTCATGCTTCAACTCCTAAGCATGCAAATGCTACCTTAGAAAATCTTATTTTAGACGAGTTACCCGGGGGACGCCTCCATGGCAACGAGTGGCAATTAAAATTTGATTGACCTAATTGATTTATTTAGAACAAGGCAAAATTTTGTAAATAAGTGTATTGTTAAAAAACGTATTTTTTACAGACTACACTTTTGTATTAGCTGTACTTTCATTGTCATCCAATTCACATATTTATATTTATATCCGACCACTGGAATTATACCAAATCTAACATGCATGATTTGATAACATACAGACAGACAGACACTGGGACCGTGAGACTCAATCATAGTGAAATAAACTGATCACTTTCGTACATAATACACGTTGAGATTAGCCCGACATGTTTTGAACTAATTCGTAGTCCTTCCTCTGGAGCGCACGACTCGGAGGAAGCGAAACGTACACGTGTGCGAAATGTACACGCGCAGGACACGTGAATGATTCATTTGTTTCACTATAAATAAATGCTTAAGAAATTAGTATTTTTTTTCCTCCAAAATTAATTTCGTTAAAACTTGCTCCTTAATTTTTTAAGGTTCTATCATCAAAGCTAGTAAATGTAGTATGAATTTTCACCGCGCGCAGTTTATAGTGTAGTGTAGTACAACGCGTCAATAGAACGTACGTGAAGATTCTGTACCAAAATCTCTTTTAAATGAAAGTCCTTTATGCATGTACATGTATAATATGTACGTAAGTACAACCAAAACCGTGTTACAGGAATGTTATTTCAAGCGGAGCCAGCTGTGTCATAACCTTTGTGAATAATAGGCGTCCTATGTTAGTTAGAGACCGCCATACCTCTGAGACACAGGCAACGCAAAACAGACCTTGCATTGACAATATTAAAAAATAAAAAATACTTATACTATTTCTTTTCATTTTTATTAGCATGGTAAAGTATCCCACTGGCCCCACTGCTGAGCAAAGGCCTACCCCTCTCCTCGCCACTCGTCTCTATCAACAGCAAGTTCCTTCCAACCCGTTTTAAATGCATCGAAGTCATCCCGCCGTCTCCTCCTATATCCATCTGAATCTATATCCATCCGGCGGAACCCAATTAACATTTTTTTACAATCTTTTATTCAACTGATTACCATTATCATCATTAGGTATACGTAGTCAAAAATAAAGACATGAAAATACTGATCAAATAACCCGCCCCTGACCGTTCCCGGTGCAAAGGTGCCCATCACACTCGCTACATTACCGCGCTGAATGGTGATGACCAACCAGGGGGAGGAAAGTTACCTGTATTTGACAGTTGAAGTTTTTAGCTGCGCCATCTCTTACCTGTGTAAGGCTAATTTTTAGTAGTTAGTGCGTTAATCATTGCTGTCGGTTTAAAAAAAAATACGGTTTTTTTTTTTCATTATATATTGCAAAATTTTATGAGATGAAAAAATATCGAACCGAAGACGTGTAATTTTCAGTCACAAATTATTGCTTGTACTTCTGTTAAAAAAATTGAAAAAATTATCATCATGCAAAGAAGAAAAAAAAAACGGTTTTTGGTACAGCTACTACATCCCTTCAAAATTTTCGGACTCAAGTAAACGTCATACAGCATGCAGCTGATGCAGCGCCCAGCGGCTTTCTGTTTTTTAGAAAATGCGCAGTGTTTAACTGTTATTTCGTTAATTGTCCACTAGTAAATACGTAGAGTCGATTTTCAGCTCCTCCGTTGTATCAGTGTCAGTTCGTGTGTATTGGACGTTGCGGCGAAAATTCGGACGCGTTAGTTACAATCTTTCTGTGTTGTTTCAGTTATGTATTGCGATATCAGATGCTTGTGATTTGTGCTATTGTTAGTTGTTGCGATTTTCGACGCTTTAAATGTATAATTTACGAAATAAACGATTTCGAATTCTGAGTTTGAATTTTTCGTAATGTCTAATCTAATAAGAGTGTGTACACATAATTCGTGTGTGTGCGCGCGTGTGTCCGAGCTTGCGCGCGTGTGTGTTATGAAATCTGTTCTGTCGACTATCACTGATAAAAGATGGCATTACTGTAGAGGCTGGTTGAGGGTGACATTTTTTTCCGCTGAGAGGGCGCTCTATTCCCCGTATATTATACTCTATGTGACCAACTTTTGCATTTGCACCAAGTACGAACAGGAGCGGGAGTGACTAGATTCTATTGCCCTGATTCATAAACGTCACTCAAGCCTCTATTAGCGAAAATAGGTTTTGTCTTCTTCTTACTAGCGAAAATGTCAATGTGACGAAAAGGGACAAACGAACTTTAACGGCATTTTAGTTAATATAGGTTTATGAATAACAGGGTTAATCTATAAGTATGTTATTCTAGTGACTAGAGTAACATACGAGGGGCGGCTGATAAGTAATCTCCTTGGTCAGAAATATATACAAAAATAATGCTGGCTGGTATGGATTTATATTCGTTTGTTATTCTATTTTCAAAATGTATTACATTCATTTGTTTATTGCATCACGTTGATTTGTCTTCTACAATTGTTTCAAACATGTCGGTAGAAAAAGTGAAAATGGATAAAATCGAGCAGCGTGCGGTGATTAAGTTTTTGACTAAAGAAGGGAATACGCCTTCGGAGATCAGACAGCGTATGTTACGTGTGTTTAGCAGTTCGTGTTCTTCCGAATTTGTTATAAAGTTTTGGTCAAAGCAGTTTAAGTTAGGTCGTGAGAGCCTGGAAGATGATCCTCGTAGCGGAAGACCAGTTTCGGCCGTCACCGATGAAAATGTAGCCAGGGTGAAAAATGTTATATTAGAGGACGACGAGTGAAGCAGTGGGAGATAGCTAGAGATGTGGGCGTCAGTAAAGAGCGAGTCAATGAAATAATTCATGAGCATTTGAACATGTCCAAGGTTAGTGCACGTTGGGTTCCCAGAATGTTGACTGCATTTGACATGGAGAGGCGTGTCAAATGTTGCGAAGAGTTTTTGGACATGAGTCGAGGGAAAGAGGAAGAAATAATTTCTACAATTGTAACATGTGATGAGATTTGGATTCGACAATGGGACCCGGAAAGTAAGCAAGAGTCGTTACAGTGGAAATTTAAGGATGAGAAGCCGCCTCGGAAATTCAAGGTCGGTCCATCGGCAGGTAAACTTATGGCTACAATCTTTTGGGGCACAGAAGGGATTACTGAAGAAAACTACAATGAATGCTGATTATTACTCAAACTTACTATATCAACTAAGAGAGACAATAAAAGAAAAACGGCGAGGTAAACTAAGCAAAGGAATTCTGATTTTGCACGATAACGCACCAGTGCATACCGCCCGCACAACGAAGCTAGCAATTAAAGACAATGGCTTCGAAACCATTGACCACCCCCCTTATAGTCCAGATTTAGCCCCCTGTGACTATTTTCTGTTTAGACTTCTCAAGAAAGACCTCAGGGGACGAAGGTTTGTGACCGATGACGAAATGAAGGCTGCGGTTATTGACTTTTTTGACGACAAACCGAAAGATTTTTTTTAATGGTTTAAATTCAATATTTGAAAAATTTTCTAAGTGCATTTTACTAGCAGGGGACTATATAGAAAAATAAAAAAAAAATAGCCGCGACAGTCTTTTGTTTCATTGTTAGGTAGATTACTTTTCAGCCGCCCCTCTTACATACCTTCACTTAAACTTATTTTCACGATTAAAAGTAAACGATAAAGCTTAAAAAATATATGTAACTATAAGCTTCAAAGGCAAAACAAAAAAAAATACAAACCTACTTATTTACATGTAATAATTAAAATGTTTCAAAGGTAAAAGTTAGCGCAGTTTTTAAAAATGTTTTCGTTTTATTATACCGACCGTAATAATAATGAGGACCAATATTTTGCGTTTGACGCTGATTTTTTTTATTAATAAAGCTCTGGGTAAAATCCATACAGAATTCGATATATCATTTAGTTAGGTTCTGAAAACGTATGGACTCGCTCAGAATATTAATTGAAAACGCACCACTGACTTTTTTCCAATAAGTATTTGCGGATTTAGTCTTTCAAAACACGGACAATTTTATCTATATTGCGCATAAAAAATACGTTAATAGTAACAAACTGGAATTTCAATAATACATTTTAATTAGGTTAAAATAAAATTACGTTTTTTTTTATTCAACGAGGAAGGCAAACGAGCAAATGGGTCGCCTGATGGTAAGTGATCACCACTGCCCATAGACACCCGCAACCCCGGAGAGTTTGCAGATGCGTTGCCAACCTAGAGTGCTAAGATGAAATGCCTCTTGTGCCCGTAATTACACCGGCTGTCTTACTCTCCACACCGGAACACAACAGCGCAAGCATTGCTGCTCAGCGGCAGGATTAGCGAGTAAGATAGTGGTAGCGATCCGGACGGACCTCGCACAAGGTCCTACCCGCAAAAAATATACTTGAATTTTATTTCACACGAGAATTGTACTATACTATTTTAGTTCTTTAAAAATTAGAACGAGGCCGCCACAATGAGTGTCCAAGTACAGGGCCAGCAGTCTAAACCCATCCAATTGCACAGAGGAGTAAGACAGGGGGATGTCATATCTCCGAAACTGTTCACAAGCGCGTTGGAAGATATGTTCAAGACGCTGGACTGGAAAGGTAAGGGCATTAATGTAAACGGCGACTACATCTCACACCTGCGATTCGCTGAGGACATAGTCCTAATGGCGGAATCGCTAGAGGAGTTAAACCGGATGCTGGACGACTTAGCCTCGGCCTCGCGATGCATCGATCTTGGCATGAATTTGGATAAAACCAAATCAGATCAGCCACATTGATCCGAGACCGGTCGTCGTACATGGCCACCTTCTCGAAATTGTTTCTGAGTACACTTACCTTGGTCAGATTCTGCAGTTGGGCAGGAACAATTTTGAGAAGGAGGCCAGGAGGAGGATCCAGCTAGGCTGGGCAGCGTTTGGAAAACTACGTCGGGTCTTCTCGTCATCCATACCGCAATGCTTGAAAACTAAAGTTTTCAACCAGTGCGTCCTACCCGTTATGACCTACGGAGCTGAGACGTGGACACTCACGGTAGGGCTGGTCCACCAGTTCAAAGTTGCGCAGCGAGCTATGGAAAGAGCTATGTTCGGAGTTTCTCTGAAGGATAAGATTCGTAACGAATGCATCCGACAGAGAACTAAAGTTGTCGACATAGCTCAAAGAATTAGCAAGCTGAAGTGGCAGTGGGCCGGCAATATCTCACGAAGAACCGACCACCGTTGGGGTAAACGTGTACTTGAGTGGAGACCGCGACTCGGTAAACGTAGTGTAGGACGCCCTCCGGCCAGGTGGGATGACGATCTGCGAAAGACTGCAGGCAGATGCTGGATGCGGCAAGCTGAAGACAGGGCGCTGTGCCGCTCATTAGGGGAGGCCTATGTCCAGCAGTGGACTAGAATAGGCTGATGATGATGATGATGATGAAAGATTAGAAGACTGTGTCCAAAAAACCGCTAATAGCTTAACGGTTCGTCAGTAAAGCAACCTTCATAGTAGTCCACTGATTTCCTTAGACCTTCCTCCATTGGGTAAGGGTTGTAATTTCCTAATAAAATTACAAAGCCAATTAAATAGGAAATAAACCAACCGTTTTGGTTACCGCTAAGGTCCCTGTGTCCTTAGGCACTGGAGGTAATTTTAGAGGATCCACTAATAAATTTACCGCCTGCACGATTACGTATTCATAGTAGAATTTAATAGCAATCGGGCTTGATATTATCAACAGTTGGAATCTGTTTTACTGTCTTTTATGTTAAATTTTATCTCTGAGTTGGTTCCGCTGTGTTATGTCCTCTCATTCTGAGTGGATTCTCGTAATTTGAAAAATAAGACGATGACGTGAAGCTAAACTTGGCAAGTGTTCAAAGAAGACTTTTTTTCTAATCTGCTTTTGTTAATGTGTTAATGAATATGTCGGTAAGTTTTTCTTACTCGAACCAATTCCCAAACTCAAAACCACTTTTCTCTATTTTCGAATGGTATGAATGGATTAACATTATAATTGATAGAAAAAAATATTAAAATTGTAAATAATAAATATCGTATGACAATGACACCAATTGACCTAGACCCAAATTAAGCAGTTTGCGTTATGGGTACTAGACAACGTATAAAAATACTAGTTTATACATATAAACACATACATAACTAGCTTTTGCCCGCAGCTTCGCTCGCGTGAACCATAAGCATTTCAAAGAAGCAAGCAATCAAGCAAGCAAGCAAGCAAACGTGCAAGCGAACCTGCAAGCTTGCAAGCAATATTGCAAGCACGCATGCAAGCTGGCACGCAAGCAAGTATACTAAGAAAGGTATAATGCACGCAAGCAGGCATGCAAGCAGACATGCAAGCAGGCATGCAAGCAGGCATGCAAGCAGGCATGCAAGCAGGCATGCAAGCAGGCCATCAAGTAGGCATGCAAACAGGCATGCAAGCAGGCATCAAGCAAGATGCAAGCAATCATTCAAGCAATTATTTAAGCTTGTAAGAAAACATGCAAGCAAGCATTCAGGAAGCAATCAAGCAAGCATTCAAGCAGGCATGTAAGCAGGCACGCAAGCAAGCATGCAAGCAAACATGCAAGCGAGCATGCAAGCATTACAATCATTATGGGTTAACCTTTCAACTATCTCCATAAAGATATAAAAAATATAAAAACTTTAATCCATCGCAAAACCACAAATAAAGGCGATGTTATAACGTGTTTCCCGTGGGAATGAGATATTATCCCGTGATAAAAAGTAGCCTATGTCACTCTCTGTTTTTGCGTTTTAGCACTGACCACGGACGGACGTACCTATTAGCAATATAGGGCTTAATTTTAATTAAATGTTAATTTGAGACAATGTAGCTTTCTATTAGTGGAAGAATTTTTAAAATCAGCGCAGAAGTTGGGTTCACTTAATTCTATCTCGCGGGTTTTTTCATTTTAAGTAATTTTAACTCTTCAGATCGATAAAAAAAAAACTTTCTCTTATAAAAAGCTACAGTTCTTAACTGACATTGGCATCTACTTTTTCCTCGGGAAAATGCAAAATTCCCGGGGGATAGAAATAAGCGAATTCTACATTTAGCCCGATTAAAAATCTTTCACTAACAGAAAGCTACACTGTTTCTGATTGATATAGGCTACTTTTATTCCGAGAAATTGTAAAGTTTCCGCCGGATATTAATAACTGTTTTAACCTAGCTATTTAAAAAAACCTTAAATATGAATCAGTGACAGTGTAGCTTTCTATTAGTGATTTTAATTTAAATAAGCCCCGAAGTTGAGTTCGCTTATTTATATCCCGCAGGAATTAACTCTTTAGATCGATTAAAAAAATCTAAAATCTAAATCCCATTTATTCCCTATCCAGTGGGAATTTCGACAAATCCCTTCTTAGTGCTCCTCTAGGATACTCAAGGTATATGTCTGCCAAATTCCAAGTCTCTAGGTCCAGTGGTTTAGGCTGTGCGTTGTCTGTCAGTCAATCAGTCAGTCAGTTAGTCAGTCACGGTCTTCTTTTAGAGGTATAGATTAAACATCCATGACTCGAGAGCAAACATTCCTCTTCTCTAGTGTAATCAAAGGCCAAAATACGTCGCGATCGGGTTTGCGTTACGGGTGTCAAATACTATGAGAATTATTTGTTGTCGAATTATGTTTGTAGTGGCGCTACTAATATACCCATAGTAATGTAAACGCGAACGCGATCGAGACGTTTTTTTGATAGTCGATTATACTTGAGGCTCTGAAGCTTCGTAGTTAGCAAGGACGATAAAACCAAGAGGACTGCCAATGGCTATACAATGAGCCTGCTGTAGCTAGTTTCACTATAGAGAGGTCTCTGTACCATTCATTTTGTATGACACTTGAAAAAACGAATTTAGATGGCGCTATTGTGTTAGCCAGAGGTCTAAATGTCATACCAAATGGATGGTACAGAGGTCCCTCCGTAGTAAAACTAGCTACAGCAGGCTCATTATTTCAAAGGAACGCGACATCATATAGACACTGGCAGTCCTCTTGGTTTTATGGGCCTTGGTAGTTAGGTTCTCTAACCACTAGGCTAGGGATGGCGAACCAATGGCACGCGTGACCAAGATGGCACGCGACAAAGGCACGCCAGTAATGCCTGTTAAATGATTTATATAATCAGGCGTTACTTTGAGGAGGTCCATATTTATGAACTGAAAACAATTAATTTGCTCACCCGTGACAAGCCAAGCAAAGTGGGCGAGCAAAGTAATTGTTTTTAGTTTATTAAATGGCTGATAGTTTTATTTTTAAAATTCACCAGTATAATGTCCTTGTGCCTCTGTGGCTGTGCTTCAAAATATATTGCAAGTGAATATTGCCCCAGTTTCAGTGATTCAGTGGTTCGATTGACCTGAAATTTGGTACAATAGAGTTGCGATAAATATACGTTAGTCATTTTTGTCATTTTTAGCCGTAATTGGCACTTGGTGTCTATTAAACACCTGAGTTTTTAAGATTCTTAGATGATAGGTCATAGCTACATAAAAATTGCACATTCACTTATAAAGGCTCGCCACCCCTAGTCCACCCGGTCGTCGGTACCATATCATAATGATAATGACACGTATGCGAGTACTTACAGTTCCAATTGCACCGTTTAAACGTTCTCTAGAACTTCAACGTAAACGGGGTATCACCATAGTATTTGAATAATTCAATTCAGTGGGAACAGGCTGCAATTCCAATACCTTCGCGCCTTTGGCTGGGAAATTTTGAACTATTTCATAGAGGCTTTGTATAGTCAAGACTGTCAAGATCTTGCAACCGGACCTTGTATTTATGGCAAAATGTAGGTATTATTTCGAATAAGGTACAAATTCGTAGAATGGTAAATAAATAAACTTCAGGTGAACATTATTCTCAGAATATCTCGGATTATTGTGGTAATGTGTCGGGTATCCTAAAATTATTAAAAATTATTTTGACGAGTGTCAAAATGTTTGCTCTAAGTATAAAAATAAACATAACTTACGCCACCGGCGTGGCGTGCGCTCCTAGAGAAAGGACCACGGATTAGTCCGAAACAAGTCAGGCTATCATCATCAAACTTAAGAGTTACACTCTTGTCGGTGGAGTTTCTCCCAATCATCTCTCCTATGAGCCAGTTCCTTGACCTCCTGATACGACACGACACCAGCCTTCTCCTTTATCTGGTCCATGTAGCTTCGCCTAGGCCGACCTCTTCCTCTCTGTCGTTCACTCGACTACTATAATACTATACTGATTGGGCTATACTCGACTGATATAAGTGAATCATCCGTTTATTTCACTATTACTTATCTTAATTGCTGATGGTTAAATGGGCGTTAATAAATACAAAAATAAAATTTAAACAGAAACAATTCATCCAAATGTAATTTTGAATGAGCAGACGCATAAAGTAGCTGTAGCAAATTAATTTCCCGGTAACGGATTAAAATGTAAATTGAATTGTGTGCGAATTAAAAGCGCACAGCGCCGAGTCCAAAGTTGGACGAAACTTTTGGAAGTAGTCCAATAATTCCGGATAATAGGAAATTGTACGGTAAATAACGCTTTAATTGTAACGCGTAATTATTAAATGTGATTTATAGTACGCTACTCAAACCGTATACGTAACGTAAGTCCTCTCATTGTGAAAGAAGGCCTGTGCCCAGTGGTAAAATGCATTTAAAGTGGTTTTATTTCTCTAATGTAACCTCTCTCAGCCTCGACCGCTAGTGTAAATTTTCGGTACTAAATATCAACCGATTTGACACTCAACGCTGAAAATCAATCAATAACAATGTAACAGAATGTGTTGTAGATTTATTTACTAACGCTTCTCAGAAAAGGTTATATTATGATGTGCTTTCAACCACAGAACCATATTGAGATAGAAGGAAAGACTATATTATGTACCTCGCATGCCAAAAAAGGGCTGAGAAACTCATAGCCCGCCGCGAACTTTTAGTCCGCAGCGCTACCTACCGCTTTCCGCGTGCGATGATGAATTTGTAAGAGAAAAATGAATTGTTGCTTAATAAATATAACTGTTCCAACACTAACAAAAAAGTATTTTCTTTCATTAGCTTTGCTTTGCCCTAAAATATGTATACAACATGTTAGACGCTTGGTTTCAATATGCATCGATAAACTCTTTCTTTCTATTTCGATATAGTTCTGTGCTTTCAACAATAGAATCCGGAGTATTTGAGCTAAAATTAGAATACTCAATGTATGTTTTAATACTCGATTCATTAGTTTCAACGAGAAAAATATGACAATATTGATTTACCTGAATTTGTAGATGTGGGTCATGCACAGAACCAGAACTTTTATTTAGCTTTTTTCTCCCCTATTCGTAATAGAAGTTTATGCAACTGTTTCAGAATGAGGGTCCTTAAAACACGAGTGTGTTTTTATGAAACGAGGCGAAGCTGAGTTTCATAAAAGGATCACACGAGTGTTTCAAGGCCTATGTCGACGCATCAGCCAGAGCCACCCCGCGGTGGTTTGTGGCACTACTTTAGTTTCGCTGCCGCCCGCGAGCGGCGCTGTTTTTTTGTATAAAAGTAGCTACACCCGCCAGAGCTTTTCTCTTTCGGCCTTTTTCTAAATTCAAATAACAGCTCAAATTTGTACTCACGTGAACATTTTAATTAAATTTTTTAATAAATCATTTTGTAAAAATTAAATAAATAATTCTTTTGAAGAAGACCCTGAAGCCCCCACATTGGACCTTCGAACCGCATCAGAAGCATCAAGAATCAGCAGAATAAGGGTCTGACATTATCGTTCCTTTCCCCCGGTTTCAATTAACGTGCTAAAACCGTGTCTCTAAATTATAGATACTACAGTGCAGTCCGGTGCGCATTACATCATCGCCTGTGCGAGTATCGCCTGCTCACGTGAGTACCCTACATCTCATAAAAAGTCAAGATGGGTCAGGAAAGTGACAATTTACTTCCACCACGCCCTAAATCTCCTCAACCATCGGCCACGAATTCGACAAATTGTCTTATTCGTGAGCTAAATAAAAAACGAGGTACAATCAAGACTAGATTAACCGTTTTTGCAAAGTATGTGAGTTCTTTTGCTGATTTAAATGTTAAATTAACGTATAAGCAGTTGTCTGAGCTTAAAATGCGACAGAGCAACAGCCAATCTTTATTAAGTGAATTTAATAACGTCCAGGGTGCCATAGAAGAGATGGTGTCGGACACTGATCTCATCGGTCAGTTAGAAAGTCGTGAATCATTCGAAGAGTCCTTCTATAGCACTATGGTCGATGCGCAGCAGATAATAGACAGAAATATTGTTGAATCGTATACTGGTTCCAAGTGTAACGAGTTAAAACCGTTAGTAAAATTGCCAACTATTTCTCTACCCTCTTTTGACGGATCGTTTGATACGTGGCTCGAGTTCAGAAATATCTATCTTTCTATGATTCACAGCTCTAAACAGCTAGATAATGTTCAGAAATTCTATTACTTGCGGTCAGCTCTAACGAATAATGCCTCAGAAGTCATAAAATCAATCCAAGTTACGCCGGAAAATTATGAGATCGCTTGGGATTTAATCGAGAATAGATTTAACAATAGGAAATTATTAATTCACAATCATGTCAAAGCTTTATTTTCCTTGAACGCTATAGCAAAAGAATCTCATTCGCAAATAAGAAAATTAATCGACACAGTTTTAAAGAATTTGCGCTCATTAAAATCATTAGGTGAGCCCACTGATTCATGGGACACTCTCATAAATTATATAATTGTTTCCAAATTAGATTCACATACTGAGAAGGAGTGGGAACAATACAAAATGACCGTTAACAAAACCCCAGACGAAAGTTTAAACTTGAGTGATTTAATTCAGTTCCTTAGGGATCGAGCGGACATGTTAGAGATGGTCAAAGCTAACCATTCTAATCCTCATATCAAAAGTGGCTACGATCATTCCAAAGTGCCACAAAAAGTGCATTCCTTTGTGTCCGCACCGACCCACGGTAACGCGAATAAATTCGATAAACGTACCCGCGTGTGTAGTATGTGCAGTGCAGGCCATGGTATTTATGCGTGTAACAAGTTCTTAGAATTATCACAGCAGGATAAACTCGGTTTCATTAAAACTAAAAACCTTTGTAAGAATTGCTTGCGCGTGGGGCATACAGCTAACGATTGTCATTTTGGTCCCTGTAGAAAATGTAATAAAAAACATAACAGTTTACTTCACAGTGAATGCGATAAAGGCAACGCATTAAATTTGTCTCAAGCAGCTACCGTGCAGCTGCAACAATCGCCCACTGTGAATATACCGCAAATTACAGCTAACGAAAGCACCAGCCTTGTTAATAGATGCGCTTTAGAGACTGTTTTATTATCCACAGCTTTAGTCGAGATAGTAGGCAGTGACAATAACTATTACAAAGCTAGGGCACTGTTAGACAGCGGTAGCCAACATTGCATAATTACGAGCTCATTATTTAATAAATTAAACGCATTACCAATACAGTCCACAGTGCGAATCGCAGGAGTTGGGCAAACAATTACTCAATCTACCCACTCTTGTAAAATTACTCTTCGTTCTTTATATGACGATTACAAAACGCAACTTATGTGCATAATTTTACCTAGTATCACCACTATCATGCCAGCTGTAGGTATTGATGCAGACTTAAATGTACCGCAAAACATAAACCTTGCGGACCCATCATACTGCACGCCGTCGCAAATAGATTTATTGATAGGCGCGGACTACTTTTGGGATTTGTTGCTTGAAGGTAGAATACGATTACCCGCCGGGCCTTACCTACAAAATACCAAATTAGGCTGGATTGTGTCAGGGCCGATTAAAGGTGACGATACGAAGGTTTCGCGTTGTTGTTTTACTCAAACATTACATTTAGATGAACAATTAAGAAAGTTCTGGGAGATAGAGGAAATCTCCAAACCAGAACAATATCTCACGGCCGACGAGCGTGCTTGTGAAAAATATTTTAATGAAACGACCAAACGCTTAACTAATGGACGTTTCTGTGTTAGGATTCCTCTTAAGGAATCAGCTGATAAGTTAGGCGATAGTTACGCGACGGCCAAGAACCGGTTTCTATCGCTAGAGAGAAAACTTGAGCGCTTGCCACACTACAAGCAGATGTATAGCGATTTTATTCACGAATATTTAAATATGGGGCATATGAGTCGCATTGAAAATTATTATTCACCTTGTTATTTTCTACCACATCACGGAGTCTTTCGCGAAAATAGTATAACAACTAAATTGAGGGTGGTTTTTAATGCAAGTCAAAAGACAACTACTGGTGTGTCGCTTAACGACATGCAGTTGCAAACCCCTGTATTGCAAAATGACTTGTTTTCAATTTTATTAAGATTTCGTCAGTATAAATATGTCGCGTGCGCAGACATTGAAAAAATGTTTCGACAGATTGAAATTCAGGAAGATCAACGTAATTTGCAGTTAATTTTGTGGCGAGACAATCCAAGTGATCCATTAGACGTATACCAACTTAACACCGTCACTTACGGCACGGCGTCTGCGCCTTATTTGAGCATTAGGTGCGTCAGACAGCTAGGTTTGGATTGCGAAGATGAAGAGGTATCTCGTACAATTTTGGATGACTTTTATGTAGATGATTTAATAACTGGTAATGACAATGCATTACACTTATCAGCCTTATGCAACAAAGTGACAAAGGTGTGCTTGTCCGGTTGTTTGCCGCTTCGCAAGTGGATTTCTAATTCGCCCGCTATCGCTTCTAGTGTAGGACAAGCCGATAATAATATGAATAACTCTAAACATTTATCACTTGGTGAGAATTGTGCTAGCAAAACGTTGGGTCTAGGATGGTTTAATAGAACAGACGAATTACATTTTACATCAAAGGTAAACAAAGATACAACAAAAATTACTAAACGCTTTATTTTATCTGTTGTTTCGCAAATTTATGACCCCATTGGACTACTTAGCCCAGTAGTCATTGTAGCTAAGGTGCTGCTGCAAACCCTGTGGCTAAAGAAAGTAGATTGGGATGATTCGTTACCTCATGATGTAATTTATGACCCCATTGGACTACTTAGCCCAGTAGTCATTGTAGCTAAGGTGCTGCTGCAAACCCTGTGGCTAAAGAAAGTAGATTGGGATGATTCGTTACCTCATGATGTAATTTATGACCCCATTGGACTACTTAGCCCAGTAGTCATTGTAGCTAAGGTGCTGCTGCAAACCCTGTGGCTAAAGAAAGTAGATTGGGATGATTCGTTACCTCATGATGTAATTTATGACCCCATTGGACTACTTAGCCCAGTAGTCATTGTAGCTAAGGTGCTGCTGCAAACCCTGTGGCTAAAGAAAGTAGATTGGGATGATTCGTTACCTCATGATGTAATTTATGACCCCATTGGACTACTTAGCCCAGTAGTCATTGTAGCTAAGGTGCTGCTGCAAACCCTGTGGCTAAAGAAAGTAGATTGGGATGATTCGTTACCTCATGATGTAATTTTGCGCTGGGAGAAGTTTATTAACTCATTGACAAATTTACCTAATCTTAGAATTCCTCGTCATGCATTTGGCAACGATGCCAAACAAATCGAACTGCATTTATTTTGTGACGCAAGTTTAGCCGCTTATGGTAGTTGTGTATACATACGCACATGCAGCGACCGCGGTGACGTCACGGTCAAGCTGCTTTGTGCTAAGAGCCGTGTGAGCCCGCTCCAGACTCTAAGCATACCTCGCCTTGAGTTATCAAGTGTTTTGGTAGGCGCGCGGTTGTTGGATAAAATATTAAAATCATTGCGCGTTAGTTTTAATAAGATTGTGTTTTGGACCGATTCGACGATAACACTAGGATGGTTGCGAATGTGCCCACATAAGTTAAAGACGTTTGTTCAAAACCGTGTGGTTGAAATTAGTGAGCTTGCAGGTAACGCCATATTTTTACATGTTCGCAGTGAAAATAACCCAGCCGACCTGTTGTCGCGCGGTAGTAACTTAGATGATTTAACTAATAGTGACTTGTGGTGGCACGGCCCTTTGTTTTTACGTGAATGTGACTTAGATTATTCTTCGAATATTTCAACTGAGCAACTGAATTTGCCAGAGTTAAAGGTTAACGATAACGAAAATGTTGTGTTATCTACAACGGTGCAGGTAGATAGCGACATTTCGCCTCACTTATTTGATTTTAGTCGGTTTTCATCATTTAGTAGAATGCAGCGTACTTATGCATATGTATTGCGTTTGATTCGTAACGCGCGAGTAACTGACAAACATCAACGACAAACCGGCGCTTTACTGATCGAAGAATTAAATAAATCGTTGATTATTTTGACAAATGCCGTGCAACGACAATCATTTCCGGTTGAATATGACTTATTAATTAATAAAAAACCTTTAAAGACTTCACGAAGTTTATCTAGTTTGAATATTTTCTTAGACAAAGACAATATTATAAGAGTGGGTGGCAGACTAGTAAATTCAATTGATTTTGGTTACAATAAAAACATCCTGCGATCTTATGCAGTAAACATTACTTCACTCAACTTCTTTTCAGACATGAGCACATTAAATTATTACATGCCGGCCCTTTACTACTTGTTGCAAATATTAGAGATACCTGGTGGCCATTAGGAGGTAGAAATTTAGCAAGAAAAACAGTAAAGCAGTGCGTGAAGTGTAGTCGTTTGACAGGTAGGACTTACCAGCCTATTATGGGTAACTTACCTAAGGAACGTCTGCAGCCAGGCTTCCCTTTTATTCGCTGTGGGGTTGATTACGCAGGACCCTTGTATATTTTGAACCGCAAAGGTAGGGGTTCTAAACTCGAGAAATGTTACTTATGTTTGTTCGTTTGCTTTGCAACAAGAGCGTTGCACTTGGAATTAGTAACTTGTTTGTCAACTGAATATTATCTGATGGCATTAAAGAGGTTTATTGCTCGTAGAGGAAAACCTATACAGATTTTCTCTGATAACGGCCGTAATTTTGTAGGGTCTGCAAAGGAACTCACAAATTTCTTGCAAGACAGCTCTCGGTCTATTATTGATTTTGCCTCTGATAATCACATAGAACTTAAATTTATTTGTCCTTATTCTGCACATCAAGGCGGTTTGTGGGAAAAAGGTGTGGACGTGAGCAAGCGTGCAATAATGCGCGTAGTAGGAAATGCTAATTTGACTTATGAGGAGCTTAGCACGGTTTTGGCACAGATTGAAGCCGTGCTGAATTCCCGCCCCATGTATCCTATGTCGTCAGACCCTAATGATTTCGCCCCGCTGACGCCGGCGCACTTCCTGATTGGCCGGCCGCTGACTGCTCCTGCCTGCGAGGATCTGATGCCCGCGGCGGCGACCCCCCCGCCGATCCATACGCTGACACGTTACAAGCGTATTGAGCTGCTTCGACAACACTTCTGGAGGCGCTGGTCCAACGAGTACATCGCTGAGCTCCAGAAGCGAACCAAGTGGCAAACCAACAAAGACGACATCAAACCAGACACTTTGGTTGTGATCAAAGAAGACAACCAACCTCCGCTCAAATGGCAATAGGGCAGAGTCTTGACCGTATTCCCTGGTCGAGACAACGTATCCAGAGTCGCTACTATCAAAACAGCGACGGGTATCATTAAGAGGGCATTCCCTAAAATTTGCCCTCTTCCCGTACCCACATCGAGCGCTGACGAGGCGCTTTGATGACTGAAGACTGATGGCTGAGCTACATCTAAGAAGACTGATGGCTGAGCTACATCTAGGAAGACTGATGGCTGAGCTACGTCGAGCTAGGACTCCATGGACCATGAGCTGTTCATCGCTGTTGAGAGCTGCTGCTCTCAAGGCGGCCGAGTATGTCGACGCATCAGCCAGAGCCACCCCGCGGTGGTTTGTGGCACTACTTTAGTTTCGCTGCCGCCCGCGAGCGGCGCTGTTTTTTTGTATAAAAGTAGCTACACCCGCCAGAGCTTTTCTCTTTCGGCCTTTTTCTAAATTCAAATAACAGCTCAAATTTGTACTCACGTGAACATTTTAATTAATTTTTTTAATAAATCATTTTGTAAAAATTAAATAAATAATTCTTTTGAAGAAGACCCTGAAGCCCCCACAGCCTAGTTTAATTATGTAGCATACATTAATTTATCTACACACATATATAATTATTATGTGTGTCTTGTGCGCTGGTAGACTCAAAAAAAATGACGTGTAAAAGAGCATTCAACTGCCTATTTGCTAAATAAAATTTTGAATTTTGAATTTTGTGTATCTGTCTGTGGCATCACAGCTCCCAAACGGATGGACCGATTTCGATGCGGTTTTTCTTTAATCGAGATGGTTCTTAGTTAAGTTTTATTACAAACAGTTAACCTGTTTTTGAAATATTGAACCTTGAAATACCAATGTCGGGGGTTTTTCAACGTTTCTAAATGGTTAGGTTATTATTATAAATTCTTAGAAATATCCGCCTTTTAATCTTTTGCTATCCTTCTTCCAGCATAACTTTACAACACCCTGTGCTTGCCTTAAATCACCCTCGTAGAATGTCGACATACCACCATACCTGCCAGTACAGCTGAGGCCGTCATTAAAACTGATCGTGACGGCATTCGATGGCCGTAGAAATTGTGGGCCTGCTATTTCAATACCGTGGGCTAGGCGTCTTATAGTTAACCGGGAACGATAAATATTTATATGCATCCTAGACATATTAACTCTCACGATTAAAAGGGAACCACTACGCTACAGTAAGAAAAGGAGAGGGGAAGGGCAGGGCTCAGGGTGCATAGCTCACCGCCATGAAAACAACACAAATACAAAAATACAACTCTTTATTCTAAGGAATTGATTAGAAGCGAAAGAAAGAAGTGGGGGGGGGGGGGGGGTGAGCTCTAGGCACCGGAATGGCTCCCCATATTAAAAAGATTCAAATGCCATCATCCCCGATGAGATTACCGCATCGCTTGGGCTAATTTGACATCTTTTGTCACTTAGATAGAGCTTATATACCTACCTACTTAGTTTCCGCTGTATATCAATAAACTTTTTTTTTATTTTAGTTACTTACAGCTTTTAATTTAATTTTAAGGTACAGTTGAACTACTTGACACATCACAAAACGTTCTCGCAGTAAGTGTCAACGATTTTCCTTGTCAGGCAATGCAATGTCACCATGACATTTTCTACGAAAAGGTTCCACAGTGGGTCACGATTCGGTTGGGTCGATAGTACCTAAAGTACCCACTTATTATTCTTCTTACCTGAAATGAAAACCTTTAAACATGCTAACCTTAGAGGACAAATTGAATTTAAAGTTGTATTAAAATTTCATTGTTAATTCATTCCGCATTAACAAACAAACAATGTGTTCGTGAGCATCTAATAATAAGTTTGAATTTAGTACTAACAGTGTGAAATGTGTTTAAGAAAGTTAGAACAATATTTCTTGTTCCTTCTTTTGTTTTTTTTTGTTTTGCAAAAACTCCTTGGTCATACTGATGCGTTTACCAAGAATTATAAAAAAAAAATTT
Source organism: Clepsis dumicolana (assembly GCA_963691665.1). Lineage (NCBI taxonomy): Eukaryota > Metazoa > Arthropoda > Insecta > Lepidoptera > Tortricidae > Clepsis > Clepsis dumicolana. Next base: position 5,066,026 of record OY829515.1, read on the forward strand.
TTTTGTTTTTATTGTTTGGCAATAAGACAGACAATAAGATGTATGTAAAATGCCGTGCCTCACACGCATCTCTTCTAATGTAGCGTTTATCGCATAAAACGTCAACCGCGCACTTTATTAATTAAGTTACACTTATTTTCGATTTCGATTTACAAAGTCATGAATGTCTCTCAACTCTTCCCAATACTTGTTTACGAAAAGCAAGAAAACAGATATATTATCTGAAGTTTTAATTTCAAACAAATGATGCCTCGATTTAATTAGCGAACTTCTGTTTAATGAAACAACTTCACCACAAAGTTCCACAAAATTAATCTTTTGATCTCGCTGTACTGATGGCGGAATGATCTTTTCAAAATGTGTACTTTAAAGAAAATAAGGAATACATTTTTTACCTAAAATAAAGACAGCGTATTTGGATAAAGAATGTCAATCAATTTCCCTTTTTTCGGCTTTTTACAATAACAGTTTTAAGGGTTGCCGTTACTAAAATATTGGTAAAACAGTGCTGTAAGACTGAGTCACAGAAACTATAAACAAACAAGACACATGGCTATTAATTTAAAAGTTCGCCGGGTTAATGGCTTGGATGTAGCCGACCGATTCTTCTTGCTTAGTCAAACTGTAATAACCGTGGTGTAATCGTCCATGTACGCGCAATCAGCTAACTGAGGCCTTTACCAACCAATACGACTATACATTCAAATACGAGTACGCACAATATACTTCAATCTTAAATGCTCCTCTGAAATTGTTCCGAGCGCCTAGCGGAATTGCCGACCAAAAAACGTCTCGATCGCGTTCGCGTTTACGTCTGAATTGCTATGGGCACATTAGCAGCGCCACTAGGTACATGTATTGACAACAAACAATTCTCATAAGTATGATATGATTTGACACTTTAACGCAAACGCGACATGGGAATAGTCCGACAAAGTTTGTGACAACACCATCTATTTACGATTTTTTAACCCCCGACAGCGAAAGAGGGGTTCTATAAGTTTGACACTTCACAAAAGTACGTCACAATTTCTCAGGTACGGCACAAGTGCGCGAATTGTGATTCAGTGTTTATAGCACATGATACGAGTGTTCTAAAATGGTGTTTTGCAGCATTTGTAACTGCGGAAACTCATCCACAGTGTGTAATTACACTTGTAATTGTGTGTAGGATTGTGTAGTGATTTTGCGTGTGTGGATTAATAGCAAGCGGAGGGAAAAACCTGCGACACTAGTTTTGGAAGGAAATACGAACGACAACATTTCTGTCCTCTTTTTAATAGTTCAGTGGATACCACAATTCATGACTGATCAAATCGGAAGCAGAATAAAATCTCCAGATCACCGCGCGCAATCCCTGATTTGGGAATACTTTGCACGAGGGGATCTGCCGATAACGTGTTTCGTGATTCGCGGGAATATGGATACAAATGGATCTCACCTATCTATAAATTTAATTTCTTCCAGATGGATGTGAACTTTAACATTTTTCTAATGGCAAGCAGAGTCGAAGATCAAAATATGAGAAAATAATTTGATCGAAAAAAATTTCGAAAAAAGGATTTTAGAATCAAGATCACATACAAATGCTTGTGCATTTTTGCGATTCATGCAGAGCCTCGAGCCCTAAATCGATAACTTTCCTTACAACAAAACCATTCATTACCTAAAATATTTACTTTTTTATCATCTTTTATAAATACTTAGGTACACAAAATGAAATAAAACTTTCACTGGTTTTTGATTTTTGTGGACAATAAAGCTGAGTAATGACCGTTAAAAATAACAAGAGAAGTCGATGCTATGAGCTTTATTAAATAAATTAGGAATCGCCTAACGATAATTCTGCCCAGCATTCTAGGAATAAAGTTTTATACCTACTGTCAGAGATCAATATTGCTTTAGCGAAAACTTGCGTTAAGCAAGTTTACGAAATCGAGACCTTTATGATCGAACGGAGGCGTCGTTTTAACTGCATTGAATAGTTAAAGAAACAACTGCGTATCGCTGTGAAACCTTTTCGCTTTCAATTTGTAGCTAACATCCCAGTGCTTGCAAGGAATCCATTGTTGAGTTCATTGTGACAAGGTGCCACATAGTTTCGTGGTTGAGTTTCTTTGACTATAAACACGTGTTAATTTATCTCGATGCCCACATCGGCTTCCCACTGGGTAAATTGAGATAACGGTGATTAATAGCATTTGTTTTGTCAATTTCATGCTCGCCTAAATCATTTGATTGACAACCTAATGCGCCCTTATTTGATACGAACAAAAATTGCGTAACTCGCTAACGTAATTTCGCTCCCGCACAGAAAGATGTCAATTTTAAACTTAATTTAATTACATAGGCGCTTGCAAATATTTACAAAAATTTCAGTGCTGAAAGGAAATGATTTCTGTGTAAATTCTGTATAAATACGTCTTCTGTTTTTTCTTTTGTTATCCTCCGGGTATTTTGCTTATTTTTATTTTGTTGTTTACGAACCGAGGAAACAAAACATTCTTCATGTAATAGGATGGATAACAGCCTTGTTTTTGGCATAAAATGTGTGTATTTAAATGTGTTTGTTAGTGATTGAGTTGTTATGCTATGTTGTAGATTAGGTTCATCATGTCAGCTGAAAGACGTCCACTGCTGGACATAGGCCTCCTCCAAGGCTCTCCACTCGGACCGGTGCTCTCCGCATCCACCGCGATCCCACGAACCTCACCAGGTCTTCGCTCCATCTTGTTGAAGGCCTACCTACAGCTCGTCTCCCGGTCCGCGAACGCCATTCGAGAACCTTCTGGCCTCATCGGCCATCAGTCCTGCGAGCAATGTGCCCCGCCCACTGCCACTTAAGTTTCGCAATTCTTCGGGCTGTCGGTAACCTTAGTTCTACTGCGGATATCATCATTTCTGATTCTATCCCGCAGAAAAACCCCGGAATTCGGACCTACACATTCATTCTTGGATACTTTTTACAGTGCAATGGTCTTAAAAAGAAGGTGTATAAGTTTGTATAATAATTATTGACAGAAATTAATTACTGGGCTCTTTATAAGGGGCAATTTCCTAGGGTCCTGATTCCTCGTGCCTATATTATCATAATAAGTGATTATTATCATGATACATTTCATTTCATGATAAATTGGAATTTAAATATAAATGTTTTTTACGCGATTAAGTCCCGAGTCTGAAAATCGCGAAAGTTTAAATCAATACATGAGTGATTATGTTAATAGCTCAGTAAACAATTCAGAACCTAAATAGGGGGCAAAGTCAAAAGCGTTTCAAAATACCTTCGCTTAATACCGCGATGTTTTCCAAATTAGTTAGTTAATGAAGTCAATTTAACTTGGGTAATGCATAATTGATTGATGTGAAATCGATACAAGATTCGTTAATTAAAACGAGGTAAAATTGATGTCGCTATATTTGTAAGATACTGTGAGTAATTAATTTCAAAGGTTGCTGAATTAAGCTGTGGGCTTGTTTGGTACATTTTTGTTTATTGGTAAAATTAACAAGCAATAGGAGACTTTTGATAGCATTCTCTATTCCATCGAGCAAAAAATTTAAGTATTACTTTCTGATCATTATTTTTTAAGAAAAAAGAGCAGGATCAACTTTCACAAAGTTATTGCAAATTACAGAAAACGGTATCTTACAAAGAACACCTAAACATGAGTAAAACATGTGGTGTTGTGTTCAAGAACTTTGGGTGTCTCAATTTTGTACATGTTGCTGCAATTTTACTAGTGTGGGAGGGAACAAAATGGAGGTTTACTGCAGTGTGAATAATTCATGTTGTAAAATGGTGGTTGACGTCATACCTTAATGGGGCACTCTGTAAGACATAATATATCATACCTACTTGGTTTATACTCTGCAATTTCTATTCCATTCAGTGTTTGTTTTGCCTTTCGATGCAAAATGTACTTACCAACTATTTGTATGCTTCCGGGAAAACATGAGAATGTCAAGGTTTCGAGGGTTCGCTTCTCGGGGAAAGCTATATTATCTGGTTTTCGGTGTGTGGTCTTTTGTAAGTACTTAAAAGTTTAATCACTATTCTTAACAGTTTCATCCTTAGCATTAATTTAACCTTTGTGCGACAAGAAACTAGATATCACATTTGTCAATGTTTTTATAAATCAGAAGAGGGAGAGAGAGAGAGAGAGAGAGAGAAAATGCGATGTGCTCGATCGGAAGTATTTTATCATTAATAATATATTTCAACATTACCTAGGTCTCGAAAAATAAGCCACGGCAATACACATATTTGCAGCCAGCACATTTTTGAGCTGACATATGCGTTAACACTTTATAAAAAATATAACACAATCATGCAAGCAACTTGTGCAAAAATGCGCTGCCTACAGGGAACGTGCTTTCCTGGCTATAAATTTTTAATGTTGCCCTCCTGTGACTCGATGGAACGTGGCAAAGAGGTTAATTGGCGAGGTAACACTGTAGGCGCTGTGTTACACTGCCTGGAGCAAGTGGAATATTTCATGGTCGTCCACATGCGACCTTTTGTATTAATCCCCTTCAAAAATGGGCCCATTGGTTAATATGCTATTCTATCGTAACAGTGCTAAGCGTCATCATTCCATGAGTTGTTGTCAAACCTTGTTTTTCAAATGTTACCTTATTTACATTATTATGACAATTGGAAACAATACTACGTTATGTTTTGGTTTTCAAAACTAAAGACGCCACGCCAGCGCCATAAAAATTCCAAGTACTTACTTATAATCAACGCACAGGCACTAAATATTAATCGCGAACCCTATTTTTACTGCTTAAGTATTGTAAAAGCATTCATTTATTTAATAACTGTTTTATCAGTAATTAGGTTGGACGATTAATTGTGCCGGTGAGTGTAAATATATAACGTTAAACCCATAGCCGCCATGGCAGCCATGCTTATGGTTATAATGTTGTTATGGTTTAATGTGCCCCTCATGATGAGTGTAAACGCGGCTTTCCTAATATTTATGATGAAAGTACTTAGCTTTTCGCATTACGGGACCCTTTCCTGTTTATACCTTTTTGATCCCTTTTTCGTATGTTGCCAGTATTAATTAGTAAGTGAGGACAATGTGAGAACGTTTATGTACACGTTTTACATTGAAAGTGGTACATAATTAAGAAAATTGGGCACGTTTAACAGATAATGGAATCTCGGGTAACCCCTTTTAGTATGTGGAAAATGGGCGATTTCGAGTAGTTGATGGCTTTACGGATAATTGGAGGTAATTGGGTAGGTTAGACGGTTTTTAAATCGGATTTTGTGAGCGTCAGGTGATTGCGTTGAGATTTTGTCAATTTCGTTAATATGTAACACAAAAATAATGTTACTTTGTCTTTGTCATTTTAATGGAATTAATTTGTTCTGCGATTACAGGCTTCCAGATAAAACTTTATAAAGAGATGTCTAAAACGCATCTATTAGAATTGTTCGCATTTTTGATTCTGTGATTGTAATTTCAATCAAATAGAATTATAAAGTACCTACAGATAAAATATCTGAACTAAGTATTCCTACGATTGTGACATGATTAAGCCACAATTCCAATTACGATTCTTTTTGGAATTTCCCTTTTTGGAAACCTTTCAATTTTATTTTTATGCGTGTTTTAACAGTTCACTGAAAAGTAGTAAATTTATCTCTTTGGCTCTGTCCGATTAGGTATATAAAGGTTACGGATATTTCGTTTTTTAAACAATAAATTACTTAAACAAAGAAATAACGGTCGGTTTTATCTTTATGTTAACCACAACCACATACGAAATTATGCGCTTGACATCTGGCAAACTGCAAACTCTGGAACGCCACCATCGGACGGTAAGCGGTCAGGGTTGCGTAATAATTTGCACAACAATGAATTACTAATTTTTACTTATATGTACATACCGTAATAAGGATCATTAGGCATATTCAGAACGGGATATTGATCGCGATTATCTTACTAGGTTTGTTGAGCTCCCGATATTTGTTTTTCGTAGGTACCGAATTAGTTACCACAAGTAATTCTACCAATAAGTTATCTTCCTTCGTAATCAAAGTAACGCGTTGAATATGAGAATGAAAGAAAGAAACCAAAATTCTTTATCTCTGTTCCTAAAGTACCACTACCTAACAATAAAATAAAAAAAAACAAAATATTCCTTAAAACAAATGAATGAAGAGCATCTCTCATCTAATATTTTGAATAAGTGTCGTCGTTTAACTCTTAATTCCCTACTGTCACCAGAAAACTGTTGCGGGTGGTAGGACCTTGTGCAAGGTCCGTCCGGATCGCTACCACCATCTTACTCGCTACACCTGCCGCTAAGCAGCAGTGCTTGCACTGTCGTGTTCCGGTGTGGAGAGTAAGACAGCCGGTGTAATTACGGGCACAAGAGGCATATCATCCTAGCTCTTTAGGTTGGCAACACATCTGCAAACCCCTTGGGGTTGTGGATGTCTATGGGCAGCGGTGATCACTTACCATCAGCATCAGCATCATTACCCACTTGCTCGTTTGCCTTCCTTGTCGTATAAAAAAATTACCTAACAACAAAAAAATAAAAAACATATCATCTCTCATCTACTATTTTGGATGAGTGTCGTCGTTTAACTCTTAATTCCCTACTGTCACCAGAAAAACAAGGTTATTGTGAGAAAAAGCTTTCAACAATAAGGGTGCGACTGTTGTAAAGAACGCTCCCCACCCCTAGAAGGTTTTCTGGCGCCTGTCGTCTAATTCTGCATAAGGACATTGACTCGCTAACTTATACGAGAGACGTACATAGAATAAAAGAAATGTTCTGTTGACTCAGTGGTTAGAACCAATCTGTATGTATAAGCCAAGTATTTGTCTTGGCCTATGAGAACTCTATGATATCTGGGGGACTATTACGAAATTCGAAAATAGAAGTTCGCATCGCATCGTCCCGCTCACTCTCGTATTAAATAATATTAGCGTGAGAGGGATGGCACAATACGAACTTCGAATTTTGAACTTCGTAGCTATAGGGCCTGAATGGCAAATACTCGTGTAATATGTGAGAAAGTAAGGCGATATAAGCTTGCAATAGGAGTTTGTAACAAACATAGGTTAAATCGTCTATTACTGGCCATCCCACTGTAATTAATTGATTTTCCAGATTCCAGGGGGAAATGTGGAAAAAGGTTCGGAACCACTGCTCTAGATCAAAGTGTTGAGGAATATTTTTCAGTTAGAATAGCATCGTAATAAGTTATGGGTGAAAGAACCATTGTATTAAGTAAGAACAGACTTGGATATTGTATTATTCCAACAGGGGTCTATCTTTTGAACTATGTGCCATTGAGTTCCTGGAATTTTTATTTTTGTTTTATTGAAAAAGGGAGAAAAACGAGCAAGCGGGTCACCTGATGGTAAGCGATCACCGCCACCCATGAGAGCAACCCCAAGAGTGACTAGTCCGTTGCCGGCCTATAATGAGGAAAAGGGATAGAGGAAAGGGGGGGGGGGAGGATCGGGCCTCCGGCACTCTCGCTGACCGAACGAAACGCAACATCGGTGCTGGTGCTTCACGCCGATTTTCTGCAAGAGGGTGTAACTGACCACTTTGCCAATGTCATCTGTAAAAGCACGAAATGGCAATTTATCCTTTATTTTTTTAGTTTTTCTGATTGCAATCCGGTCATCAGAACTTTTGTTTTATTAACACAGTTTGGAAATAATAATACTTTTTTACCCCGAATATGAAATCGTTTTTATACTCCGCTTCAATAATTTCAATAAAAAATTTAGCAACTAAAAAAAAACAATTACTTTGCTCACCCGCGACCACTAATGACAAATAGTTATATCTGTGCGGCAAATGTATGTTTCCATGCAACACCTCCACCTCCACTGCTACACGAATCAACACATGCCACACAGACCCAACTATCACCACCACCACTATACTAAACGCTGACGCGCTTCGGCACTCTCCACGAGGCCATTTACGAAGCACAACAACAACCGCTCAACATGCCACCACTTCCACTACTGACATATGTAAACCATGTACTCAACTTAGTTAATGACAAAACCAACGTACCCACTAATATTTTATAAATTCCAAACTACCCTTTTATGTAAGTCCTAAACTACCCTTTTTTAAGAAATGAATTCCAAACTACCCTTTTTATTTTTATTTTTAATCTACGCCAGGTACCCCGTTATTTTTAACCGAGTACGGTAAAAAGAGAAGTCATGTTCTCATTATTACTATGACACATTATTAAAATTAGAACCAAGTCGTAACAAAGGCGAAGAAACCAAATTAACTTGTTCATTAATAATAGACCCCATGTTGTTGTACCTAATTATTTCCAATTGTTCTAAAACCGATAGCCGCAAACCCTTATCACAATAATGTAAAATTTCGTACGTATCTGAGTCTAACAACGAATGATTCGTTTCTAATAAATGCTTGGCAAAGTTTGATTTCTCTGGATGATCATGCCTATATGACGAGACATGCTCTTTAAATCTAGTATCAAAGCTTCGACCGGTTTGTCCAATGTATACTTGACTACAGTCGCCACAAGTGAGTTTATATACGCCCGACCTGTTCCCTTTATCCACCTTTTCTTTGTTATTACAAAGTCTAGAACGTAAAGAATTAGTAGTCTTAAAGGCAACATTGATGTTATTTGATTTTAAAATATTATAAATCTTGTCAGACAACCGGCCAACATAAGTAATACTAGATCTAAATTTGTTAGTAGGCTGAGATGGCAACGCAGAGTAAAGCATGCTATTCACTATCCGTCCCTGCTTCTTTTGAACCAGACTATTAACCATTGCTGTACTATAACCATTTGTTGTTGCTATCTGATATATAGTATGTAACTCAGAATCATAATGCTCTATCGACAGAGGTACAGTTAGTAGTCTATGTACATAACAATGGAAAGCAGCCAGTTTATGCTGCCATGGGTGAGTAGAATTTGCAGGTATGACAGTATCTGTGTACGTAGGCTTACGGTAAATTTGAAACTGGTGCCTATTATTTACTCTTGTAATAGTTAAATCCAGAAAATTTAATGAACGATTTTCCTCTAATTCTCGTTTGAACTTTATTTTTGGATGTTTGTTATTGAGAGCACTAATAAACAAATCTAGCTGCCTCATACTCCCCTTCCAACATAAAATTAAATCATCAACATACCTATAATAATATACTAAATTGCTGTTCCCCACTATATATTGTTTTTCAAAGTTATCCATAAAAACGTCAGCCATTAAAGGACTAAGAGGTGACCCCATTGCTAAACCATCACTCTGCAAATAATATTGACCATTAAATCTGAAAAAATTTTGTTTCATGCATAAAGTTACTAATTCTATTAACTCACAAACCTCCCCCGGATGTAAACGCTTCCTTTCTAAGTGACATCTAAGAATATTTAAGGTTTCACTATATGGTACGTTGGTAAACAAACTATCCACATCTAAAGAAAGTAATGTTGAGTTTGGCGGTATATTAATGTCTTTAATTTTATTTACTAAATCTGAACTATTCTTTAAACTATATATTGGCTTAAAAGAAGATTTTTCCCGAACAATGCTATTTAACTTCCTCGCTACTTTATACGCTGGAGCACTCACGTATGAAACAACAGGGCGAACAGGAACACCATCCTTGTGAATTTTAGGTAAACCATATAAAATTGGTGCCT